>JASPKZ010010254.1:0-600000 GCA_030220185.1 Diploptera punctata
TCTTACGGATTAGGCACTCGCCTTAATTACTCTTGGACATATGGGAACACTCGTCCCTCTCACTCTGCATGGTCTACGGATAGGGCACTCGCCCAACTTATCCTGCTATATGGGAACACTCGTCCCCTCTCACTCTGTTATGGTCTACGGATAGGGCACCTTCCCTACTTACTCTTGACTATATGGAGCAATCGTCCCCTCACTCTGATGGTCTACGGATAGGGACACTGGCCCTACTTTATCCTTGGACTATATGGGAACACTTCGTCCCTCGCCCTCTGCATGGTCTTACGGATAGGGCACTCGCCCTACTTATCCTTGACTATATGGGAACACTCGTCCCTCTCACTCTGTATGGTCTACGGATAGGGCACTCTCCCTACTTACTCTTGACTATATGGGAGCAATCGTCCCTCTCACTCTGTATGGTCTACGGATAGGGGCACTGGCCCTACTTACTCTTGACTATATGGGAGCACTCGTCCCTCTCACTCTGTATGGTCTACGGATAGGCACTCGCCCCCTAACATCCTTGACGATATGGAAAAACACTCGCTCCCTCTCCTCTGTATGGTTCTAGGATTAGGGCACTCTCCTAACTTATTCCTGGACTATATGGGAGCACTCGTTCCTCTCACTCTGCAGTGGTCTACGGATAGGGCACTCGCCCTACTTAGCCTTGACTATATGGGAACACTCGTCCCTCTCACTCTGTATGGTTCTACGGATAGGGCACTGGCCCTACTTACTCTTGACTATATGGGAGCACTCGTCCCTCTCACTCTGTATGGGTCTACGGATAGGGCACTCGCCCTACTTATCTTGACTAATGGGAGCACTCGTCCCTCTCACTCTGTATGGTCTACGGATAGGGCACTGGCCCCTACTTACTCTTGACTATATGGGAGCACTCGTCCCTCTCACTCTGTATGGTCTACGGATAGGGCACTCGCCCTACTTATCCTTGGACTATATGGGAGCACTCGTCCCTCTCACTCGTATGGTCTACGGATAGGGCACTCTCCCTACTTACTCTTGGACTATATGGGAGCACTCGTCCCTCTCACTCTGTATGGTTACGGATAGGGACTCGCCCTACTTATCCTTGACTATATGGGAACACTCGTCCCTCTCACATCTGTATGGTCTACGGATAGGGCACTCTCCCTACTTACTCTTGACTATATGGGAGCAATCGTCCCTCTCACTCTGTATGGTCTAGGGATAGGGCACTCGCCCTACATATCCTTGACTATATGGGAGCACTCGTCCCTCTCACTCTGCATGGTCTACGGATAGGGCACTGGCCCTACTTACTCTTGACTATATGGGAGCAATCGTCCCTCTCACTCTGTATGGTCTAGGGATAGGGCACTCGCCCTACTTATCCTTGACTATATGGGAGCACTCGTCCCTCTCACTCTGTATGGTCTACGGATAGGGCACTGGCCCTACTTATCCTTGACTATATGGGAGCACTCGTCCCTCTCACTCTGTATGGTCTACGGATAGGGCACTCGCCCTACTTATCCTTGACTATATGGGAGCACTCGTCCCTCTCACTCTGTATGGTCTACGGATAGGGCACTGGCCCTACTTATCCTTGACTATATGGGAACACTCGTCCCTCTCACTCTGTATGGTCTACGGATAGGGCACTCTCCCTACTTACTCTTGACTATATGGGAGCACTCGTCCCTCTCACTCTGTATGGTCTACGGATAGGGCACTGGCCCTACTTATCCTTGACTATATGGGAACACTCGTCCCTCTCACTCTGTATGGTCTACGGATAGGGCACTCTCCCTACTTACTCTTGACTATATGGGAGCACTCGTCCCTCTCACTCTGTATGGTCTACGGATAGGGCACTCGCCCTACTTATCCTTGACTATATGGGAGCACTCGTCCCTCTCACTCTGTATGGTCTACGGATAGGGCACTGGCCCTACTTATCCTTGACTATATGGGAACACTCGTCCCTCTCACTCTGTATGGTCTACGGATAGGGCACTCTCCCTACTTACTCTTGACTATATGGGAGCAATCGTCCCTCTCACTCTGTATGGTCTACGGATAGGGCACTCGCCCTACTTATCCTTGACTATATGGGAGCACTCGTCCCTCTCACTCTGTATGGTCTACGGATAGGGCACTCTCCCTACTTACTCTTGACTATATGGGAGCAATCGTCCCTCTCACTCTGTATGGTCTACGGATAGGGCACTGGCCCTACTTACTCTTGACTATATGGGAGCACTCGTCCCTCTCACTCTGTATGGTCTACGGATAGGGCACTCGCCCTACTTATCCTTGACTATATGGGAACACTCGTCCCTCTCACTCTGTATGGTCTACGGATAGGGCACTCTCCCTACTTATCCTTGACTATATGGGAGCACTCGTTCCTCTCACTCTGCATGGTCTACGGATAGGGCACTCGCCCTACTTATCCTGACTATATGGGAGCAATCGTCCCTCTCACTCTGCATGGTCTACGGATAGGGCACTCTCCCTACTTACTCTTGACTATATGGGAGCAATCGTCCCTCTCACTCTGTATGGTCTACGGATAGGGCACTCGCCCTACTTATCCTTGACTATATGGGAGCACTCGTCCCTCTCACTCTGCATGGTCTACGGATAGGGCACTCGCCCTACTTATCCTTGACTATATGGGAACACTCGTCCCTCTCACTCTGTATGGTCTACGGATAGGGCACTCGCCCTACTTACTCTTGACTATATGGGAGCACTCGTCCCTCTCACTCTGTATGGTCTACGGATAGGGCACTCGCCCTACTTACCCTTGACTATATGGGAGCACTCGTCCCTCTCACTCTGTATGGTCTACGGATAGGGCACTCGCCCTACTTACCCTTGACTATATGGGAGCACTCGTCCCTCTCACTCTGTATGGTCTACGGATAGGGCACTCGCCCTACTTACTCTTGACTATATGGGAGCACTCGTCCCTCTCACTCTGTATGGTCTAAGGATAGGGCATTCGCCCTACTTACTCTTGACTATATGGGAGCACTCGTCCCTCTCACTCTGTATGGTCTACGGATAGGGAACTCGCCCTACTTATCCTTGACTATATGGGAGCACTCGTCCCTCTCACTCTGTATGGTCTACGGATAAGGCACTCGCCCTACTTATCCTTGACTATATGGGAGCACTCGTCCCTCTCACTCTGTATGGTCTATGGATAGGGCACTCGCCCTACTTATCCTTGACTATATGGGAGCACTCGTCCCTCTCACTCTGTATGGTCTACGGATAGGGCACTCGCCCTACTTATCCTTGACTATATGGGAGCACTCGTCCCTCTCACTCTGTATGGTCTACGGATAGGGCACTCGCCCTACATATCCTTGACTATATGGGAACACTCGTCCCTCTCACTCTGCATGGTCTACGGATAGGGCACTCGCCCTACTTACTCTTGACTATATGGGAGCACTCGTCCCTCTAACTCTGCATGGTCTACGGATAGGGCACTCGCCCTACATACTCTTGACTATATGGGAGCACTCGTCCCTCTCACTCTGTATGGTCTACGGATAGGACACTCGCCCTACATATCCTTGACTATATGGGAGCACTCGTCCCTCTCACTCTGTATGGTCTACGGATAGGGCACTCTCCCTACTTACTCTTGACTATATGGGAGCAATCGTCCCTCTCACTCTGTATGGTCTACGGATAGGACACTCTCCCTACTTACTCTTGACTATATGGGAGCACTCGTCCCTCTCACTCTGTATGGTCTACGGATAAGGCACTCGCCCTACTTATCCTTGACTATATGGGAGCACTCGTCCCTCTCACTCTGTATGGTCTACGGATAGGGCACTCGCCCTACTTATCCTTGACTATATGGGAGCACTCGTCCCTCTCACCCTGTATGGTCTACGGATAGGGCACTCGCCCTACTTATCCTTGACTATATGGGAGCACTCGTCCCTCTCACTCTGTATGGTCTACGGATAGGGCACTCGCCCTACTTTATCCTTGACTATATGGGAGCACTCGTCCCTCTCACTCTGTATGGTCTACGGATAGGGCACTCGCCCTACTTATCCTTGACTATATGGGAGCACTCGTCCCTCTCACTCTGTATGGTCTACGGATAGGGCACTCGCCCTACTTATCCTTGACTATATGGGAGCACTCGTCCCTCTCACTCTGTATGGTCTACGGATAGGGCACTCGCCCTACTTACTCTTGACTATATGGGAGCACTCGTCCCTCTCACTCTGTATGGTCTACGGATAGGGCACTCGCCCTACTTACTCTTGACTATATGGGAGCACTCGTCCCTCTCACTCTGTATGGTCTACGGATAGGGCACTCGCCCTACTTATCCTTGACTATATGGGAGCACTCGTCCCTCTCACTCTGTATGGTCTACGGATAGGGCACTCGCCCTACTTATCCTTGACTATATGGGAGCACTCGTCCCTCTCACTCTGTATGGTCTACGGATAGGGCACTCGCCCTACTTACTCTTGACTATATGGGAGCACTCGTCCCTCTCACTCTGTATGGTCTACGGATAGGGCACTCGCCCTACTTACTCTTGACTATATGGGAGCACTCGTCCCTCTCACTCTGTATGGTCTACGGATAGGGCACTCGCCCTACTTATCCTTGACTATATGGGAGCACTCGTCCCTCTCACTCTGTATGGTCTATGGATAGGGCACTCTCCCTACTTATCCTTGACTATATGGGAACACTCGTCCCTCTCACTCTGTATGGTCTACGGATAGGGCACTCGCCCTACTTACTCTTGACATATGGGAGCAATCGTCCCTCATCACTCTGTATGGTCTACGGATAGGGCACTCGCCCTACTTATCCTTGACTATATGGGAGCACTCGTCCCTCTCACTCTGTATGGTCTACGGATAGGGCACTCGCCCTACTTAATCTTGACTATATGGGAGCACACGTCCCTCTCACTCTGCATGGTGTACGGATAGGGCACTCGCCCTACTTATCCTTGTAACTATATGGGAGCACTCGTCCCCTCCCTCTCACTCTGTAATGGTCTACGGAATAGGGACTCTCGCCCTACTTACTCTTGACTATATGGGATCACTCGTCCCGCTCCACTGATTCACGCTGTCTGGTCTAACGATAGGGGACACGTTCGCCCTACTTTACTCGTTGACTATATGGGGAGCACTTCGTCCCTCTCACCTCTGTATTGTCTACAGGTAGGGCACTCGCCCTACTTACTCTTGACTATATGGGAGTCCGTCGTCCCTCTCACTCTGTATTGTCTACGGATAGGGCACTCGCCCTACTTACTACTCTCGACTATATGGGAGCAATCGTCCCTCTCACTCCACTCTGCAATGGTTCTAGGGATAGGGCACTCGCCCTACTTATCCTTGACTATATGGGAGCACTCGTCCCTCCCACTCTGTATGGTCTATACGATAGGGTCAACTCTCCCTCCTTACTTACTCTTGACTAGATGGGATCACCCGTCCCTCTCAGGGTCCCTCTCAAATCTGTATGGTTCTACGGATAGGGCACTCGCCCTACTTATCCTTGACTATATGGGAGCAATCGTCCCTCTCACTCTGCATGGTCTACGGATAGGGCACTCGCCCTACTTATCCTTGACTATATGGGAGCACTCGTCCCTCTCACTCTGCATGGTCTACGGATAGGGCACTCGCCCTACTTATCCTCGACTATATGGGAGCACTCGTCCCTCTCACTCTGTATGGTCTACGGATAGGGCACTCGCCCTACTTACTCTTGACTATATGGGAGCACTCGTCCCTCTCACTCTGTATGGTCTACGGATAGGGCACTCGCCCTACTTACTCTGACTATATGGGAGCACTCGTCCCTCTCACTCTGCATGGTCTACGGATAGGGCACTCGCCCTACTTACTCTCGACTATATGGGAGCAATCGTCCCTCTCACTCTGTATGGTCTACGGATAGGGCACTCGCCCTACTTATCCTTGACTATATGGGAGCAATCGTCCCTCTCACTCTGTATGGTCTACGGATAGGGCACTCGCCCTACTTATCCTTGACTATATGGGAGCACTCGTCCCTCTCACTCTGTATGGTCTACGGATAGGGCACTCGCCCTACTTACTCTTGACTATATGGGAGCACTCGTCCCTCTCACTCTGTATGGTCTATGGATAGGGCACTCGCCCTACTTACTCTTGACTATATGGGAGCACTCGTCCCTCTCACTCTGTATGGTCTACGGATAGGGCACTCGCCCTACTTACTCTTGACTATATGGGAGCAATCGTCCCTCTCACTCTGTATGGTCTACGGATAGGGCACTCGCCCTACTTACTCTTGACTATATGGGAGCACTCGTCCCTCTCACTCTGTATGGTCTACGGATAGGGCACTCGCCCTACTTACTCTTGACTATATGGGAGCAATCGTCCCTCTCACTCTGTATGGTCTACGGATAGGGCACTCGCCCTACATATCCTTGACTATATGGGAGCACTCGTCCCTCTCACTCTGTATGGTCTACGGATAGGGCACTCGCCCTACTTACTCTTGACTATATGGGAGCACTCGTCCCTCTCACTCTGTATGGTCTACGGATAGGGCACTCGCCCTACTTATCCTTGACTATATGGGAGCAATCGTCCCTCTCACTCTGTATGGTCTACGGATAGGGCACTCGCCCTACTTACTCTTGACTATATGGGAGCACTCGTCCCTCTCACTCTGTATGGTCTACGGATAGGGCACTCGCCCTACTTATCCTTGACTATATGGGAGCACTCGTCCCTCTCACTCTGTATGGTCTACGGATAGGGCACTCGCCCTACTTATCCTTGACTATATGGGAGCACTCGTCCCTCTCACTCTGTATGGTCTACGGATAGGGCACTGGCCCTACTTACTCTTGACTATATGGGAGCACTCGTCCCTCTCACTCTGTATGGTCTACGGATAGGGCACTCGCCCTACTTATCCTTGACTATATGGGAGCAATCGTCCCTCTCACTCTGTATGGTCTACGGATAGGGCACTCGCCCTACTTACTCTTGACTATATGGGAGCACTCGTCCCTCTCACTCTGTATGGTCTACGGATAGGGCACTCGCCCTACTTACTCTTGACTATATGGGAGCACTCGTCCCTCTCACTCTGTATGGTCTACGGATAGGGCACTCGCCCTACTTACTCTTGACTATATGGGAGCACTCGTCCCTCTCACTCTGTATGGTCTACGGATAGGGCACTCGCCCTACTTATCCTTGACTATATGGGAGCAATCGTCCCTCTCACTCTGTATGGTCTACGGATAGGGCACTCGCCCTACTTACTCTTGACTATATGGGAGCACTCGTCCCTCTCACTCTGCATGGTCTACGGATAGGGCACTCGCCCTACTTATCCTTGACTATATGGGAGCAATCGTCCCTCTCACTCTGTATGGTCTACGGATAGGGCACTGGCCCTACTTACTCTTGACTATATGGGAGCACTCGTCCCTCTCACTCCGTATGGTCTACGGATAGGGCACTCGCCCTACTTATCCTTGACTATATGGGAGCAATCGTCCCTCTCACTCTGTATGGTCTACGGATAGGGCACTCGCCCTACATTATCCTTGACTATATGGGAGCACTCGTCCCTCTCACTCTGTATGGTCTACGGATAGGGCACTCGCCCTACTTATCCTTGACTATATGGGAGCACTCGTCCCTCTCACTCTGCATGGTCTACGGATAGGGCACTCGCCCTACTTATCCTTGACTATATGGGAGCAATCGTCCCTCTCACTCTGTATGGTCTATGGATAGGGCACTCGCCCTACTTATCTCTTGACTATATGGGAGCAATCGTCCCTCTCACTCTGTATGGTCTACGGATAGGGCACTCGCCCTACATATCCTTGACTATATGGGAGCACTCGTCCCTCTCACTCTGTATGGTCTACGGATAGGGCACTCGCCCTACTTATCCTTGACTATATGGGAGCACTCGTCCCTCTCACTCTGTATGGTCTACGGATAGGGCACTCGCCCTACTTATCCTTGACTATATGGGAGCACTCGTCCCTCTCACTCTGTATGGTCTACGGATAGGGCACTCGCCCTACTTATCCTTGACTATATGGGAGCAATCGTCCCTCTCACTCTGTATGGTCTACGGATAGGGCACTCGCCCTACTTATCCTTGACTATATGGGAGCAATCGTCCCTCTCACTCTGTATGGTCTACGGATAGGACACTCGCCCTACTTACTCTTGACTATATGGGAGCACTCGTCCCTCTCACTCTGTATGGTCTACGGATAGGGCACTCGCCCTACTTATCCTTGACTATATGGGAGCACTCGTCCCTCTCACTCTGTATGGTCTACGGATAGGGCACTCGCCCTACTTACTCTTGACTATATGGGAGCACTCGTCCCTCTCACTCTGTATGGTCTACGGATAGGACACTCGCCCTACTTACTCTTGACTATATGGGAGCACTCGTCCCTCTCACTCTGTATGGTCTACGGATAGGGCACTCGCCCTACTTACTCTTGACTATATGGGAGCACTCGTCCCTCTCACTCTGTATGGTCTACGGATAGGGCACTCGCCCTACATATCCTTGACTATATGGGAGCAATCGTCCCTCTCACTCTGTATGGTCTACGGATAGGACACTCGCCCTACTTACTCTTGACTATATGGGAGCACTCGTCCCTCTCACTCTGTATGGTCTACGGATAGGGCACTCGCCCTACTTATCCTTGACTATATGGGAGCACTCGTCCCACTCACTCTGTATGGTCTACGGATAGGACACTCGCCCTACTTACCCTTGACTTATGGGAGCACTCGTCCCTCTCACCCTGTATGGTCTACGGATAGGGCACTCGGCCTACTTACTCTTGACTACTTTAGTCAAAGTAAATAGGGCGAGTGCCCTATCAGTAGACCATACAGAGTGAGAGGGACGAGTGCTCCCTTATAGTCAGTAGTCGAGTAAGTAGGGCGTATACAACTAAAACTTGGTGGTGTCATGTCCTATCAGAAGATGGCAATCCCTCCTTCACATCCAGAAAATGATCATCAGCCAATCTAAAAGACTGTTATATTACGATAAAGTAAATGACCTCAAGATGACATAATCACAGAGGGGATAGACCTAAGTTTCCTAATAGACGAACAGACAATATCAAGTTAGTTGCAAAATACTCACCGATAAGTTAGTTGTAAAATACTCACCGATACAAGAGTAACCAACAATTACTCGCCGACATAACTAGACTTTATTTGCGCATAACTCACTAACAATTTGTAATAATGGACTTATAAATTATTTGCAATATTCTCAAGTCATCATAACTTCGCAATTTGAGCATTAGAAAATTCAGCAGTGATAGGCAATCTGATATTTCGTTCTGAAGTGTAGATATAATTATGAGGTCAGGGCCTTATCAAACATTGGATAATTATAATTGTACTTCGTGTAAACAAGAAGAATAAATACTGTTTACTAAAATCCGTCTAGCATAGTCTTATATCCGCTAACTCATTTGCATCCCTGAAGAGAAAGAACCTCAGCTCTACCAATATCAAACCTGGGTTACCAAATTTCTCAAACACTGAGAAATCCTTTCATACTCCTGGCGTCCAACAATCCCTTTTATTACCATTAAACACAAAACAGAAGATACCTGACAAAAGTTCCTTCTGCAATTGCACTATTATCTATTGTTGGCATTACAATTTTTTTTTAAATCTGTTTCTAATAATCAATAATACTGGAATTGATATCTGGTTTATAAAATTACCCAAATAGGATCTGCCAAAAATGACAAAGTATACTTGACAATAAAGAAAGAAAACTATACACAAATTATATAATATATAACAATAGTGTAGTTGAAAGGGTAAATCTGAATGATGGGAAAAATAAAGAACTGGAATTTGGAGACTGATCTGGACTCAAAACAAACCGTAGGACGATGATCAGAGCAGAATATTGTTAGATGTAATAACAATCATGTTAATACCTGGTGTCATGAACAGGTATTTATTGTAGTGTATTAAAATGAATGGATTTCAAAGGAGCAGGATGATGATGGGCTTTTATGTTCAGAAAATGAAAATTTATTTTTATGAGTTAAATCCTAAACTATTTTATATTAATTTCATGTACAACCATAAACCAAGAACATATATCACTGTGTGAAACTTTTCAACAAAAAAATCCAACATGAAATAACAAAAGATCTCTTAAAAAACAGCAAGAACAAATCATGGAATATACTATAAATATACAAAATGATTGTTTTGAGCTTCACTCATCATGATGCAATTTCTATTATGCTTTGTATAAACTCTTCATTTATGGGTCATCTGTAACGTTCAGTGTCCCATCATGAACACAGACCACCTGTTCTATCTTATATATAAGAACCAAAAACAATATCTCTCTTTACATCTGGGAAATAAGAAGGGAGATTGAGAACATCCAGCTGCCCTGGAATTACACACTGTTGGTATCTAATGTTGAGCATTCCAATAATCTCTCTTGTTTTTTAATACCATTACTTTTTGTGTAAGGTCACTGTGCAATAAAAACTTCTTAGATAAATGATAATTAAAGAAAACATTATTTTAATGTGCTATATTGGTGGGGGATGGTACTGGGTATTAATTCCTATATGATTAATGCATTCCAAGTTAAAAAGTTTACATCAATAGACGATTTTTATTATTAATTTAACACTTCTCATTGAAGGATAAATTATATTTCAAGAGAAAAATTTTCGCCTAGACCGGGACTCGAACCCGGGACCCTTGGCTTTCCGGGCCAAGTGCTCTACCAACTGAGCTACCGAGGCGAGCATTTGGCGCGAGGGAATTACAACATACATAAGAGAAAAATTTGCATCTAGATCGTAACTCGCCTCGGTAGCTCAGTTGGTAGAGCACTTGGCCCGGAAAGCCAAGGGTCCCGGGTTCGAGTCCCGGTCTAGGCGAAAATTTTTCTCTTCAAATATAATTTACATCAATATTTCTAGGCTCTTGGTGCTAACAACGGAATAAAACTGACTTGGCTAAACACTAAAACATGGTGCATCCATTGGTATAAGACACAATTAATTGATTTTGTATGCAAAATAATTTTTAAAAATGTTAACTGATCAGCCTCCTTTCCAAATTTTTAAAAATAGATCTTGAACTTAACAAGCTGCTGGAAAGACAACCTACAACATGTTACAATGGAAGCAGAATGGGACAATATGCCCTACTGTGATGTTGATAAACTTAGATGTCCATTTTACTTTAAATATTTTTAATCACATTCCTTGAGTTTTTTAAATTTATTCAAGTAATATCTATTCTAAGTTTTTCCTCACCTGTAAGACAAATGTCAGAAAGCTTAGGGCCAACGGTTCCCAAAAATCAACTGGCCACCATCATCATACTTATCATTATCATCCTTCACTGGTGTGAAAAGTAACGGGAAGCTGTCACACCTATATTTCCCTAGTAAAGCTGCAAAGCATAGCATGCAAATACTATGATTGCAGTGAAAGACCTGTCATCAGGCAGAATTACTATGGATGGATCTGTTCTAAATTCTGAACTTACATATTATTTAAATATTTTACTCTAGTGTCATATATAATGTGAAAAATAAAATATTTTCATTGAAGGAAATATAGGAAGAATTGTTAATCAAAGTAAAAAATTGCTTATGAGCGATTCCATAAAAAGTCATACCGAGGAGAAAATTTTCAAATAGATGCAGGTATAATTTTTTTGGCGTAATATATATCTTTAAGGATCAAATTTTCTGATTCTATAAGATAATGTTCCATAAGCAAATTATTTTAATCTAATATTAGTGGTAGAACTTGTAATATTCCAAACCTGTAAAAACAAGCAAAATTTTATCAATTTGTTGTTTAATGAGTTGGTCATATTAATTTGTTTTAATTTATAAACTCAATTGTTAAACCATACTTTGGTCCTCCCTAGTCGTAAATGTAATAATATTAATTGTATTCTAATATTCTATATACCTTAAATGTGTCCTATAATTGTTAACTGCAAGCTATGGTCAGTCAGTCATGAAAAACGTATAACAATTACTGTACACAACATAATAATTGATGGAATAAAATTTCCTGTTGGATTCTATGTTATCGGCACATAACTAACAAAAAAGTATTGAAGACATTTTCTTCTAAAGCCATTATTTTTCCCGCTAATGTCCAGTGACTGACTGACTTTTTGTCCTATCATATTTAAGCTAATACGCATGGTGCAGTCAGTTGCTTGCTCCATTCCACTGGGGATTAACATAAACATGGTTTAGGAAATCTGGTAGACTGTTCGGCTCAGCTGTTCCATAAAATAATTATTGACTCTTTTTCTGTGTCAATTTGAGCTAAAAGAAAGTTAGCGGAAGCATTTAAATATATTCAGGAAAAAGGTTGCAGTAAACGAAGCAGCCGTACTTGTTGATTTCTTAGAAAATTATACCTACAAAGAACAAAATGAGATCCAGGCAGTTCATTGGAAAAATTAGCATATTTACTGCTATTGCCTAGTAGATGGAAGGTGACAGAGAAGTTCAGAAGAAATACTTTGTTCTAGTGTTAGGTTATGTGACATATAGCAAGTGTGCTATAGAAAAGTGTTTTTATGAACTATAGTGATTTCTTACGAAACTTGAGGTGATAAAAATTTTCAGTTCGCGCAGCAGGTAATAGAAATAGGCCTATGCATTTAGCAATGTGACACTGCTTACTTGCATATTTGGATTTTGACATAAAATGGAATTTCTTTAAATCGTACCATGGAAAGGGGGCTATGTGATTGGCGGCCAAGTAAAAAATGTGGCACGGATGTATGAAAAATTGGGAAAGAAGATACAAAATGGTGCAGAATTATGTAATGTGAGCTGTAAAACCAACCAAATAACTGGAGTCACAAAATGATATAGAAGGAAAGAATTTTTTTTAGAAAAACAATTTGAATATCTTGCATCTATCACAGACTCACTGCGTATACAATGTGAAAATGTTGGACCCGTATGTTATAGAATATGCACAACTGTCAATCATCGCAACAAATTCGTAAGTTTGTATGTTAAAAAAAACTTAATGGTTTGACAGGCCTAGAAAGACCTTGGCTGCTAACCCCATATCCAAATATATCAATCACAGAGGTGTACAATCATCTAACCAACATATAGGGTGACATGTGGTCAGCATGTCGGATACTCCAGCCGTTATGGCTGGTTTTCTCGACCGCAACCGCTAAATATTGTAGCTGCCAAAATTCGTGATTCTGGGCAGGCATCAATCCCATTGTGGCCGAAATTCCATGAGAAAATTTCTTCTCTCATGGGGCTCGAATCAGTGTTCTCTATTGAGACATCTTGAGTCAAATCATTCAGTTACAGCGGGACTTCATGCGTGACAGGAAACATTATTTTTATTAATGGGTCAAGACAGGTCAAGTTGGCGGTGAAGACTAGAGAGAGAAATGTTTGTATAAGCGATCTCATATACATCGATGTTATGATGTGAGTCATCAGAACTCGGGCCAATTAGAGTTATGTTTTATGGTTGTTTAAAAGTATAATTCAATACGCCAGCAATTGTTTACTAACTACAGCTTACTAATGTGATTTACGATAATTTGTTTTGAAAGTACATGCACTCTGAAATATTACTAACTTATTATGAATGTGTATACATTCTTGGGGGGATATTTTTTTTATTTCATTGGTTCAATCTAAAAATCAAAAATATCAAATCTTACATCAGGTAAACTGTAATAAACTCCACTCCAAGCGCGACAGGCCCAGAAGGCCCTTGATCAATCAACCGGCTGCTGGCCTCACGTCCACATGTTAATCACAGAGGTCATAAGCCAGTGTAGGGGTGACATGTGGTCAGCATGTCGGGTCACCCAGCCCTTGGTCTTATCAACCTGGTGTCGTTACTTACCCAAATGCCTCATGATGCTGGGTGGGCGCCTGTCCCATACTGGCCGAAATTCCATGAGAAAATGTCTTCCTCCATGGGGACTCAAATTAGTGCAAGTCCCATAGCTCTGCGCCAAGGCTTCTTGCCTTAGCCACTTGGCTATGGTGTCGGACTAAATTGTAATCAGTTACTATATATATATATATATATATATATATATGCATACAATTTTAGTAAGTATATTTAACAATAGAGAAGGCACTTTGTTATTAAGTATTTAATAGTTCCGTTATTTTTATAATTTAAAATGGTACATGGCAAGCGAGTTAATTTAATTACATTATTGATTTAAATTAATATTTATTTTTCAGCAAAATTAAATTTAACAATTTTTGTAGAACTGATAAAGCATTTGCAGTTCTTTATTAATCTCTGTTACTGAAGCTGTTTATCTAGTTTCATTGTATTTTGTTACATTTGTGTACTATTTGCATTTTGAAATTATAAATAAAATTCAGATATGTCAGTCAGTCACAAAATAATGTCACTCAGTCACACATCACATATTAGGTCATAACTTCGGTATTAATTGCGATTTTGGTTTATTTTCTTATTTAAAATGTAACTTGAAACATGGCGTCCAAACGGTATTCTGGAAAATTGAATTAAGAATCACATTTCAGAGAATGATGGAGATGAACATGTTAAGCTGCATGATGAGTTGACATTTATGTCAGTCAGTCACACATACTTTGATAGATAATAAATAACATTGTTTTTCTTCAGAAGTTGTATATTTATGTACAATCTTAATCAGACACTTTTCCTCTATCATATCACGTATATAACACCTCTAATTTCAACCAATTGTAATATTTATGCAAGCATTTTGCAGCAAAAGTGTATTGTAATGTCAGTTAGTCACATATGGAATTGCTCTTATATAATTAACCTAGTGTGAAATTTTTTAATATCTGTCCATTCATAATTTAGTGCAGATATTGCTTCACAAACTAAAAAAAATAATAATAATAATAATAATAATAATAATAATAATAATAATAATAATAATAAAGGAATTTTGGTAATAATATTTTAAGTAAAGTATAAAGTCAAAATACATTTTTTTTTAATTTGCAAAGTATGCTATCAGTTAAAATTTTAAAAAATTACTTAGCATACAAAACCATCAATTGTGTCTTATATCACTGAATGTAGAACAGTTTAGTGTACGTCCATGCCAAATCCATTTTGAGTACCAAGAGCTTCGGGATATGTTGAAGTGAACTTTTGAACTTGAAATATATTAAATGTATAAGAATCATTACCCAACGCTCTTAAATCCATTTCCACAATTTTACAGGAGAGGTAAAACGCATTATAGCAATTACACATGAATTAATGTAACATAGTTTCATTTATACTGCTATATGTGAAACGAGTTAGGGGTTTTGTACAGATTATATGCTAATTCATTTAAACTAGGTACATTTTAGTGCACTTTCACAGTTTTTCAAGTTTCCTGGAGACAAGAAGCTTTTATTATTGCACAGTGTGATAAGATGGATTTTCTTTTTGTCTTTAAAAAGGCCTTAAAATTAGATTTTGTCTTATATGATGGAGGTAGGCCTACACCTCCACATATATATAATTATTTTTCATAACTGGTTGCACAATAGTTTTTTAATTCCAAGATCTTGCAAAGCATGTTTGGATTTCATGAAAGTAATGTGTCATGAACAAAAGAATAATATTTAGGATTTGGGGCTTTCCATTTCTTTTGTCTTAAGATACACATGGAAGAGGGGAAAATTTCATGAACGATAAATTCTTTTAATGTAATGGTAAACAGAAAAATTTCTGCCTGAATCAGGATTTGAACCCCAGACCTTTCGCTTAATATGCTGATTCTCTACCATTGAGCTATTCAGGCTTCACAGTCATCCAAACACAAACTTCTCTCTTCAATTCTACCTTAATGCTTCTTAACCCAGAGCAGCGAAATATCATTCACAATACAATTGGGATGTTTCGAAATCAAGAAGACATTATGATGAGATTTTTACATACCTAAAGCTGTTCTTATAATTGAAATAAGTTCAGGCAGACATTTTTCTCTTTATCATTAATTGAAATAGCTTATCCAAGTATATTAATTTACTTATTTTGATCACACGAATAACGTTACCTGTGTATGATTCAATCTCTTAATGGAATTAAATTATTTAATCACTCTTTAATTGCTTTGTGTTTGTATTATCAAGTCAGTTTTCTCAGTTTTTGATTTCTCATACATGAAAATCATATTTGAGAACAAGTCGAAATTGCTTAAACAACAGTGGAAAGATCAATAAAAACCATAGTTTGGGAGATGATTTTTTTTTTCACCAATGCTACCAAGTTGTCTTTGTATGACATTTCTGGTATTTTCTCCTGGCATTGGCGGAATTGAAACCCATTTCTTAAATTGGGGCACATAGAAGGTGGAATTATATAACCCTGATGATATGATAGCTGATGAATGAAGCACCAGGAAAGTCCTTAAACCTACATTTAACTTAAATCCAGACCATGGGTGGCAACAGGAGTATTTCTCTTTAAGAAAATATTCCTGTGATCTGACAGGAATCAACCCGGGACTCCATGAATGTAGTTAGAAGCTCTGACTACTAGTCCATAAGGCTGGTCGGCTTTACATTGAGTAAAATAGACACAAGTTAATGGATTTTAAAATTCCCAGGGAAGGGGGTGTATACAGCATCTAATGTTGAGATCAACAGTTGATTGTTGGATGAGGATGGAGGTGATTCCTTTGAAACTGGTCCAAGAAAGAGAGCTAATATGAGGTGAGGTGAAAAAGAGCAAATTCTTATCAATATGTAATGTTGAATATAAAGAGCTGGGAATCATAAGAGTGTTAGTCTACATTAAAATTATAACATTTATGAATATACTCCTAACACAAGTGGATTATATTGTAAATCACTTTATATTTGTACATTTTACCTGAGTGCATATTTTATTATTATAAAAAACTTGATCAACATTTTTGATCTTACATTAAATTCTGCATTTGGCAAAAGCAAAAATGGATTTCATTTCATACAGTACTTTACAAAAAGGCCAGAAAATGGAACATTTCAGTACCATGTACTGTAATATCAAAAAAAGTATGCAACTTTTGCCAACACATAAATAAACCAAGACAAATTTAATTAATAATTTTATAAATAAACAAAAAAAGGTAATCAATATAAATTATATAGACATAAATAATAATTATTTAATATCATCGATACTTATTTCATTATAAGGCTACATAAAAATAAATTATTTAATAAAATAAATTGATTATAAACATATAATAGGAAGTAACATTATGAGGTTCTACTTAATAAAAAAGTTTGGTCTGCTTCATCTTACCTCATATGAGTATTTTGTTGTTTCTTGTAAGACATGTTTCAAAGCATCTTTGCTCCTTCTTCAGTTGGTACACTGTTCCTTAAATTGTCGCCATGGCTCTCGACTCCTGCTCCCTTTTTTTTTTTTGTGCTCCAAAGAACTTGCTTATTAAGTTTCTCTCCCCGGGAATTTAAAAATTCATGATTCTCTCCCTGTTCTTCAATATGTAGATTTTTTTTTTTCCAAACGGTGAGATCATTTGTATTTTTCTGTTTTAATAATTAAGTGTTTACATCTATTTTATGTTTTTCTGACAAACGTGAGCAGCTACTGCAGATTTTTCTACTTCTTTTTTACATTTCTTATATGTTCTTTAGTTCTAATATTTAAATTCTCTTTTTTTTCCTATGTATATTCTTATAACAATCTTCACATTTTATTTGGTATATTCCTGACTGATTTTTTTGCTATCATCAATCTTTTCATTTTTGTTGGTTTTTATTAGTTTTTTTAAGGCTATAATCATTCTTTGATGCTAATCTGATATTAATTTTTTTCAAAATCTTTTGGAAATTATTGTGTACCCATGGGTGATATGTGAATTTCCCGTATTTCTTTTCTTTTGGTTTTTTCATCTGAAGAGTACTTTCATCAGATAAGTGCTTTTCATTCCGCAATTTTTGTTTTTGTGCCTATCAATTTTTTTGTGTATCATTTTTTACTCGAAACTATTTTCTTTTGCCACTTAAATTATATGTTTTTTCTCTAACTCATAATTTTCTCTGTACAGGGGTATATTTATCAATATATGTGCTAGGCTGTTATTTTGAGTGAAATATGGTTGAATCCTGTTCATATTTGTGTGTGATTCTTTTCTATGGATGCCAAATTCTATTTTATTTTTTCTCCATATCTATGTAATTTCAGATCTAAAAGTGGTAACTGTTTGTTCTCTTTTGTTTAGAAAGTGCCAATTAGATGTGAGAATAACATTAACATGATTTGAGGAGGTAAATTATATAGAGGATGAATGGAAAACATTAACTGAGGATAGGAATGTATTGAGAGCTTATATCCACATGGCCATGAACCTATGATTTCGATAGTGCCAGTGAATTAGCTGGTTAGTTAGTTTCTTACTGAAAATATCAAACTATCCTACAAACTGTGTACAATGTTCTAAAATAAGTAAACACCAAAATGTGTATAGTTTGCTATGAGTAATGTAATGTACTTGCTCATGCCTATAATATAGTGACTGAGCAATGTGTGTATATATGGTATGCTATGTTTCATCTACTTTTTAATATTCCAAATGCCTAACTAACTCACTGGCACTATCGAACCCGTAGGATCATGGCTGCACGGACATAAGCTCTCCATACATCCCTATCCTGAGCTAATATTCTGCAATCATCCCCTATATAATCTCCGATTGCGATTCCAATTGAGGATCTTTCCACTTTTCAGCGGTTGCTCTTTTACCAGCCGGCTGCTGGCCCTTCACATCCACATGTGTCAATCACAGAGGTAGATGATCAACAGCCAGTGTAGGGGTGACATGTGGTTAGCATGTCGAGTCCCCGCCATTATAGCTGGTTCCTCAACCTGGAGCCGCTACTTATTGTAGCTACCCAATTTCCTCACGATGCTGGGTGGGCACCGGTCCCATACTGGCCAAAATACCATGAGAAAATTTCTTCCCCCATGGAGACTCGAACCAGCGCAAGTCCCGTAGCTCTGCGCCAAGGCTTCCTACCTTAACCGCTCGGCTACGGAGCAGGACCCCTATATAATCTACTTCTCTCAAATCATAGTTAGTTATTCTCCCACCTCATTCTTGGTCTACCAACTGGGCGTTTTCCCTCTGGTTTTCCTACAAGAATCTTCCATGCACGTCTTTCATTCCCCATTTGCGCCACATGTCCTGCCATCACAGTTTACGAGACTTAACTGTTATTATATCTGGCTTCCTATAAAGACCATGTAGTTCATTGTTATGTAGTCTTCTCCATTCACCTGTCTGTTCATCTCTCTTTGGTCCAAAAATTTTCCTAAGAACTTTATTCTCAAATACTTATAATCTCATTTCCTCCCTTAAAGTAAGAGTCCATGTTTTGCACCCATATAATATAACTTGTAGAATAATAGTTTTATATATTTTCAGTTTAACGTTTTTTGAAAGGAGTTGGGATATCAAAAGTGTCTGTAATACATAATAGCACACATTTCCAGAATTGAGCCTGTTTAATTTCTTTGTGCATCTCATTCCTCCAAATGCCTGGAGAATATATTTAAATATATACAATGGAGATTATTGCTTCCAAACAAGCCATCTGTAGGTCATGGTTAACATAACTAGAGAGAAAAGATTTGAATCCAAGATCACCAGCTTCATGCATTGGCACTCCACCATTGAGTTACTTAGGCAGACCTTCAGGAACAAGTACAAATTTCTCTCTCTTTAATCCCAGAGTGCATTGTAAGTAGTGAAACTTGTGTGTTCAGAAGATTTAATGGGGGTGCATTTATTGCAAGAAGCCATTATTAGCATTTCACTGAAACATCAGCTAATTACAAACCTTACATTATAATTTCAATGTTTTAAATTTTATTTGTTACACTGAAATGAGTAAGTTATATACATACAGAAATAATTATTAGAATAAAAACTTATTTCTCTATTTACAAACTTAGGCTGGCATGTAAGAACGCACTCATGCATAAAGAGGGTTCAACGTCAATACTGATTTTTTTTATTTTTAAATTTTGAAACAAGAAGATACTCTATACCGTCTTCAAGACTATTGAATTATTCACGGATACCATCTTATATCTATTTTGAGTTATAGTAAATTTACATAAATTAGAGACTATTTTTTGATGATATTTGTGTATGTTCTATTGTAAGACAGCAATGACTCTTAAGCAATTCGAAAAAAAAATCGCAGTGTCTCCATTTGAGTGATGTTATGGGAAGAATATTACGAAATAATATTGAAAGTGCGCCACGCATTGAACATCATAGAGTAAATATGTTAGGGCTGATTATAAGAGGTCTTATAATTTTATATCACAATGAGAGAGGAGTGCAAATTAAAAATTAGTGTTATATCTAAGAGTTTAAATTTTAATTTAGGTATAATGATATTTTTAAGTAGGGCCTATAGTGATACATGTGTGACAATGTGAATATAAGCAATGAATATTGTGTATTGTGCAACTGAGAAGAACAGCTAGACACGAAAATGGTGAGTACTCTTACTAAATTAAATATTTAATAACTTAGCTATTAGTGAGTCTAAAAAACATGATTCAAATTTGGTAATTACTGCGAAAAATTTAATGGGAGACCAAAATTATAATAAATTATTTTTAAAAGTATGAAACTCATTTTTTTGTCGATATATTATATTAAAATTATGCATATGGCGGAATTTTTTCTTCAGATATAAAATAGGGATAAAGAGTAATAAGAAAATAAATTGGCAAATAAAGTAGTAAGTAAATTTAATAAATTTCAACAAATATTCTTTATCTGTATTCGAACATTGGAATTGCTGTATGTAATCAATGATATTACTTTCTCTGTGTGTACATTGTTTTATTTATGCAATATATAATATTTTTTTTAAACATTGGCATAATACTTTCAGCTGGATTTTAAAATTTAGAAATTGCCTAATTAATACAGTTTCTTAATATATTCATTTTAGAAATATATGTTATGGATATGGGGCATGCAGTAGCGTAGTGGTTAAAACACTGTGCTACAAGCCGGAAGGTTGAAGGTTCGAGTCCTGGTGGGGTCAGGATTTTTAAACTGACCCAAACCTTCTGGCGGCACTACGACCCTGGGGTCAACTCAGCCTTTAATGGAAATGAGTACCAGATACTTGTTCTGGGGTAATGGCAGCCGTTATGCATGGCTGACAACCCGGCTGACATAAAGTGCCAATTGTCAAGAATAAGTGGGAGCCTTAACCTCCCACTACCCCGAGGCCTGTAGTGGGATCACTTTACTTTATGTTATGGATATTGTAAACAATACCATCTCCATAAGATTTTGTATTAAGATTAGTTTAATATATACACATAACATATATTATATCTTTACATATTTGTTTATTTATTTCATGAAGAAATTCGTAATTACAAAACAACCAGATTCTGATGTAAATTGTTTCACATTATTTTCATAGAAGTGGCCACACCTATTCCACATAAGCCATTCTTTCTTCAATTAAAATAGTCGAGAAGACATTTAAAATTTAAATACCCCAAAATGAATATGTCTCTCCACAGCTAACTAGCAGAAATCAATGAGCTGGGCAAAGGGTTAAAACATGAAACTTTATAAAATCCTCGCTCTATTTATCATTACTCTCAACCTGTATCTGACTCGTAAATTAATGAGTCATTATGAGGAGTCATAATGTCGGTTAAAAATGAGTCATTATGAGTAGTCATAATGACGATTGAAAATGAGAGAGATGGTTCTCTTGAAAACTAGTTCCCGTGTTTAAAGAAACATAAAATATTAGGTAAGGTGTAAAAAAATTACTCATTAATTTAGGAATTAAGAACCTCATAATATTTCCCATATTTAACTATGAATAGTACCTGACTGTTGTGTTGGCCATTAGATTTCTTGTATATTATTTCCCTCTGATGGTAGGCACATAAACCACATGATTACATCCTTTAATTAAAATTTAAAAATTCATTACTTTGTCTCTATTTTTCTAGAAGTAGATTTTTCCCATATTGTGAATTATGTTGATTTCTCTACTTCTTCAGCAATTTTGACTTCTTTTAAATGTTATGATTTTCGGTCCACACAGGAGTAGTTACTGCCAATTTTTCTATTTCTCAATATTTTACATTTTTGGAATGTCCATTAAAATATCCAATTACAGTAGTCTTGAGCATATATAAATAAGAGAGAGAGAGAGAGAGGAATCACATACTTTTCTAGGTGTGTTATAAACACTGTACATTCTGTAGTATTATTTGTGTTTCCACACATCTAATTTAACAATTTTTATTTTGTCTTCCAATTCTATTTCCTTGACTAGTTAACTCATGCTCAAATGCTAGTCAATGATCAATCATGTTTCAATGAATTTTGTTTTACAACCAATGACAGTCGTGTTTCACCTCGCTCTTTATCAGCTCCTGCTTTTGTGATAAAGAAAGCTCCTCCTTTTTAATGTTCTGAACAGGTCAAAGCATTATTTTTCTCCAACAAATACATTGAATATAGCAAATAATGAAAAGATTTCTTGATTTTACCGAGTTGTTTACTAAAAGAATAAATGAATAACCCATAATGTTGATTATGATATATAGTTTGATGTGTTTCATTATTTTTCCACTTGGGTGCACTCTTACAATATTGCGATCTTATTTGGCAATAAATAATATGATCAAGCAGCAGTGAATGAACATAACCTCACATTTCTGATTTGTTTTCAAACATTGTCGTTTACATTAAATATATAAATATTTTAAAATAACTATAGTTAAACAATGACAGCTTAATTTTATTCGTTAAATAGTCCTAACAAATGCCACTCTTGATTTCCAAATTATCTAGATAAATTCACTCCTCACTTCGTAAGTCGTGAATTTATTGATAATTTGGAAATCACTCGTGGCATTACTTATGACAATTTTGAAAGATGATTTCATATTATTCTTTACTCCCACCAATATTTTGCAGTTTTTTGTATACTTTCTTTTCCCAGTAAATGTAATGTAAATGCTGTGAATATTTTAATTAATTGGCTGACAAGTTTGTTTCTTGGTTTAAAAAATATACCAGTTTTGATATCAGCAGTAATTTTGGAAAGTTCTAATCATTTGGGCTGGCTAAGACCAGCCGCATTGTATTGTACGAACTCAATATAATTTTGTTTGAAGTCAGAAAGAGCAGTGGTGCTGTGTCTTTTAGGACCATGGGATATGATTGTTTGTTGAAACATTTGCATAGAAATGGAATTATCTCATCCCCACTTTACCCCTTGTGCTATCTATAAGAAGATGTGGATCTGGAACACCTCCAGCAATGCCCAGTCTTTTCTACAATATCTGGAAAATATTGGACAGCAAGAGTGAATTTTTATTTTTTAATTTGAGGATGTACTGAAATCGTATTAAGTCCACTTTTTTTATAAAACTGAGTGATATTCTGGATAAGCTTTATCCAATAGTAAAGTCAGTTTGTATATAACCATATTATGTCCCGTGCAAATCAGTCTCAGATTAAAGCATTCTTTTTAAATTGTATTATATCCACTTTTCCATCCACTTTAACTCATATTTTGTCCTTGTCAGATTATATAGGCTTATTTATTAATAGAATATTATGGAATGCAGAACATTCGTGTGATTGCTTGGATGAAGGACTATTCAAACTTTGAAATAAATATTTTTTTTCCCGTAAATAATAGGAATTAGAATATTCACAATTTGTCTCATATTTTACTAGAAATATGAGGCGAGTTGTGAATATTCTAACTCCTATTATTTAAAATACACATAGTGTCACTTCCTTTAAATGTTAAATAATTTATTTCCTGTTTTAATTTCAATTTATATCTGGTTACGGCATTTTTAAGAATAGTACACTATAAAATATATAAGCATTGTCCTTTTGCAACAGAGACTTCAATAAATTTATCATATGTCATATTCACTACTAAAAATGCATTTCTTTTGTATTCCATATCAAACTATATTATGTCCATTGTTTTATGATCTTATTAATCAGCCTGTTTTAAAAATTATTTCAATGACAATAGATCCTGATTCTAGAAATCCACTAAAAGCTTTATAAATATTTTATATTTTAATTTAACTCTCAGGCATTAGACAAACAGTTTTATTTCTCTCCCGAAAATTTTGCTTTAATGGAATAATACAATTTAAAAAATACAACCTCATTCATGCTATTGTAACTACCGTATATCTCAGCACATAAGACGAGGTATAGATTTTTGTCAAAGTTGTATAGTTTTAGCATATATATGTCCTATAAGACGACCCCCAAACTATCAACGGCCTATGAATTTAGTTTAGATCAGCAATCATTACTAGCTTACTGTATAGCGTATACAAAATTACCGTATTCGTAATTTTTCAAATTAAATTTCATGTTATATATTATTAATATTTTAACCTCGGGGCAATGTAACCCCACCTTTCAGGCGCCCCAACCTCAGAAGTTGGTTACAAGTATGCCATGCCAGGAGAGAAACCAGGAATGTCGAAAGACAAACCTGGGGCATTTGAAAAAAAAAAAAATTTAACCCTTCATTATGATAAATAAATACATTTTATTTTCATTCAACCGGCAACACTGCTACACTTTTGATAAGCTAAACTAGCACGAGAGATGAGACCTGTCGCATGGAAGGCAGTAGAGGTGAAAGGAGACTGTTATGATAAGGAAGGAAAACTTGCCGTATGAAAAATTTCTTGTTACGCTACTATCAAACCCAAAGACGTAAGTTATCCATATATTTAAATGTCATACATTGTAATCCAAATTTCCCTCCATATTGTTTTAGTTTCAAATATAAACTAAATATTTCATCAAATCTAAAATCATTTAAATATAGGTCCATAATTCGAGATAAAGATATAATATGTATAAACATATCGAGTTTGGACTTTAATTACTCAAAAATTTATTTGCAATCCAATGATCATATTAATGAATCAATTTTATTAATTATATAAAAGTTGATATCCTTTTTTTATAAATGACTACGACAACTCCTATTGTTAAATTTCGGTTATTCCAATACAGAAGGCGCCAGAAAGTCTAGAAGACGTATGGTATACATGAATTTCAGGTACCTAAATACAATAGGAACCTATAGATACCAAACTCTTTGTTAATAGAAATGTATCAGAACGTCTATTTAAAAACAGATTAGAATGTCAAGTCAGAATAATGTTTATGAATGACGAGTATGACAAAATGTTTACAATTGGAGTTTCACTATGAAGTTTCAAATTAAAATTTGGACATATATATCAGTTAAAAGACAACTACGAATAACACATTAAAATTAATTGAAACTAATGGTTTTTAAATAAGTTGCTAGGCCCAATAAGCCCAACTATAAACAAACTTGGCAACATTGTCAGTAAGTAGCGCGAGATAGACACGCCTATTATTAGCTGCATCACAAACAGAAACAAAGAAAATTCACATCCTTTATTTATATGTAATATATGTTCGCATATGCATAAACCAATGGGAATAAATTGTAACACCTTCTCCTGTAGCGATCTGAACGATTGAAGGAATACTGAAGTTTTCAATATATAAAAATTGAGACGCGTACAAAACACAAGCCTCCCAAATAGTGAACGGAGAACATCGATTAAGTTTTATTTTGAACTGTGGGAAAATAACAACCGCTACTAGTTCAAATAGAAATTTATAACTCCTAATCAAGGAGGACGAACTTAGGATAAGTTCAAATAGCTCAACAAATTACGTTAAATTATCTAATAAGTAAAATATTTGAACAGAATATCGTAATAAATCGATGCTTGAGGATACTGATGTGTAATTTTTATATTACTATATTAATGGTAAAAATTCTTCAGTATTCCGTAGATAAACCAGATCGCTATACACATCATATCATCAAGTGTTTTCATTTTATTAAATATATGTATAGTGACTATCATACTAAATAAATCGAGTGATTTATAAACTACAATTATTAATAAAACTATCGCTGTCCGTACAAAGTTCCTTCATTATTTCCTGTGAAAAGTGATCCTCATCGCTCACCGAACCAACAATCTGACTAGACCGCGAGCCTAAAATGTCCACATTATGGGATTCCTGTGATAAATCCATCACCATTTACCCACCCCCTTAATACCTGCTTCAACATTGCCCTTTGCACCATGCGTAGTAATAATAACACTTCTTCTTCTTCTTCCTTCCAAGTATTAGGCCAAGGCCTGTTACGATCCTATAGAAAATTTTCCCTCCAGCGTAATAACACTATATTAATAATTATACGAAACAATGCAATATAAGCATTAATTCTCTTATGTACAATTACGTACATAAGAGAAAAATTTGCGTCTAGATCGTAACTCGCCTCGGTAGCTCAGTTGGTAGAGCACTTGGCCCGGAAAGCCAAGGGTCCCGGGTTCGAGTCCCGGTCTAGGCGAAAATTTTTCTCTTCAAATATAATTTATCCTTCTATGAGAAGTGTTAAATTAATAATAAAATCGTCAATGTCCATGTTTATTTACTATACAAAACAAACTGCAAAAGAATTGAATAACCGGATGTTTTCAGGACTGGTTTGATAGTAGCTGTACTAATAGGATTCACTAAATCTCTAACAGTCCCCCCCCCCCTACATGTCAACTGATCGGTTTGTCACCACACATCATTATGTCAGTCGCAATCAATGGATGCATTGTTATTTGTGTGTCGTGTGTTCAAGTCATTTTTATTATTTTATCCTAAGTGTAAACATCAGAAAATTGATAAAGTGTGGGTCTAATTATGGAACCAACAAAAAGAAGGAAATATGAAGCAAGCTTTAAGTTAAAAGTCATAAAAAAGGCTAAAGAATTGAACAATTGTGCTGCATCAAGGGCTTTCGATATAACAGAGAAAATGGTAAGAGACTATTAAAAAAATGCCAATGAAAAAAATGTTCAAAGATCACATGTATGAACAATGGAATAACTGGATGATGAATGGTGAATCATCATATACGAAAGGTGGAGTTATGCTGGCTGCGTCACTTGATGTGTTGTGTGATTTCGTAATCAAATTATGGGATAAAGTGAATGTGGAAACAGTGGTCAAATCCTTCAAAAAGTGTGGGATTTCTAATGCTATGGATGGCACCGAGGACGATTTGTTATGGGATACTGATGATGAAGAGGAAATCGACTCGCTACATACAATGGGACCCATATAAGGAGCTTCGTAACAATGAAGGCGAGGATGTACTTAAGGAGTTATTTGACGATGACGATGATGATGATGATGAATGTGAGGATTTTAAATACATTGGTGAGTTATTTTTTCATTTTATAATGGTTTTAATTAATATAAATTTATTTTTTTTGTAACTGTCCTATAAGACGACCCTGGATTTTGGGGTTTTTTTTTTTATGGTTCAACTATCGTCTTATCTGCCGAGATATACGTATTGTAAATTAATAAAAATTATGTAGTTGGTTGTTTAAAACTGTTACCAACTTTGAGACACAAGGATAGGCTGAAGGTATTAGCTATAAACTAGAGCTTGGATCTAATTTATGAAAGAAAAATCAATGCTTGAACAGGGATTTGAACCCTAAACCTCTCATTCTCCATATGAGTGTTCTGTCCGTTACACCATTCAACTGAAGATACAAACGTCAACATTTCTTTCAACTTATACAATTCAATGAGAATTGTATACTGTAAGTTGAAAAAATGTTGATGTTTGTATTATCATATGAATGGTGTAACGGACGTGAATTGTATAAGTTGAAAGAAATTGTGACATTTGTATCGTCATTGGAATGGTGTAACGGACAGCACACCCATACGGAGAATGAGAGGTCCAGAGTTCAAATCCTGGTTCAAATGTTATTTTTCTTTCATAAATTAGATTCTATTCAGGAATGGAAAACATTAATGTAAATAAAAACATCAAAAACAGAGCTTGGATTTTTATACACTAAAAACTTAATTCTTAATGTTTATTAAAAGTAATATTTTGTATATGGGCAATTCCATCTTAAATAAAACAAAAAATAAGTGAAATTTACCTTGCATTTTTTAAATACTGCAATTTTCAAAATATATTCATTATAAGGATTTAAAACTGAATGTGTGATTTTTAGATTTTTAACTCTTCATAGTTTCAGAGTAAAAATACGGAGAAGTTTATGCATTTTCATTAACAACAGACACTTTCAGGCACAATAACTTGAGAACCATTTGGAATTATAAATTAATACAAAGTTATTTTTGAAGGTGTAATTGTAAAGTTTCTAATGATGTGCAAAAATATAATTTTATGAACAAGATTTATACATATATATTATTGTAAATTTGGGCTATGTAATCATTTTGTTCAGGAATTAAAATATATGAGGTTCTTGTTCTGTTTACAGGAAGAGAATTTATAAGATTTTTATTTCATAGGACACCCTTCATAAAACCCTGTACAAAATAAAGTATTTTACAACACATTTCAAAACATGTTATTGCCTTGACAAGTGCACAGCTGACCAAGTGTGTGATAAAAGAATAACATTCTCCGTCAGTTATTCTGCATCAAACTTCATAAAAATCATTTATTTAAGAATCAAACTATATTCACTGTTCATCATTCAAGATGAGTATGTTCCTTCACGTTTACTCTTTATTTGTGTGATTTTTAAGGGCGAAAACATGGGCCAGTTAAAAATTAACCCATTCGCTTCAGATTTAAATGCTCAATGCATTTCCCCAGAAACTGGATTTTGAAAGAGTAAATTATATTGTCTATTTTCAGACATTCAAAACAAACAAAAGATAACGATAATTGAGAACAATGAGCGTGAAGACCAAAACACATTTATCTACAATTCATAAATGTTAACAAAAGAATGCTCTGCCAAGGATGAACAAAATATTGCAAAATCTATAAGGCAGAGTTAGCGAGTGTATCTTGTCTTCTGAAGCAAATGGGTTAAAACTGTCTCTGAGTGGAGAAACTTAAGGACAATTTGAGATTTGTAACATTAAAACAAGTATACAAACTCATCCTTAGCTTTTAGTAAAAAAAAAATAGATCTTAAAATAATACCAAATCATATATTTAATAAATTAATGATGGGAAGTAAACATTATGAGGTTATATCATTAATGGTGAGTGGAGAGCATATTTTTAACAACTCATCTCATACCATTTCAAATTTCTTTGAGACCATTGGTTTCAGATGACTTCTCGTCCCTCTTCAGTCATGAGTTGGAGTCATGACTGAAGAGGGATGAGAAGTCGTCTGAAACCAATGGTCTCAAAGAAATTTGGTCTGAAACCAATGGTCTCAAAGAAATTTGAAATTGTATGAGGTGAGTCATTTAAAAATATGTTCTCCACTCACTATTAACAAAATCATAAGTTCATTCATGCTGATATTAGTTTACTGTTCTTGATTAAAGAGTTTCATGTCATGGAAATATACAGTAGTTGATCATGCAGTTTCAAAAATTCAATGGCTAGAAATGAAGCAGAGAGCAAATATTTATTTATTTTTATAATTTTATTATACTAATCTATCAGCAGCCCCATGAAAAAAAAAATGTAATCAGTTCATCAGAATAAAAGGATTATTTCTGTATAATTATTGTTTGTACTAAAATGGTTAACAGATCTAAAATGAAGGAAAATTAAACATTTATATGTGTGTATGTGTATGTATGTGTGTGTGTGTATAGCTTATGAAAATTTCCAAAATTCCATCACATTATTCATGACTTCAACTTCTTAATGAACTTTATTTGACTATTTAATTGCTCAAGGTTGCTAAGAAATTGAGGATTTTTTAAAAATTGTAATAAATTTGATTTTGAATTGAACTTTTATAGGAAAAAAAAAACTTTAATATTGAATGGAGAACATATTTTTAATAACTCACCTCATACAATTCCAAATTTCTTTGAAACCAATGGTCTCAAAGAAATTTGAAATTTTATGAGGCAAGTTATTAAAAATATGTTCTCCACTCAATATTAATGATATAACCTCATAATGTTTACTTACCAACATTAATTTAAATTTAAAAAAATACTTCTGATGATCGACATAACATCAGTTGGTGAGATATTACTGAAGATGAAGCTGCCAAGACTTTAAAACTGCAGTATAATTAGAAGACTGGATATGAGGTGAGGTATCAAGTATTTCAATTTAATCTTGATTTTGAATATCAAAGAAACAAAAAAACCTTAGAGATCTACAAGATTACATATAACATGCTCTTAACATATGAACAAGATAAAAAAGTGAGGTTTTTGGTATTCCAATTTCATATGGAATTAATAAATTACAATAGGAAGTGACATTATCAGATTCTTCTTAATAAATAAGGTGAGTCTGTTGATCTTACCTCATAAATTGTCCGACCAAGCTCAAGAAGATAATATGCAAGCATATTAAAACATATCCAAAAAGAACAGAACAATTTATGAGGTAAGATGGAGCTGACTCACTTAATTTATTCATATGGAATGTCATATATGCTAAAAATTCTAAAAATATATGCTTAAAACTGAAAAATATTTTTGAAAAATTAAAATAAAAACATAAATTACTAAAATAGTTAATATTGAAACTCACCAATTACAACTAAACATTAGATTTTACCTGGCTGCTCTAGTGATCTGATAATACAAACTAACAGTGAGTGTATTATATATTAACAAATAGGTCAATGTATGATGTATCTCTGCTTCCCAACATTATACATGCAACTGAATCAGCAGAAATCAAATACGAGGGTGGATCAAATATAAACCAGAATTTGTATCTGGAGGTTCTGGTAGTGAACTGCAAAGGTTGCGGTTTGGATGGGAAGTTGGTGGGGGTGTCTGGAGTAGGGATCTTGATGTGTCACACTCCGAAGAGCGGCCACTTGCTTCAGTACGCCATGAGCGAGCAAGAGGTACACACGTCTGTTGCGCAATGCATTATTATTAAGTTTTTGGCAAAAAAAGGCACTAAACCTTCTGAAATTTTGAGAAGGCTCCATGCGCAGTTCAGGGAAGCAATCCTTTTGAAGATGCAGGTCTATGATTGGCGCAAACAAATTTTAGCGGGCCGGGATTCACTGGAAAATGAGCCCCACCAAAGACAGCAATGAACAAGCATCACTGCAGACAACATTCGTGTTGTATGGGACCTTATTGAGGATCGGCACGTAACAATTTCTGAAATTGCTTCACACGTTGGAATAAGCTTCGGAAGTGTTCTAGCCATCATCAGTGATAAACTCAAATTTCGAAAATTGTCTACCAGGTGGGTTCCTCGGCTGCTCAGCCAAGAACAAAAAAATTTGACGAAAAACTGACGAAAATGCATTGGACACCTCTGGAATATCCTCCTTACAGTCCAGATTTGGCATCCTGTGACTACCATTTGTTTGGGCCACTGAAAGAAGACTTGGGAGGAAGGCGGTTTGGTGACAATGCAGAGGTAGAGGAGTTCGTGCACAACTGGCTGACTACACGGTATCCCTCATTCTTCAAGGACGGCATCAAAAAGTTGCCAACTCGATGGCAAAAGTGTGTTGGAAATGCAGGAGACTATATAGAAAAATGAGGTGGTGGTTTTGTATTTTTTGTTAATTCAATAAAATTGTAAACAATAATTCCGGTTTATATTTGATTCACCCTTGTAGTAAACCCACTGAATTATTTTATGATAAAGTTTTGTGTTGCAACATGTTCAAGAGAATGAGGGCAGTACTATAGTTAAGTACTTATACAGAAATTATGGTAAATACTTTATCGTCTGAGAAGCATTGTGATCCCATTCATTAGTTAATATCAGTATATATTTTTAGTATTTCAGTGTTGCTTGTACCAATAATGTGTAAGTTAAATAATAGGAGTTAGATGTGCATCACTCAGCTCATACATATCTAACTCCTATTATTTAAAATAAACCTCATAGTGTCACTTCCCTTAAATATTAAAAAAAAAAAAATGTGTAAGTTATTTGATTGATTGTTGATTGGGGCTATGAGGACTCCTTGTACGCTAATTTCAGTGTTCTACTATTGTTTAATATTTGTTGGAAATTACACTATGAAGTTTCTTTTAATTATTATGAATTAGTTATTTTGACTCAGCTCATATTTGTTTGATATTCTGCAGATTATAGTTTCGTCACATCTATGCGACAGAATGCATCGACAATGTCACATAGATGCGACAAAATAGTCTGCAGAATTTATAAAAAATATGAGGTGGGTCAAAATTACTAACTTGTAATAATTCTATTATTGTTTCTTCAGTAAGTGGGCGGTAAATGTCAATTATTGGCAGTAAGCAGTAAAAAAAACAGACTGCACATGTTTGTCAAACCAAATGTTAATGTAATGAATGGGACAATAATACTGAAATATTTATATCTGAAGAGAAAAATTTTCGCCTAGACCAGGACTCGAACCCGGGACCCTTGGCTTTCCGGGCCAAGTGCTCTACCAACTGAGCTACCGAGGCGAGTTACGATCTAGACGCAAATTTTTCTCTTATGTACGTTGTAATTCCCTCGCGCCTTCTATGAGAAGTGTTAAATTAATAATAAAAATCGTCAACTGAAATATTTATTTAACTTTCACAGGGAAGAACACTGTGAGGTTTAATTTAAGAATTAAATTAGTGTTTTTATTAATTTTTTAATAAAAACATTAATTACTAAAATATTTATATATGGGAAAATGTCAAAATAGAACTACATTTGTCAGTCCTCAGTCAGAATATTAAACTTCGTTTTAGGCATATATACATATTAAGGAAAAATACTTTTTTTACATAAAAATCAAGGCCATAATTTTAACTATGCTGATAAATCCAGATTTTTAGATATTTGTGACGTATTGTTTATTTTTTATTATTTCACTCACCTCATACTTCATAACTTCTAGCAACCTAGGTTTCATCACAACTTTTGTGACATTCTCAATGCTGTGTCACGTTCACAACTGATGTCCAACGGCCTTCTATCCTGCAGACTGACCTCCGCGCCATCAGTCTGCAGGATAGAAGGCCGTTGGACATCAGTTGTGAACGTGACACAGCATTGAGAATGTCACAAAAGTTGTGATGAAACCTAGGTCTGCAAGAAGTTATGAAGTATGAGGTGAGTGAAACAATAAAAAAAAAATACTAAGAAACCTCATAGTGTTATTTCCTATATACATTACTTAATTTGTCATGTATTTAATTACATTAGAAAATAAAAATCTTCTCCATCTTTCCTCATTTCCCCTTTTGGAGAGATCGAGTCCAGAAAACAAAAATATTTTTAATAATACATTGCTTACGAAAACAAAGAAAGTAAAAATAATATTCCCATATTTAACTATGTAAAAATAATATATTTATTTATAAAGTCTCCTTCATAAATAACTAAATAACAAAACATAAAAAGGGAACAACACAAATGATCCCATAGCAGTAGACATTATTTTTGCATATTTATTTTAAATTCCACAATAAATTCTTACTGTCATTCCACACACACTGATGATAATATACAGGGAAATTAATATCTCAGTTCATGGACTCACATTATTCTCAATAAGATTCTTCTGTCACCTCAGTTCATCTCCTAGGGACTTTACATGGAGGTGGCATCAAGTCCTGATCATTTTGTGTCCATCTGTGTTGATCTATGAAGTTCAGCAATTTCTCTTTTGTAGTAGGATAAAGTATAGAGTTGCATACAGCTGAAATACAATAAAACAAAAATTCATAATAATTGTCACTATGAAGTAAATATCAATAGAATATAAATATGAATTGGAAACTTCACACCTCACCTCATGAAATATGCTTCTCTTATTTTAAAATGTCTTGCAGGAATTACTTGTGCATATGGCATGTTTTGGAAACCTTCATTTTCGTCATCAGTTAAACTCTTGACTGGCTGAATTGAACAGCAACTTTTGTCGTGCCACCTAGTGGGGGATGAATGAACTTTGAAATTAAATCATTCAGAAAAATAAGGACAGAACCATGAATTTTGAACTTCCTGATGAGCAACATTTAATACAGAAATTCTTCAGCCCCTACCAAGTGCCACGAAGAAAGCTGACATTAATGGCTAAATTCAAACAGTCACAGTTTATGGTGAAATTAAATGTTTCTTACCTCTCCTCATATAAATTTTCTACGTAGATCGCGATTTCGAGACTATAACTGTCTCATCCTCAGAACTTTGTTGGTGACTGGTGTTATGTCGATCGAAAGAAACTCTTCTTCTTCCCTCTGTTGGTGGACCGATGAACCTCTGGATCAGGTCACAATTTGCGGGAATTTCGAAGTTCATAAGTTTTCTTTTGTTTTTCTGAATGTGGATCTTTTCCCAAACCGTGAGTTCATTTTGTTTGTCTATTTGTTTAATTAGACTGGCTTTTGATTCAATTAAATGTTTTTCGGACCAAGCATGAGCAGCTACTGCTGACTTTTCCACTTCTCCATTTTTGATGTTTGGAGAAGTGGAAAAGTCAGCAGTAGCTGCTCATGCTTGGTCCGAAAAACGTTTAATTGAATCAAAAGCCAGTCTAATTAAACAAATAGACAAACAAAAGGAACTTACGGTTTGGGAAAAGATCCACATTCAGAAAAACAAAGGAAAAATTATAAACTTCGAAATTCCCACAAATTTTGACCTGATCCAGAGGTTCATCGGTCCACCAACAGAGGGAAGAAGAAGAGTTTCTTCTGATCGACATAACACCAGTCGCCAACAAAGTTCTGAGGATGAGACAGTTATAGTCTCGAAATTGCGATCAACTTAGAAAATTTATATGAGGAGAGGTAAGAAATATTTAATTTCACCATAAATTAAACCTCATAGTGATTAATTCCTATAAAAGTTAAATATAAGTCACAATTTAGCTGATGATGATGATGAAAACGAAGGTTTTCAAAACATGTGTGGTGAAAGAAGTAGGCTATATTTATGAGGTAAGATGTGAAGTTTCCGATTCATACATATATATTCTATAAATAAATTTTCAAAGATTATTTTAAAGGAATATGGAGGGCTTACTTTCATCATAATGCTACTTTAATAATAATAAAACATTTATTACATTTGTGTTGCATTTCAATGGAATTAACTGATCTTTATAGACTTTTGACAGTACAACAATGTTGTCATACCAATGCTTTCAACCGACACAACAGCCAATCTAATTATCCCTTATCCTTGTGCCCCAAACATTCCCACATAATGTTTTTAAATGTTGAAAATTCTCCAAAATACACCATTTTTTCATTTTTATTGATTATTTTTCATTTTTATTCATTAAATTTGAGTTATTTTTGACTCACCTCATATTTCTTGATTTTTATGCAGACCCAGGTTTCGTCACTGAATTATGACATTTTTGATGCATCACAACTGCAGGAGGGGCAACTGCAAGATGGCAGTTGTGATGCATAGAAAATGTCACAAATTCAGTGACGAAACCTGGGTCTGCATAAAAATCAAGAAATATGAGGTGAGCCAAAAATAACTCAAATTTAATTAAAATAATGTTTTATTTTAGGAAGTAATATTTTGAGGTTCTTTTAATTAAGGTAAACCTCATAGTGTTATTTCCTACCTACATATATTTAATTATTAGTATTCAGTTAATTAGCAAGTGTCTCTTTGTTGTGAAAATATCAAGAAATCAGAATGATGATTGGACTATTAAAAGCTATCAGGCACAAGTTTACAAATAGTGGAAAAATTTACATATCTAGGAACAGTGATTAATTCAAATGGGAAAATACAAAAAAAAAATAGTAAAAGACAATAAAAAAGTTTTAAACTTTATAATTTAACTAAAAAATTAATTTGGAATAGTCTTCCGAGAGTAAAATGGCAATGCATAAAATGTATTTCAAACCAGTTTTAACATACCTGAGACTGACATATATAAATAATCCAAAATACAGAAATAAAATTCTATGCAGAATAATACATTAAAGCATGAAGAGATATGATTGAAATGACAAAATAAGGGATATATTAAAGGTATAAAATGAACTTTTTTGGGGTTTTGCTCACTTGTAAGATAAATGTCAGAGAACTTTCCAAACGGTACCCGAACATCATCTGACCATCATTACCATTATTATTATCATCATATTCACCATATTTAATATGAATGAATGTGTAAATGGTGTTTCGTCTTAAAGTGTGATGTCTTGAAGGAGGCCCTGACACTGTGTGTGATCGATCTTTAGTTCAAATCTCTCTCCCAACAGGTCGTGCCACAGTAAGGCCGAGTGACAAGTGGCATGCAAAAGTACCTATAAGGTGCGAGGTTAAATTGCTGCAATGCAATGGAATAAAAATTAACAAGAGACCAAAAAAAAAAGATTTTTTTTTCCCCAATGCCACCAGGTTGTCTTTTATGACACCTCTGGCTTTTTCCCCTGGCATTGGCAGATTTGTAACCCATTTCTTAGGTTGGGGCACCTGGAAGGCAGAGTAATTTTACCCCAATGATAATATGGGTGATAAATGATAAAGAAGTGAAAGGAGAGCCCTTAATTTAAACTTAACCTAAATTCCAGACCATGGGCAACACAGGAATAATTTCTTTTAAGGAAAAATTCCTATGATCTGACTGGGAATCGAACCTAGATCTCATGAACTGTAACCAAAAACTTCGACCATGAGGCTGATCATAGAAAAAAAAATTAAAATAGTTTGAACATTTGAAAAGAATGGGAAAAGAGAAAACTGCCACAGAGAATATTAAATCTCAAGGTACAAGGAAAATGAGCACGAGGAAAATCATGGGAAAATGGATTAAGCAAGTAAAGGAAAATTATTTTTTCAAGAGAATTTTTTTGCCTCAACTGGGACTAGAATCTAAGATCTCTACTTTTAGTGCACTAATCATTAGCCAGTAAGTAAAGAAAAACTTTTATATATTAAATTTGGGAATTTTTAACATTATGAGGTTCAATTCATAAGAATTCTTAAAAAAAAACTTACAACAAAGGGGATACAAACGGGAAGGAATGAAAGGAAAAAATAGTATGGGAGGATAAAAATGAATGAAAGTATATTTGTAATCAATCTTCCAAAAATCTTGATATGATGAAGAGTGAGTATCTCTATTATAAAAATTAGATAATTGTTAATATTGAGTGGAGAACATATTTTTAATAACTCACCTCATACATTTTTGGCTAATTTATTCATGAGTTACTTTGAGAGTCATCTCACAAATGCTTACCCATGGATTTTTCAAGACTTGGTATAGATATGTGGATGACATTTTTTCTATAATGAATTCAAAACATATTGACGATGCTTTGAAATTACTAAATTTGCAGAATATATCAATAAAATTTACTATAGAATCAGAAATTGAAAATAAAATTCTGTTTTTAGATCTATACTTAATTAGGAATGAAAAACCAGAAAATTGAATTTGATATATACAGGAAAGATACCCATATTGATAATTATATTAAATCATCGGGCTTCAATCCTATTGAACATAAACATGCAATATTTAATAGCCTAGTATACAGTGGGAAAGCTGACGATAAAACAGAATTGTTTTGAAACATGTCCAAGAACAAATCAACATTAATATTGAGGTAAGATGTCCAGACCAAAAATAATATAAGATTAACAAATATTCCATTAAACAAAGAAAATTTTAAGAAAGAATACAACAATAACTTAAATATAGCAAAATTAAATGGTTTTGATAAGAAATTTATAACAAATAAATGAAAGAAATTCAAACAGAAAAAAAGACTTAAAGAATACACTACCTTAAAATTTGATAGCAAAGAAAAGAAAAAATTCAAGAAAATTACATACCATCCTGAAGTACATAGAACATTTTAAAAAATGTTTAACAAACACAAATGTTAATTTGGCACCAATAAATAAATTCAGTCTGGGTAAACTCCTAAGTACCAATAAAAAAATCAACATTCCAGAAAGTACATGGTACACACGCAAGCTCTAGATTAAAAAAAAAGTACAATGCTGCCAGGTACAAAATGCTTCTGCTTTGTAGAGCACTAGCCTTAAATAATATAAATACCTAATGCTGTATTCTGGCTATTAGGAAAAGATTTGTCAGTCCTCTCTCTCATGAAGATCCACTGTTTGTCTTGAAATTTGCACTCTATAATCTTGTTGTCCAGATCTTTAAGAGCTGAAGTATACCTCATCTGGGCAAATGGTTGATCTTTTCCTCCTACGTAAAGGTAGCCAATCTTAGTTCTGAGAAGGCTGTAAAGAAAAAAAAAATATATATATATATATTGTAGTAAAAAAGTACACAAAAAAGTATACATTAGACTATTTTATATCACAAAATAAAAAATCAGAAATAATGAATTTAAGAAAAGGAAGCACGCGCACACACACACACTATATATATATATATATATATATGGTATGATAAGAAAAATAAATGCCTGGACGGGATTCGAACCCGGATCTCTGAGTCTGTACCTCAGCGTGATATCCATTACACTACCAGGCGAATCCAATTCAAACACTTATTTTTCTTATATATGTATTATACTCTCCATTATTACTAGATGTCGCGAGAACACTGTCTTCACTGCCATCTAGTAGCTGACTATATCAAGTAAGCAAATTAAAGAGAATATTTATTTTACTTTATAGCAGTGACGCTTTATCGATGTTATAATTAAATCTTTAACATTGAGCAATGCAAGCTTAATATGGTATGATAAGAAAAATAAATGCCTGGACGGGATATATATATATATATATATATATATATATACATACATCTCACACACAGTTTGAAAAAAAAAATATTGAAAAATTCAATAGATTAATGGATAAATAAGACAATGCCAATGGGAACAAGAGATAAATGAAGAAGTATAAAATGACACCATGATTGGAACCAGGGAGCAGAAACTAAAACATCTGAACAAAAATTATATCTAAATCAACATTAAATTACTCCTGGGCCACATGGGCACTGAGGAGAAAAAAAAAATCAAGACAACAAGCAGCACAAATGAAATTTAACACTACTGTGAGAAATATAGATATCAGAAATTAATTACTGGAAGAACATATTGTAGTATTAGAAATAATAATAATAATAATAAAACTAACATATGCCACTATCAAACACATAGGTACATGGCAGCACAAACATAAGCTCTCTATACATCCCTATCCTGAGTCAATGTTTTCCCATCATCCCCTGTATAATCTACTTCCCTCAAATCATGGTTAATGTTATTCTCCCACCTCATTCTTGATCTACCAACTAGGCACTTTCCCTCTGGTTTTCCTACAATTAGTTTACATGCCCCTCTTTCAATCCCCATTTGTTTAATGCAATTAATCCATTAAAATTAATTGTATATGAAATTATTATTAATGGAGTGATTTTTTTTAATAGTTATAAGAATAAAACAATTATTTCATCTTAATCCTTCTATAACTCTAGGGAATCATCAATGGCCATATGTCCTGCCCATGTCAGTCTATGAGACTTATCTGTTCATATTATATCTGGTTTCCTATAAAGATCATGTAGCTCATTATTATGTAGTTTTCTCCATTTGTTTGTCTGTTCATATCTCTTTGGTCCAAAAATTTTCCTAAGAACATTATTTTCCAACACTCGTAATCTTTTCTCCTCCTTTAAAGTAAGAATCCATGTTTTGCATCCATTCAATATATAAATATTCTCTGTTTAACATTTTTTTTGAGAGAAGTTGGGACAACAAGAGTCCCTGTAATGCAAAATAGCATGCATTTCCAGAATTGAGCATTGTTTAATTTCTTTGTGCTTCTCATTCCTATTTGTAATTATTATTCCTAGGTATAATTCAACCACTTCTTCAAAATTTCCCCTCATTTGTCATCAGTTGTCCATTTCCATTATATAATGTATTTCTATGTGTAAACATATATTTAGTTTTATTGATGTTTAATTCTAGTTCCAATTTGTTAATGTTAAGTACCCAATAAAGTAAATTTGAAGAGAAAATTTTTTGCCCAGACCGGGACCCGAACCCAGGACCTTTGGTTTACTGTACCAATGCTCTCACCAACTGAGCTACTGGGGCGAGTTCCAATCCAGATGCAAATTTCTCTCTTACATATGTTGTAATTCCTGTGCACCAAATGCTTGAAGCTGTGGCTTCATCTTTACAAATGGCAGCTTCTTGATTAAGAAGACTTTATTGGGTCCGGGTCTGGGCAAAAATTTTTCTCTTCAAATTAAATTTATCCTACAATGAGATGTGTTAAATTAATAATAAAAACTCAATAACTAGTATCTACTCACTATCACCTTATAATACTACTAACATCATCAGCATAAACTAACAGCTTATTAATACCACTGAGTTGTAGGCCTTCTTCATCCTCTACAGATTTGATGGCATTCTCTAGTACAAAATTGAATAGTAGAGGAGATAGTGCAACTCCTTGCTATAACACATTCTGAATTTCAAAAGTATCTGAAAACTGTTTGCCTACACACACTCTACTCTCCATTCACTATCTGTTCGTCTCTCTTTGGTCCAAATATTCTCCTAAGGACTTTATTTTCAAATACCCATACTATTTTCTCTTCCCTAAAAGTAAAGGACCATGTTTCACATCATATAAATGAAGGAATAACTGTTTATGTCACTCACTCACTGGTGCTAATGAATCCATAAGTTAACTGATTACATAACAACTCACTGGCACTATTGAATCTGTAGATTCATTATTCTCAAATACTCATCATCATCTCCTCCTTTCCTCCCTTAAAGTAAGAGTCCATGTCTTCTTCTTCTTCCTTCCAGTGATCTTCGTCCTCTTGGTATATAATTATAAACAGCTTTGGGGATCCGATTTGAACTCATTCTTTCAAGATGGTGTTTCCAATTTAGTTGGTACTGTTTAATATATTCCAAAATTGGCGTAGTCTTCAATTCTTTTAAGATATCGGTGTTCCTTTTCCGATCCCATCTGGTGTAACCCGCTATTCTGCGCATGAATCCCGTTTCACAAGCCGTTATTCTGATTTCATGTTGTCTTTTTAGTGTCCATGCTTCACTACCATAGGTCAACACTGGTCTAGCCAAAGTGTTGTATAAAAGTAATCTGGTGTTTTTTTGTACAAGGGATGGTTTCATAACTTGATTAATAATTCCTAAACTTTTATTATAACTAGTAATTTTTTCAGGGATATCCTTTTCATCCCAGATGGAGAGATAATATCCAAGATATTTAAATTGATTAGATCTCTCTAAAATTTTATTCTGGAGACAGATTTTACTTTGTATGGGGTCCTTCCCATGAAATGCCATAATTTTAGTTTTGTTAATTGATATTTCCATATTACATTTGGCACCTACTTTTTGTAAATTATAAATTGATCATTGCAAATCAAGATCATTTGAAAACTATAGTCACCTATAATGGTAAATTTTATAAACAAAATTCTGGGCTTTCTATGGGAAACCCTCTTTCACCCTTTTTGGCCAATTTATACATGGGAAGTTTCGAGCAGAAAATAACAAGAGGACATCCTTTGATCTTCAAATTTTGGACCAGATACGTTGATGACGTAATTGCTATTGTCAAACAGAAACAAATTGAGGATGCTTTGAAGCTTTTGAACATCCAGAGTAGAACGATAAAATTCACCATGGAAACTGAGATTGAAAGACAAATCCCATTTTTGGATCTTAATTTAACACGAAACAAAGAAAACAGGATAGAATTTGGAATATATAGAAAGAATACTCATATAGACAACTATATTAAAGCTTCGGGTTTCAACCACTTTGCTCACAAAGAGGCAGTGTTCAATAGCTTAGCATACAGATTAGTAAATATTCCTATGAGCCCAGAAAACTATAAAAGAGAAAAAGAATACATAATTAATGTGGCAACAGATAATGGTTATGATGAAAGCATGGTACACAGGAAAATAAATAAATTCAAAAGACAAAAATTAATTAATGAAAGCACACTGATAAAACAAACAGAAAAAATAAAATTCAAGAAATTCACTTACCATCCATTGAAACACTACAAATTTCAAAAAAATTTCAAAAAGTTTAATATAAGATTAGCACCTAAGAATGAATACAGCCTCAATAGGATAATTAAAACCAACAAAAATGAAAAAATTGAAGAAGAAAATAAATCAGGAATTTATCAGATCAAATGTAAAGATTGTGACAAAATTTATATAGGAAAAACGAAAAGAAATTTGAAAACAAGGGTGAAGGAACATCTTAGAAATGTCAAAAATGGAGAATTGGAAAAGTCAGCAGTAGCTGCTCATGCTTGGTACGAAAAACATCGAATTGAATCAAAAGCTAGTCTAATTAAACAAATAGAGACACCTAAGGAACTTACAGTTTGGGAAAAGATCCACATTCAGAAAAACAAAGGAAAACTTATGAACTTCGAAGTTCCCGCAAATTTTGACCTTATCAAGAGGTTCATCGGTCCACCAACAGAGGGAAGAAGAAGTGGTTCTTCCGAGCGACATAACACCGGTCAACAACAGTGTACTGAAGATGGGCCTGCTATAGGCCTGAAATCGCGATCTACTTAACAGAATAATGTGAGGAGAGGTAAGAATCTTTTAATTTAATATAGTTACCGTGTTTGAAAAAACATGAAATATGAGGTAAGATGTTAAAATGACTCATTAATTTATTAATTGCAAATCATTTTCGGAAAGTGCCAGAAGAGCTAAATTGTCTACAAAAAGAATAGCATCGAGTTTGAGTCCACGTTTCATATCCATATAATGTAATTGGTGGAATAATAGTTTTATATATTTTCAGTGTAACATTTTTGAAAGGAGTTGAGATGTCAAGAATCCCTATAATGCATAATAGCACGCACTTCCAGAATTAAGCCTATGTTTAATTTCTTTGAGCATCTCATTCCTATTTGTGATTTAAGTGATTACACAGATAAGATATTATGAAAATTGAACAGGAAACCCCATTCTTAGCCAATGATGCGCTAAAAGTCATAAGAAAGTCATGCATCTATTTGATTATGTCATTGACTGCCTACAAAGACGTTGGAAAATAAAAGAGTGTGTGTATGAGTTTAACATTTTTTGAGAGAAATTGAGATATATAGAAGTCTCTATAATTGAGTCTATGTTTAATTCCTTTCTGTTTGCAATTATTGTTCTTAGGTACTTGAATTCTCCCACTTGTTCAAAATTTCCCTCATTTGTTAAGTATCTATTTCCATTGCAATATATATTGTATTTTTATGTGTTATTTACTATATATTTAGTTTTACTGTTACTGCCAGCCCCGTTTCTTTATATTACGAGGGTCATACTGAAAGTCATGAGCAACATTTTTTTAAAGAATCATAATATTTATTTTAGACAAACCAAGCACACCACGTTAATCTACAGACCTTTGTGCTACTTTTCAACATAGTCTCCATTTCTTTGCACACATTTTGTCCAGCGTTCTACAAGCTTGAAAATTCCCTTATGATAGAAGTCCGTTCCAGCTGCTCGAAGACACTGATGCACTGCTTTCCGAATATCCTCCAGCGTCTCATAGCGTTGGCCTCTCATCTGCTCCTTCACAGAACCGAAAAAATGGTAGTCGGAGGGTGCCAAATTGGGACTATAGGGAGGATGTAGAAGAGTTTCCCACCCAAATGTCCTGATCTTCTCCACAGTGGCACGAGCAGTGTGAGGATGCGCGTTATCGTGTTGCAGAATGATCTTCCTTCCAGGGCGTTTGTCGTGCAATGCACGACGGAGCTTCACAAGTGTCTGGATATAGCGGGCAGCATTTATGGTTTGTCCAGGTTCAAGATATTCAACCAGAATGCAACCATGCGCATCCCAGAAGACGCTACCCATAACTTTCCCAACAGATTGCACTGTCTTCACTTTTTTCTTTGATGGCGAATTCAAGTGGTGCCATTCCATACTCTGGCGTTTTGTTTCAGGCTCATAGCGATGAAACCAGCTTTCGTCACCTGTCACAATACTCGTCAAAAAATCATCACCTTCATTTCGGGTTTTTCTCTGAAGTTTGTGGTCTTCACTCAATAAACGTGGAACCCAACGGGCACTAACTTTTCGGTAACCTAAGCTGTGAATCATTTCTTGCACTGCACTTGCACTGCACAGTTTTGTAGTGATTTCATTCACTGTGATACGCCTGTCGTCTCTAATGAGCGCATCAACTCTTTCCTTGTTGCAATCCGTGGAGGCAGAGCGTGGGCGACCGCTACGAGGCTCATCTTTGATACTCGTGTTCCCATCTTTAAATTGTTTCACCCATCTCCTAACACTGCTGGTACCCATGCAGGCATCTCCATAAGCACATTGAAGTCATTGGTGAATATCAACAGCAGATTGTTCCTCTTTAACAAGGAATTCAATGACAGCGCGCTGTCGAAACAAAACATTGATGTCTGCCATTTTGGAAACACTGCGTGTGGTCACATGATAGAAGCTATGATGCCACAAAACGGCAATGTTGTGGTATAAAGTCTGTAGATTACGATCCTGCAGTTGTTTTTGTTACATTGTTGAAATTTGAATTTTAACAATGGGTTGCTCACGACTTTCAGTATGACTCTCGTATTTAATAGAATATGTGATGGCTTTTAGTATTTCCTCACTATCACCTAATAATACTGTCATCATCAGCATCCTGCACAGGAAGGATTCAGAAAATTCCATTCTACCACACAACATGTTTCAGACTTTCAGTATGACTCTCGTATTTAATAGAATATGTGATGGCTTTTAGTATTTCCTCACTATCACCTAATAATACTGTCATCATCAGCATCCTGCACAGGAAGGATTCAGAAAATTCCATTCTACCACACAACATGTTTCAGACTTTCAGTATGACTCTCGTATTTAATAGAATATGTGATGGCTTTTAGTATTTCCTCACTATCACCTAATAATACTGTCATCATCAGCATCCTGCACAGGAAGGATTCAGAAAATTCCATTCTACCACACAACATGTTTCAGACTTTCAGTATGACTCTCGTATTTAATAGAATATGTGATGGCTTTTAGTATTTCCTCACTATCACCTAATAATACTGTCATCATCAGCATCCTGCACAGGAAGGATTCAGAAAATTCCATTCTACCACACAACATGTTTCAGACTTTCAGTATGACTCTCGTATTTAATAGAATATGTGATGGCTTTTAGTATTTCCTCACTATCACCTAATAATACTGTCATCATCAGCATCCTGCACAGGAAGGATTCAGAAAATTCCATTCTACCACACAACATGTTTCAGACTTTCAGTATGACTCTCGTATTTAATAGAATATGTGATGGCTTTTAGTATTTCCTCACTATCACCTAATAATACTGTCATCATCAGCATCCTGCACAGGAAGGATTCAGAAAATTCCATTCTACCACACAACATGTTTCAGACTTTCAGTATGACTCTCGTATTTAATAGAATATGTGATGGCTTTTAGTATTTCCTCACTATCACCTAATAATACTGTCATCATCAGCATCCTGCACAGGAAGGATTCAGAAAATTCCATTCTACCACACAACATGTTTCAGACTTTCAGTATGACTCTCGTATTTAATAGAATATGTGATGGCTTTTAGTATTTCCTCACTATCACCTAATAATACTGTCATCATCAGCATCCTGCACAGGAAGGATTCAGAAAATTCCATTCTACCACACAACATGTTTCAGACTTTCAGTATGACTCTCGTATTTAATAGAATATGTGATGGCTTTTAGTATTTCCTCACTATCACCTAATAATACTGTCATCATCAGCATCCTGCACAGGAAGGATTCAGAAAATTCCATTCTACCACACAACATGTTTCAGACTTTCAGTATGACTCTCGTATTTAATAGAATATGTGATGGCTTTTAGTATTTCCTCACTATCACCTAATAATACTGTAATCATCAGCATCCTGCACAGGAAGGATTCAGAAATTCCATTCTACCACACAACATGTTTCAGACTTTCAGTATGACTCTCGTATTTAATAGAATATGTGATGGCTTTTAGTATTTCCTCACTATCACCTAATAATACTGTAATCATCAGCATCCTGCACAGGAAGGATTCAGAAAATTCCATTCTACCACACAACATGTTTCAGACTTTCAGTATGACTCTCGTATTTAATAGAATATGTGATGGCTTTTAGTATTTCCTCACTATCACCTAATAATACTGTAATCATCAGCATCCTGCACAGGAAGGATTCAGAAAATTCCATTCTACCACACAACATGTTTCAGACTTTCAGTATGACTCTCGTATTTAATAGAATATGTGATGGCTTTTAGTATTTCCTCACTATCACCTAATAATACTGTAATCATCAGCATCCTGCACAGGAAGGATTCAGAAAATTCCATTCTACCACACAACATGTTTCAGACTTTCAGTATGACTCTCGTATTTAATAGAATATGTGATGGCTTTTAGTATTTCCTCACTATCACCTAATAATACTGTAATCATCAGCATCCTGCACAGGAAGGATTCAGAAAATTCCATTCTATCACACAACATGTTTCAGACTTTCAGTATGACTCTCGTATTTAATAGAATATGTGATGGCTTTTAGTATTTCCTCACTATCACCTAATAATACTGTAATCATCAGCATCCTGCACAGGAAGGATTCAGAAAATTCCATTCTACCACACAACAAGTTGCAATGCTTAGCCAGAAAATCAAAGATGCATTAGACAAATCAAAAACAACATTAGCAGTATTCATTGATTTCAAAAGTGCATATGATTCAATTTGGCGTAAAAAATTACTCCAAAAAATGATGAACCTTGGCATAAAAGGGTCTATGCTTGGATGGTTCCAAAGCTTTCTTAACCAAAGATTTATAAGTACCAAATATAACAAGAATTACTCAAAATTCAAACAAATTCAAAATGGTCTCCCACTAAAACTTCAGAGCTGTTTTAGATATAGTTTATCATCAGTTATCTATAAGTACTGATGATGGAATTCAATATGATAAGCCTCCAAGTTTTAATATTAAAAATAAAATTGTGACTATCAATCAAATTACCCTATTCAAATCATATTTGAAAAGAAAAATACTTATTAAATTAATATTGAGAAGCTAAAGCTATTTCTATTATAGAAATAAGTAAATTAATGAACACAATTAAATTATTGTAAATCAATGGTAAAGAGAAAAATTGTTGCCTGAACCGGGAATCGAACCCCGAACCTTTAGCTTTCCGTGCTAATGCTCTGTCCACTGAGCTAATCCAGGCTTCATTCCCATCCAAGCAGAAATCCTTCCTTTACCTTACTCTACTGGTCCCACATTCAATTGCAATGAATCATCATTCACAAATACACAATGAATGGCTTCTACCTGAAGAAGACATGAAGGGACTCCACACAGCTATTGAATGTGGGACCAGTAGAGTAAGGTAAAGGAAGGATTTCTGCTTGGATGGGTATGAAGCCTGGATTAGCTCAGTGGACAGAGCATTAGCACGGAAAGCTAAAGGTTCGGAGTTTGATTCCCGGTTCAGGCAAAAATTTTTCTCTTTACCATTGATTTACAATAATTTAATTCTGTTTATTAATTTACTTATTTCTATCATAGTAATAGCTTTAGCTTCTTAATATTAATGTAATAAATAATTCTATAGCTTTCGTTTTTAAACAGCTGAATGATGGACAAATTATATTTGAAAAGAAAAATATACGCCTAGACTGGGGTTTGAACCAGGACCTTTGACTCTATGTCAATGCTCTATCCAAGTGAGCTACCTAGGCCTCCAATCTAAACACGTATTTTTCTCTTATACATAGTTAATTCCCTAACCCCAAATGCTACGAGCCGTTGCTACGATTTTTGCAAATGGCAGCTTCTTTATTAAGAAGACTTTTTATTGGGAATTTAAACATTACTTATAAAGCCAGTAGTGCTTCTTTCAATGTTCATATTATTCGTTTTAAACAGCTTAATGATGGACAAATTATATTTGAAAAGAAAAATATACACCTAGAGTACCAGGACCTTTGACTCTCTATGTCAATGCTCTATCCAAGTGAGCTACCTAGGCCTCCAATCTAAACGCGTATTTTTCTATGTATAAGAGACATTGACATAGAGAGTCAAAGGTCCTGGGTTCAAACCCCCGTCTAGGCATACATTTTTCTTTTCAAATATAATTTGTCCATCATTAAGATGTTTAAAAACAAATAATATGAACATTACTCTATTCAAAGGTAATTAAGTTTCCACACTTTAGCAATCGGTCTGAAGCATCATGTCTTGGTGCAAAACTATACGACTGTGATGAATGAATGAATGAAGTCATTTTTTATATCTTACCTCATACGGATTTTGCGACTATGAATTGGTTTCGAGTACCCATGTGGGAGAAGAAATTTTCTCATGGAATTTTGTCAGTATGATACTGTTCCCATCCAGCATCATGAGGAATTTGGAATATGTAAAGGTTACAAGTTGAGAAATCTAGCTATAACAGCGGGAGGATCTGATATACTGGCTAGATGACTGTCCACTTCTGTAAATGGCACATGTGGATGTGAGGCCTTCTATGCCTGTTGTGTCATGGAGAGGAAAAAAGTTAATTAAGTACTAAAACACTTACCCATCACCTTCTTCTGTAACAATTTTTAACTTAAAATCAACTGAGTTGTGGCTCAATGGTTTCCATTTTAGGACTTCAGAACATCGTCCAGCAACATAATGCTAGAATGAAACAAAGATTATTTGATCAAAAATAGAAAGTAAACATATGAACAAATCAGTAAGTTGGCCCTAATTTTTTATACACTTACATCTTTAGAAGGTTGAAATATGAGTCCATCAGGTTCATGAGAAAGCATTCTACTGAATTTTTCACTCAGTAAACTGGCTGCCTGTGTTATATCCCAAAACTGTTTCAGGCGTACACTGAATGGCTCAGTTGCTTTATCAATAAGACCTTCCTTCATAGCCTGATGCCTCGGCTGAACAATTTCTTTCTGCAAATATCACAACAAACAATAAATGAAAAAATATAAAACTTTTACATTAAAATTCATAAAATGGAAATTTATTACGGAATACAGTACAGGAAGGTGAAAAAGAAGATAAAAAGTTTAACAAATATTCATATCATCATTTGTCACACAACAAATTTAAAAAAAATATATTCAACAAAATTCAATGTCAGACTTGGACCAAAATATTATTAAATTATCACCAGATAAAATATGAGGTGAGGTGATATTTTTAGACACCAAAGATAATTTTTCAATAATTAAAACAAACAAAACAAAAAAATAGTTTATTTTTCTTATGACATTTCTGACATTGGTGAATTTGGATAGTCCTTAAACTTATATTTAAGGGCACCCGGTACAGATTTCCTTGCAATTTAGTTTAAAAATATGCAACATACGAAAATAATTTTTTCAGCTTATATAGTAAAGGACAAAAAACCTTTCATCATGTGTGATGAAAAAACTGACAAGTCTGGGAACTGCATATTTATTACCCATTTAAGTAGTAAGCGCAGTTGTTGACGAAGGGCACTGCAGTCGTGTTTATGCAGGAATAGAACACGTGACACTGCTATCTAAGAGTGCAGAGGGGAACGGGACATGGGACACTGACAGTGTACACTGCTTTATATGATGTCACGTGTAGCAACAAACAGAGCTTCTTAATTCTTCCGCCTGCAGAGATATTTTGAATGACTAATAATATTCTGTTTTGTCTTTTGGAGACCATGGATCAGCAAGGAGTTTACTTGGCTGCCAGTGCTGTGCTTGACAAAGTCACCGGTTCGACATGCACTCAAAGTATTGTGGACACTTAAATAAATACGAGGTTTGATATGACAATGTGCTAGACATTATTACCGACTCAGCACAGTACATGGCTTTATGTGCCAATACTCTAAAAAGGCTTAGTGGGGGAGAAACCTGACCATATTCAATGCTGGACCCACAAAATCAGATTTGGCAATGCAGCCTAGATGAATTGAACATACTGTTGCTAAAACAAAAGCTGCATTTCTCAATACAAGAAAAAGGAAGCATTTGTATCTTGACTTTCTTCGTGAGAAATATGAGAATGACCCTGAAAAAGTTAGGCATTTTCCCATGCCAGTACAAACTTGATGGAACACATGGTTTGAAGCTGCAAAGTATATGCATGAATACCTTGACCTTGATGACATATTGGAATTTATGTAGCAGCTGGGTGAAGAAAACAGTGGCGTGAAATTTCTTAAAGATGTTAAGTCCCCAATTCTTAGTCATCACAAAAGTTCAGGCTCAATTTGTTGCTGATAACTGCAACCGATTTGTTAATTTGATTACCTACTTGGAAGGTAACAGTTATCCCACAGCTCATGCTCTTCATTCCAAACTAAAGGTTATGGAGAACATGCTGATTTATTAACAAAAGAGGTATTCTTGACACAACTCACAACTTTGTTGAAGAGATGACAGCTCTCAGAAAAGCTGAAGTGGTGAACCAGTTGAAAACTACTGCACGAAGCTAAAAAACTTGATTGCGGAAGACCCTTCAAAATGGTGTTTAGCAGCTATTAGTAAATTATTTGACCCCAGGACACTTACAAGGGAAGTACTTATGTTGGACAAGTTGGATTGTAACAAAAATTGGAGGATATGTTAATTGACATTAAATATGATGGCATTAGTCATTTTGCTGCAAATTTAATAAAACTTCTGTTACTTGTCATTAAATTTCAATCGCAATTCATTGACCGGTTCGTAACGGTACGGTTGCTCATTGCAGCTGATTTCAAGCACAAATGCTACTAGCTATAGCGGTGCGAAGAACATAAATATTAGTTTCTCTCTTTGTTAACATTAATAACAATTTTCAATTACTTTATACAGATAGCACAGTATGTATACTTTTTTTTTTTTCCGTTAAATGTAATGCGAATATGTCCAATGTGCGGGAGCTCTGAAGACGAGATACTTATATTAGGAAAATGTAATGATTTAGAATATTGGAGGCATCAGTTATTACCGGAAATATTTCTGAATTCAAATCGTGAAAGATTGACATGCTACGAGTTAATGGTAAATCCAGAAAATTGGATAAACTTGGGTAAATTTCTGGACAAAACGCAGGAAATAAGAACAACACTCATTCATGAATAAATAGGCCTACATGTTATCAAAATGCAATACCATTGATTCTTAATAATTCTACTTAACTTAATTAATGTATAATGTTATTGTATTATTATGTAATTGTAATATTATTATGTTTTCTTTATGTAATTGTAATATTATTGTTTTCTTTTTGTTTTTCTTTATGCTATTACCAAATATTACTTCGTTGTAACGGACTGTCAACAGCACGTATGGCTTACTGCCCTTGCGACATATATTTGTAAATAACATTGTATATATGTCTTATTTTTAGTCTAATAAAGTCCTATTACTACTACCACTTTTTTTTTACTTGAAATTCAGAATCGGTTATAATTTCATGTACTTGAGTAACAAAAACAAATCATTTACCATAACATCAATGGTAATAATGAGGGTCTTCGATGAAATGGTTGTAACAAAGTTTTTGCGAACACCATGAGCATCTGATGATGGCAATCCTGGAGCAGTTATATGTGGCACATTCACTAAAACCAATGTCAAATGAATTTTCAATCACATTTGTGAATCTCGTTACACTTTGGTCCACGTTATAGCAAGACTTTTTCAAGAATAAATACGCATATCTCTGTAAATTTCTACTGACAGTTGATTATATACAAGGAAATGCAGTTTTATAATAAAGAATCCATCAGACATTTTCACATCACCATCCGATTTTAGACGCACATATTCTTCAAGTCATCACACATAGATCTTATATTGACGGGGGGAAAAAAAAAAATCAAGTGGTTGTATATATTTGGTGGCTCCTGCAGAAATAATTTTCAGCCTTACATTTTTATCGGGTAAACAGTCCTGTAGCAATTGTTCATCCTTATGCCCGGACCACAAATTGCCTATTAAAGGTGAATCCATTTCAATTTTTTCACTAAACACATGTTTTAAGAATATTTTCAAATGTTCTTTTGTCATTTTTCCACTGGCACTACAGTCGGCATACACATTTGGAGGTGTATTCTGTTCTATCTTCTTCTGAACTTTGGGCCCGAATTTGTTTCCAGTAGGTTCTTGAAATCAGAGGTATAACCTCTTCCCAAGTTGCCCACACATTGAAATACGAACATTTATCGTGTAAGAATGTGTAGTTCCATGTAGGTTTTGAACTGTAGCAACAATGGGCTTTTTGCCTTTGTTCTGTTCTGTTTTCTGTCATTTCATAATTAAATTGACTTTAGTCACAGTTCCACACATTCTTTGTTGGTATGCAGTTTTCTTGAATAGTCTGATTAACGTCTCTTACAAACTTATTTGCATTTTCAATAGTTTGAGTTTCGTTTTCAATACCCTTGACAGTGACAAATTTGATAATTTTTTCTTCAAGAAATATTGTTTTCTTTTTTGAAATTTGAAATGAATGTCTTTGAAGCTTCAAATTCATTCAAACCCAACTGCTTCGCTTGAAAAACAGCCCACGTTTATAATGCCAATAGTGCACTGTCAATCACCGATCTCAAGAATCTCGAAACTTATTAAAGATTTAGTTTTAATTTGGCCGATTTTGTAGGGGTCTTTTTTTTTAATTGTGAAGCTAGATAAGATGTTTTCTTTTATATATAATTCAAAACTGTTCTTACATTTCGGTTATTAATTAATGATGGTCATTTTTTTTATTATTTGTGAATAGGACTTCAGGCCAGATTTCCCTGACATCCTGTATTCATAAATGTTTTTCAAAGTTTCTTCAGAATAGGCAGACAGTACAATAGGACGTTTAGGTTTTTTAACAGGAGACGGCTCAAAGCTACTTGAACTCTCACATTCCTCACTGGATTTGTTGGCAATTTCAAAGTCTTCAGAACATCCAGCCTGTGTGAGCTTCTAATTGCAAGTGGCATAGTCTTCGAAATCTAAAGTATTTTCACTAAAGTCCTCTAACCCATTCCAATATTTTTGTTCTATAAGTTCTGCCAGAAAATATGCAAACTGGTCATCATCCAATCCAGGTTCTTCGTGTTTTTCAAACGTTTCCTGAACTATAGATACTAACGTAGTTAAGACATAAAATAAATTTATTATGCCCATTTTATTCTTTTGATGAAATATTTTATGGACTCACAAGACTATCACCTGTAAATGTACACATTTACATGTAAATATACTGTTATGTCCTAAAAAGAAGTATTAATTTATGTCATAAAATGCTAATCAATAAATACAGGGCTTCCAATATAAAACCGGACACGCCTCACGGGGTTTCACCCGTCAGGCAGCGCTCTCTCCTCGTCCGCATTTCACTCTGCCAGCCGCAGAGTGTCCGGTTTTATACTGGAAACCCTATACTTACTTACTTACTCACTAGCACTATCGAACCCGTAGGTTCATGGTCGCACGGACATAAGCTCTCCATACATCCCTATCCTGAGCTAACGCTTTCCAATCATTCCCTGTATAATCTACTTCCCTCAAATCATAGTTAATGTTATTCTCCCACCTCATTCTTGGTCTACTAACTGGGCGTTTTCCCTCTGGCTTTCCTACAAGAACCTTCCATGCAAGTCTTTCATTCCCCATACGTGCAACATGTCCTGCCCATCGCAGTCTACGAGACTTAACTGTTCTTATTATATCTGGCTTCCTATAAAGACCATATAGTTCATTGTTATGTAGTCTTCTCCATTCACCTGACTGTTCATCTCTCTTTGGTCCAAAAATTTTCCTAAGTACTTTATTCTCAGGGACACGCCGTAGCGTAGTGGTTAAGGCACTGAGCTACAAGCCGGAAGGTCGAGGGTTCAAGTCTCGGTGGGATCAGGATTTTTAAACTGACCCAAACCTTCTGGTGGCACTATGGCCCTGGGGTCGACTCAGCCTCTAACGGAAATAAGTACCAGACGATTGTTCTGGGGGTAAAGGCAGCCGTCACGCAGGGCTGACATCAAGTGCCGATTGTCCAGAAATAGTGGGAGCCTTAACCTCCTACTACCCCAAGGGCCTCCTGAGGCCTGTAGTGGGATTACTTTACTTACTTACTTTTATTCTCAAATACTTGTAATCTCCTTTCCTCCCTTAAAGTAAGAGTCCATGTTTCACACCCATATAATATAACTGGTAGAATAATAGTTTTATATATTTTCAGTTTAACGTTTTTTTAAAGGAGTTGGGACATCAAGAGTCTCTGCAATGCATAATAGCACACATTTCCAGAATTGAGCCTATGTTTTATTTCTTTGTGCATCTCATTCCTATTTGTGATTACTGTTCCTAGGTATTTGAATTCAGCCACTTCCTCAAAATTTCCCTCATTTGTCATTAGCTGTCCATTTCCATTATATAATGAATTTCTATGTGTGACCATATATTTAGTTTTATTGATATTTACTTAGACCAGGACGTCCACTCAAAAGACTTCTGGATGGTGTTTCTCTTGAGGCCGAAACAGGTCAACAAATGGCCTAAATTCGTGAATGTACTATGATGATGATGATGATGATATTTACTTCCAATCCTAATTTCTTAGTGTTACTCAATAGTGTGTGCATATTGTCCTTCAATATCTCCTCGCTATCGGCCAACAATACTACATCATCAGCATAAACTAACAGCTTATTAATACCATTGAGTTGTAAGCCTTCCTCATTCTCTAAAAATTTAATGGCATGCTCTAGTACAAAATTAAATAGTAGAGGAGATAGTGCATCTCCTTGCTTCAACCCATTCTGGATTTCAAAAGTGTCCGAAAACTGTTTGCCTACACGTACCTTACTCTTTGTGCCATTTAGACACATTCGTATAAGTCTAACTAACTTTTTAGGAATTCCGAACTCCAGCAGGATACTATATAACTTCTCCCTCTTAATTGAATCATATGCTTTTTTGAAGTCTACATATAGCTGATGTACAGTACCATTATATTCCCATTTCTTTTCTAAAATATGTCTTATACTAAAAATCTGATCTGTTGTAGACTTGTTTCTTCTAAATCCACATTGATGATCTCCTAGAATGTCATCAATATAGGGAGTAAGTCTGCTTACTAATATATTTGTTAGAATTTTGTACGAAGTTGAAAGTAATGAGATTCCCCTGTAGTTGTTGCAATCAGTTTTATCTCCTTTCTTATAAATTGGTACGATAATTGATTCCTTCCATTCATCTGGAAGAGCTTCTTTTTCCCAAATCATACTAAGCAACCAGCGTATCTTGTCCATCAATTTTTCTCAATAAAACAAATATTCTATTGTACTTTCAATTTATTGAGTTTTTATGTTTAAATACAAACAATTCGTATATACACGGTGATTACAAATGATTGGAGCGATTTCATGATTTTATTGTAGCGATCTTATTTGACATATCTTCACAGAACTTTAAAGTTATGTATAAAAACTCATAAGGTTTTTTTTTGTTTTCTCTCGCAGCCGTGTTTCAGCTTTAAACCGAGAGAGCGCAGCAGTTATCAAAGATGGCGACAGGCGAGGAGAAAGCATATGCTGTGCTTGAATTTCATTCAACTCAATCTGTGATAACTGTGCAACGACACTTCAGAACGAAGTTCGAGAAAGATGCACCGAGTGCCAACTCCATTCGGCGATGGTATGCGCAATTTAAAGCTACAGGATGCCTCTGTAAAAGGAAATCAACGGGTCGTCCTTCAGTGAGTGAAGAAAAGGTTGAGAGTGTGCGGATGAGTTTCACACGTAGCCCACAGAAATCAACACGAAAAGCGAGCAGAGAGCTGAACATTCCACAACCGACCGTTTGGAAGATCTTGCGGAAAAGATTGAAGCATAAACCTTACCACTTGCAATTTCTACAAGCCCTTACGCCCATTGACAAAGTGAGTCGGTTTGAATTTTGTACACAAATGCAGCAGTTTATGGATGAGGATGGTTTTTGTGAGAAACTTGTCTTCAGTGACGAAGCAACATTCTTTGTGAATGGCAAAGTGAACAAACACAATGTGCGAATCTGGGGCACAGAAAATCCCCGCGTTATTGTGCAGCACATTCGCGACTCCCCAAAAGTTAGTGTGTTCTGTGCGGTTTCTCAGTTCAAAGTTTATGGCCCTTTTTTCTTCTGCGAGCAGAACGTTACAGGACACGTGTACCTGGACATGCTGGAAAATTGTGGCTCATGCCGCAGCTGACGACCGACAGTGAGACCTTCATCTACCAGCAGGATGGTGCTCCACCACACTTCCATCACGATGTTCGTGAATTTTTAAAACATGAGATTGCCAAACCGATGGATCGGTCGCAGTGGAGAGAATGATCAGAAATTGTTGTCATGGCCTCCACGCTCCCCCGATTTGACGCGCCGTGCGATTTTTTTGTTTGGGGGTATGTGAAAGATTCAGTGTTTGTGCCTCCTTTACCAGTAGACTTACCAGAACTGCGAGCTCGCATAATCAATGCCTTTGAACAAATTAATAGGGACATGTTACGTCGAGTATGGGACGAACTTGATTACAGACTTGATATCTGCAGAATCACCAAGGGGGAGCATATGGAGCACCTGTAACATCTCAAAAAAAACCTGGGAAGTTGCTCTATGTATCTGTAAAAGTTCGTGAAAATATGTCGAATACTACAGCTACCATAAAATCATGAAATCGCTCCAATCATTTGTAATCACCCTGTACTGTACAAATACGGTACTCGACTGTGGGAGTGGAAAAAACATTCACAGTTCGGTGTGCTGTTCAAGTAACCGTGCTGCTCCGTTGCAGCATTTATTTCGTTAGTTTATCTCTCTCTCTTCTCCGTTGCAGCATTTATTTCGTTAGTTTATCTCTCTCTCTCCCTGCTCCTTTTTTTGTTATTCCCTCGTTCACCACACTATCATTTTCTATTTTTATTTGTTTACTTTATTTTTTTCCAAATGTTTTACTTATTTATTCTGTCATATACGGATGTTAAGCCTCTATTTGTTTTTTTTTCTTGTTCCTTATTTCCTATTAAATATTATGCATACTATTGAATTTGCAGTGAAATTAATAAATAACACGGTGTTCAGTATCCTTCATTCAACATATCCTCCAATTTTTGTTACAATCCAACTGGTCCAACATAAGTACTTTCCTTGTTAGTAATCAAATTCTCAGTGTGACGGTGCCATGGTGGAATTAAAGAAATTGTCATATGGAAGTATCATTGAATCTTCTAAATTCTACGAAGGCTATGTTGTTCTCCAAGGCCACATAAAAGAAGAGTTGAAACGACCAGAGTGTACCCATGTAGACATTTGCAAAATGATTTGCTCCTTGAGGGAAGGATATACCGAGTTTTTTCAAGATATCTCTTGAAGCCATCTGGTATTCAACTTCAAATGTGGACTCAGAAAGATCTATTTATCAGTATTTTGTTGTGGTGAGTGATCGAAGGCAGAGATTGAAACCTGAGAATGCAGAGATACTCACCATGATTGCTTTTTCTTAAAAGGTAAATTTTGCTTACAAATTAGTGACTAGGATTAAAATGTTATGCATTTTAGTGTGTTAAAAATGATATCAATTGTACAAGCTAAATGTTGACCTTAAACTATATCATTCTAATTGGGTTTAATATACTAAACTAGGATTAAAGAGACTCAAATTTACATTTTTTTAGAATAACATCGCCAAATTCCTAATAACATCGAAATCTTGAAATTTTAAAACAAATTTTCCCTAAAAATAAAACAACTTTCACAGATCTCTACCTATAGCAGAGGAAGAAGAGAAAGTTTAAACAGATACACAAAATTTCTCTCTCCATTCCGTAACATGTTTAAAAGTTCCTTAGCTTGTCAGCTGGCTGCTTGTTTCACATCCACGTGTGCCAATCACAAGGTAGACAATCAACATCATCGTGGGGTGACATGAGGTCAACATTTAACCAACTCCCCTCCCCCCACAAAAAACCATAACATTTTACTCACACATTGTAAATAATGTCAAATATACATCAACACTTACATCAATGCATGAAAGTCTCACAGGATAAAATTCTAATTTTCCAACATCACAATCTTCAAATTTAATGATATCATAGGCTAAGTATCGAGGAATGTCTAGTCCATTCACTTTATCTATAACCATTTCCTGGAACACAGAGAAAAATTCAGTAACAAATTCAAAAAAAAAAAAACATGGTTGCACAAAATAAATTGAATCAGTTATTTATACTCTACCTCATATTTTGCTCTCTCACCTGGAACAGGTTTCAATAAATTTCAACTAAATGCTAACTAAACTGATAAAGACTTTCACTGAAAGACACGGCCAAGAATTCCAAAAAGGTATTTTGGAAAACAACTGCTAACTGCTAAGATAATCATTGAAAGTTTAGTATATCCTCTCTCTCTCTGGAGAAAGATGAACCTCACAATCAAATCCTTCTTTCAGAAACTTCAATATTCATTATCTTAATTAAAGGGAACCTCATGGTGTTACTTCCTTCAAATATTAAATTCATTTTTTTAAACAAAGTCAAAGTGGGGGGTAACACTATGAGGTATTTATAATTTATGAATAAGTTGGAGAAAACATTTTTTATATCTCACCTCATAAAGTTGTGTGTTTTCACGATAATGGTTTCAAAAGAAAATTTTACTTCCATCTTCAGAGTTGGAGTTTGACTGAAGATGGAAGTAAAATTTACTTTTGAAACTGGTATCGTGAAAACATGCAACTTTATAAAGTGAGATATAAAAAACATTTTCTCCAACTCATTCATAAATTAAATTCATTATCTTGTTTCTACTTTTCTTGATGTAGATCTTTTCCTATACTGTGAGTTCTGCTGATCTTTCCACTTGTTTCAGCAATTTTGATCTCTCCTCAATTCTATGATTTTCTATCCACACATGAACAGCTACTACCGATATTTCTATTTCCTCATATTTTACATTTCTAATATGCTCTTTCATTCTGGTGTTGAGAGATATCTTTTAGTTTTTCCTATGTAGATGTTTTTCTCATTCCCACATTTTTATCTAGTAAATTCCTGATTTTTTAACTTCATCTATTTTTTGTTTTATTTATTTTAATTAGTTTGCTGATACTGAAATAATTTTTTGATGTAGTACGAGGGTAACTCAGAAAGTTTCCGGATACTGGCAAAATTTTAGAAATAATCTAAAATTTACCATTACATCTTCTCAAAGTACTATCCCTCAGCCTCTAAACACCTGTACATCCTTCGGAGCCAAGACCGGAAACACTGACACCAGTCAACGTCCCCGATGGTATTAAGCTCTTCTCTATATGCAATGACAGCATCTTCTGGGCTTGCAAACTACTTTCCACGCAGTCAGTTTTCACGGAAGGGAACAGGAAGAAGTCGCAAGGTGCTAGGTCGGGACTGTAGGGAGGATGAGTCATAAGTTTCACAGGAATACTCTCCTGAAAATTAATTGTGACATTGGCTGTGTGGGGAGAGACATTGTCGTGGTGCAGTTTGATGCCCCTAAGTCCAGTTCTTGGTCACTTTTCACACACTTTTCGAAAAACTTCCAGGAGAGAAACTGTTGAGTACCACTCTGCATTAACTGCCCTACGACCCTCAAGAGGAATTATTGCCACATGGTCACTAACGGAGAAGAATGTCACTACAATTTTTTTCCCTACACTCCTAGCCCTCTTGACCTTGGTTGGAGGTGTGTCATCTGGAAAGACCCAGATTTATGACTGTTGCTTTGTTTCTGGTTCATACTGGTATATTCATGTTTCATCATGTTATGATCTCAGAAACACAGCGAGAATTCCCGTTAACGTATCTTTGCAGCATTTCATGGCACCATTCCACATGAGCTACCTTTTGGCCTTCCATTAAATTATGGGCATCCAGCGAGAAGAAATTTTCCTCACCCTCAAAAAATTGTGCAATTTTTTTTTAACACTCCTTGATCCTATACCAAAGGTTGCCTCAATATCCTTGTATGTTATTTGTGGAACTTCTTGCACCATTTTCTCCACAGCAGTGATGTTTTCCTCAGTAACCGCCATTGAGGGTCTTCCATTTCTCTCTTCGTCTTTGAGGGAAGTTCGGCCCCTTTTAAATTCTGCGAACCAACTGAAAACTGTTGTACAGGAGGGAGCAAGGTCCCCGAAAGCCTGCCTAAGTTTCTCAAGACTTTGTTCCTGATATAACCTGATTTTAAAATCATAATAAATCATGGAACGAAAATGTTCACGTTGCAGCTCCATTGCAAGACACTGAGTTACTGGCATCCTGCTTTGTTTTAACCCTCACTGTTAGGGCAGGAAATTATGTGTAAATTGCATGGTATATCTGGCTTAATCTTATCTCGAACAGATTACTCGAGTCAGGAAACTTTCTGAGTGACCCTCATGAATTTGTTGATTTTTTAAAACGTTCATTGTGTATAAATGATGATATGCAAATTTGTTATCTTTTTACCTGCTTCTTTATCTTCTCAAGAATGACTATATTCTTTAATTAATTTCCGTTTTTTTAAAACCTTTTTATGTATCAGGTTTTCTGTGAATTCATTCTCTATTACTGTGTTCATTATGAGTTCCTTCTCTCTCGTAATTTTCTCTGTTCATAGAAATGTTTACTAGTTTGTGTGTGACAGACTACTGAATACTGCTTGTTTGTATGCCATGAGATTGAATCATGATGCTTTTAAGTAATTGTCTGTGCATCATTCCCATGAATGTCAAATTCTTACCGTATATCTTGGCAGATAAGGCGACCTTCAGATAAGACGAGGTATAGATTTTTGTCAAAGTTTTAGCATATATCTGTCCCATAAGACGACCCCCAAACTATCAACAGCCTATGAATTTTGTTTAGATCAGCGATCATTACTAGCTTACTGTATAGCGTAAACAAAATTACCGTACTCGTAATTTTTCAAATTAAAATTTTATGCTATATATTATCTTCTTCTTAAAAGTAAAGTGATCCCAAAACAGGCCTCAGGAGGCCCTTGGGGTAGTAGGAGGTTAAGGCTCCCACTTTTTCTAGACAATCGGCACTTTATGTCAGCCAGTGACAGCCGCCTTTACCCCAGAACAAGTGTCTGGTACTCATTTCTGTTAGAGGCTGAGTCGACCTCAGGGTCATAGTGCCGCCAGAGGGTTTGGGTCAGTTAAAAAATCCTGACCCCAACGGGACTTGAACCCTCGACCCTCCGGCTTGTAGCTCAGTGCCTTAACCACTATGCTACGGCGTGCTCCCTCTTCTTCTTCTTCTTCCTTCCAAGTATTAGGCCAAGGCCTGTTACAATTCTATAGAAAATTTTCCCTCCAGTGTTTCATAGGACGGCCCAGCGATCTTCGTCCTCTTGGTATATAATTATAAACAGCTTTGGGGATCCGATTTGAACTTATTCTTTCAAGATGGTGTTTCCAATTTAGTTGGTACTGTTTAATATATTCCAAAATGGCATTGTCTTCAATTCTTTTAAGATATCGGTGTTCCTTTTCCGATCCCATCTGGTGTAACCCGCTGTTCTGCGCATGAATCTCATTTCACAAGCCGTTATTCTGCTTTCATGTTGTCTTTTTAGTGTCCATGCTTCACTGTTATATATTATTAATATTTTAACTCCTCATTATGATAAATAAATACATTTTATTTTCATTCAACCGGCAACACTGCTACACTTTCGATAAGTTGTACAAGCACGAGAGATGAGATCTGTTGCATGGAAGGCATTAGACGGGAAAGGAGATTGTTATGATAAGGAAGGAAGACTAGCCGCATGAGAAATTTCTTGTTACACTACTATCAAACCCAAAGATATAAGTTATCCGCATATTTAAATGTTATACAGTGCCCTTTGCATCATGCATAGTAATAATAACACTATATTAATAATTAAAAGAAACAATGCAATATAAGCAATAATGTCAATGTTTATTTACTACACAAAACAGACTGCAAAAGAATTGAATAACTGGATGTTTTCAGGACTGGTTTGATAGTAGCTGTACTCATGGGGATTCACTAAATCTCTAACAGTCCCCCCCCCCCACATGTCAACTGATCGGTTTGTCACTGAGCATCATTACGTCAGTCGCAATCAGTGGTTGCATTATTATTTGTGTGTCATATGTTCAAGTAATTTTTATTATTTTATCTTAAGTGTAAACATCAGAAAATTGATAAAATTAAAATTGATACGAAAATCAACACAGTTTGTTGGTGTGGGATATGTTTCGCAGTCATGTAACTGAGAGCACTAAAAATCGCTTAGCACAGAACAATAATAAAATTGCTGTTATACCGGGTGGTTTAACTTCAATGCTACACCTTTAGACGTCTCTGAATAAACCATTCAAAGATCACATTCATGAACAATGGAATAACTGGATGATGAGTGGCGAAAAGTCATATATGAAAGGTGGAGCTATGAGGGCTGCGTCACTTGATGTGTTGTGTGATTTCGTAATCAAATCATGGGAAAAAGTGAAAATGGAAACAGTGAACAAATCCTTCAAAAAGTGTGGGATTTCTAATGCTATGGATGGCACCGAGGACTATTAGTTATGGGATACTGATGAAGCGGAAATCGACTCGCTAGTTCAGAATGGGACCCATATGACAAGCTTCTCAACAATGAAGGCGAGGATGTACTTAAGGAGTTATTTGCCGATGATGATGATGATGAATGTGAGGATTTTATAGGATTTTTAAATACATTGGCGAGTTATTTTTTCATTTTATAATGGTTTTAATTTATATAAATTTCAATCTAATTTTTTTGTATCTGTGCTATATGATGACCCTGGATTTTGGGGGATTTTTTTTTATGGTTCAACTAATGTCTTATCTGCCGAGATATACGGTACTTATTCATAAATTAATTATGGGAATAACTTATGAGGTATTTCAATTAATAAAATGAGTCTATCTCTCCTCATACTTTGTGTTCTTCAAGATATGACTCATTTTATTAATTCTATTAACTTGCTCTCTTCATCCTTATTGATTTCAAATCTAAGAATGTTATCAGTATGTTGTTTTCTCTTTCTATTATAACTTTATCAATTTGTTTTGAATATTCAAACGGTTTTCTGCATATTCAATGATTTTATAACTGACAATTGTGATTATGCCATATACTTACCTTTACTTGAAATTCTAGGATGTGCTTTTGTTATATGGCATTCATAATTGCCCATAAAAAGGGGTGCTTATTGTGAAGATGGAGAGATTATACAAGATTTTCAATGGTCAATGTAACAGTCAGTTTTTGGCTGAAAATGGTGGAGATGTCTGCTGAAACATGTCCCAGATGAGAGAACAAAATATGAGGTGATGTGCATATTACCAATTCAATATCCTTACAATTAACTTATTACATTATTTTGTTACTATAAACTGTTTCCAGTTTTAATAATCCTTTCCATAAAATATTTAAGTTATGGAGTGTAGCAAGTGGCATTAAAAATAGTTATTCTTCTTATATGCCATATGTAAACTTCTGAAACCTCTCACTGCACATTTATCTTGTTTGAAGAAAAAAAAACTGATTTGTGTGAATGATTCAAAGATAAAATAAAGCCTCATATAAGATTCCACATTATAAATAAATATAATACAAAATTTCATCGGAGAACATATTGTTTAAACAACTCACCTCATAGGATTCATGCTTCCATGATATCGCGATTTCAAACATAGTCATGTTCATCATCAGCCATAACTCCGACTGACGAAATTCTTCGGCTGTCAACTATTCTATTGTCGCCATCTTCAGTGCTGCCATCTATGGTTGAATTTATGAACTTCGAAATTAATGTAATTTCATTAGGGATATCAAAATTCATTGATCTATTTTTGTTTTTCTGAATGTATATTTTTTCCCAAACTGTCAATTCCAAAGGTTTCTCTACTTGTTTTAAAAGTTTAGCTTCTCTTCCAATTTTATGATGTTTCAATAAACTATGTGCAGCAATTGCAGATTTTTCAATTTCACAATTTTTAATATTTCTGAAATGTTCTTTTGTCCGAATTTCCAAATTCCTTTTTGTTTTTCCTACATAAACTTTATTGCAATCTTCACAATTTATTTGATAAATTCCAGATTTTGAAATTCCAGAATTTGGAAATTCGGACAAAAGAACATTTCAGAAATATTAAAAATTGTGAAATTGAAAAATCTGCAATTGCTGCACATAGTTTATTGAAACATCATAAAATTGGAAGAGAAGCTAAACTTTTAAAACAAGTAGAGAAACCTTTGGAATTGACAGTTTGGGAAAAAATATACATTCAGAAAAACAAAAATAGATCAATGAATTTTGATATCCCTAACGAAATTACATTAATTTCGAAGTTCATAAATTCAACCATAGATGGCAGCACTGAAGATGGCGACAATAGAATAGTTGACGGCTGAAGAATTTCGTCAGTCGGAGTTATGGCTGATGATGAACATGACTATGTTTGAAATCGCGATATCATGGAAGCATGAATCCTATGAGGTGAGTTGTTTAAACAATATGTTCTCCGATGAATTTTAATGATTATACCTCATAATGTTTACTTCCCAACATTAATTAAATATAATAAAAAAATATAAACACACAAATTTATTATTTGAAATAGTTTTCAAAATAACTCCAGTTAAAATATTCTATCACATGATGTAATATGTAGAGAGACCTTTCTTTACATCATGACTCGAGAAGGAGTATGTTTTGTAACAAAGCACATCCCTTTCATGGTCAAATCTACATGAAAACAAGTCACTAAACTTAAGAATGAAACTAATTTTTTGGAAGAGTAAATAAATTCTAACTCTTTTTATTATTAAATATAGATTATAAAATGTGGTAAGTATCCAATATGATATGTACTTTAATCATTCTAATAAATGTGTATACAAAGATAAGGTTTTTAAAGTATGATAAAAGTTGAAAACATATTGCTGGTAGGAACAAATCTTTTTTAACTAAGTAAAACAAAATACTTAATGAAAATGTAATGTTGTTATATTCCCAATTAATTAATAGAAACCTAAGTAATAGAAGATAGGATAAGAATTGTCAGAGGGAAGAGAATTTGGAAGGGGGGTTTGGCAATGGTGTCTTCTATCACCTACTCTTTTCAACATCTACCTGGAAGACCTAATAAAGAACTGCTTCAGGAATATGGGAGGCGTAAACAAGGGGGGAAGAAGAATGAAGTGCATAAGATTTGCTGATGATATGGCTTTGCTAGCAGAAGATGCAATGACACTGAGGAACATGCTGATGGAGTTAAATGATAAGTGCGAGGATTATGGGATGAAGATAAATATAAATAAGACGAAGGCCATGATTATAGAAAGGAAATCAAGGAAGATAAACATGAGGATTAAATATGAGGCCATTGAGCAAGTGGAGAGCTTCAAATACTTGGGTTGTACTACTAGTAGTAACATGAACTGTGGTCAAGCAGTAAAGCAAAGGATAGCAATGGCAAAAGAAGCTTTTAACAAGAAGAGAAGCATTTTCTGCAGACCTTTGGCAAAAGAAGTACGGAAGAGCTAGTGAAGATGCTTTGTGTGGAGTGTAACATTGTATGGTGCAGATACTTGGACATTACAACGGAATGAGGAAAAGCGACTGGAAGCTTTTGAGATGTGGATATGGAGAAGGATGGAACATATAAAATGGACAGACAAAATAAAAATAAAGATGTGCTAGACAGAGTGGGTGAAGGAAGAACAATGCTGGAACTCATAAAGAAGTGGAAAAGACATTGGATTGGCCACTGGCTAAGAAGAAACTGCCTGCTGACGGATGCCCTAGAAGGAATAGTCAACGGAAAGAAAGAGGCAGAAAAAGACATCAGATGTTAGACAATATTAAAATAAATGGTTTGTATGAGGATACAAAAAGGAAAGTGGAATAAAGGAAAGAATGGAGAATGCTGAGTTTGCAGTGAAAGACCTGCTATTGGGCAGAACACTATGAATGAATGAAGTAATAGAAATTGCATCATAATAAGAAAGTGTTTCAAATTACATAGCAAAATATTGTATTTCTGAAATGATGACTCATTCAAAATAAAATTACTTATCTTCTTATTCAAATAGTCATATCTCTGTTTACATTTAAATTAATATTGGGAAGTAAACATTATGAGGTTATATCATTAATAGTGAGTGGAGAACATATTTTTATCGACTCACCTCATATGATTTCAAATTTCTTTGATACCGTCGGTTTCAGACAATAACATGTCCCTCTTCAGTGGAAGCCATGACTGAAGAGGGACATGATATTGTCTGAAACCGTCGGTATCAAAGAAATTTGAAATCATATGAGGTGAGTCGATAAAAATATGTTCTCCACTCACTATTAATATCTCTTATTACTTAGCTTTTCAAAAATAGCATTTGAATCACTCCATATAAATACTATAAATAATTTTGTAAACAATGGGACATACACCATCCAGCAGGGTGTTGACTAAATGTCTCTTCAGATCCTTTCTATGTGGGAACCTCAAAGCAGACACTTCAAATACACAATTATCTCGGTCAATGAAGTAAACTTCATTCTCCTTTAATATCAGCATCATATATCTGTAAAATAAAAACTTCATTTCAGTACTGACCTTATTACATAAATTTAGATCACATAGTGAAGACTGCAAATGGGATGAGCTACCATGTATAATTTAAAATGAGTTGGAAAAAATGTTTTTACACCTCACTTCATAAATTTCTGTGTTTACACAATACCAGTTTCAAAGATCATTTTACCTTCATCTTCAGACAAACTCCAACTGTTGAAATTTTTCCGTTAACAACATCTTCCAAACAGTCATCTGATGCTGATTTTATTAATTTGGAGATTAAATTTTGCTTGCCAGGAACTTCAAAATCCATGGTTCTATATTTGTTCTTCTTTTCCCAAACTGTTAATTCCAAAAGCTTCTCTACATTTTTAAAAATGTAGTTTCTCTTACATTTTTGTGATTCTCTAGCAAAATATGAGTTGCAATTGCCGATTTTTAAATTTTACCATTTTTAATATTTCTAAAATGTTCTTTTGTTTGAGTATATATATATACTTTTTGCAGTCATTGCAACTAATCTGATAAATTCCAGATTGTTTACTATCTGGGGCATTAACCTTTTTATTAGTAGATTTATCTATCTATAATGGTGTAGCCCATAGCTAAACCACAAACTCTCCTTTGTAAGGAGTTACTAGACCAAATTAATTTTTTTAGTTACCTTATTTGCTCAGAGATGTCATGGATGGCATGCAGTCAACACACCGATGCAATGAGACATCTAACAGGTAACTAAGGTATTACTAGGACGTTGAGGTCAGTAAATTTTGCTAAGAGGCCTGTTTATTCAGGGGGTAAGGATTTTTTTAGAGCCTTAAAATCTTCAGACTCAGGACCCACGGCTTAAAGTCTCTCCCAGAGACTTGCTCCTTGAATTTTTCCATCCTAAAAAATCCATCGACCCCGGCCGGGTTTGATTCCGTGACTTTTGGAACCAGAAGCAAAAAGCATAACCACTAGTTCACCACGGCTGACTATTAGTAGATTACCCAGACTAAATTTGTTAATTGGTGCCAATGTAATATCTATCCATCCATAGTAATTCTGCCCGAGGGCAGGTCTTTCATTGCAATCATAGCATTTTCATGCTACGCTTTGCACCTTTACTAGCGAATTGTAGGTATGGTAGCTTCCCGTTGCTTTCCACACCAGTGAAGGATGATGATAATGATAAGGATGATAATGATGATGATGGCCATATGATTTCGGGGACCGTTTGGGCCTTAAAGTTTTCCTGACATTTGTCTTACAAGTGAGGAAAAACCCCGATAAAAAACTCACCCAGAAAAACTGCCCCGACCAGTGATCGAACCTGGGCCCGCTGCGTGACAAGGCAGCATGCTACCTCGATACCACAGTGGTGGACTACTGTATTATAAAATAGTGAAATTTCTACACACAACTACTCCTTGAAACCAATCACAATTACTTGGAAAGGAATATTATTCCTATGACTATATATTCTGATCCTCTGTAAGAAGACTATCCCTCTCTTCCCAACCAATGCCGATGCTTTTGATAAGTTTATAAATGTCTTATTCCCTGTAGTTGCTCATATTCTGTATTAAACTAATATTGAATTCCTAAAATACTTTTGAAATTTTCTGTATATTCCTGGATGGTAAATAATTTTCTTTAAATGTTTTTCCTGCTTTTGAATCAGATTGTAGGGTGGTGTATTCTTTAAGTCTTTTTTGTTGTTTAAATTTCTTTAACTTTTTTATTATTATCTTCTTTCCAAAACCGTTTAACATAGCTATGTTTAAAATGTGATTATATTCTTTCTTAAAATTTTCTTCACTTAATGGAATGTTCGTTAATCTGTATATCAAACTGTTGAATATAGCATGTTTATGTGTAATACGATAAAAACCTGAAGATTTAATGCAATTATCTGTATGAATATCTTTCCTGTGTATATAGAATTCAATTTTTTGTTGTTCATTCCTAATTATATTCAGGTCCAAAAATGGGATTTAATTGCTTTTCTCCAATACAATAATAAATTTCACGGATTCATCTTGTAGGTTAATGTAATTTGGCTAGTTTATTTACGGGCTATCTCAAATATCACATCACCAATGTTTACCCATGGATATTTAAATGATATTTTCTCAGTAATAAATTCCAAATGTATAGAAGATACTGTTAAATTCCCAATAAATGTCTTAACTAAGAAGCCGCCATTTGCAAAGATAGAAGCTATGGTTTCAAGCATTTGGCGCGAGGGAATTACAACGTATATAAGAGAAAAATTTGTGTCTAGATCGCAACTCGCCTCGGTAGCTCAGTTGGTAGAGCACTTGGCCCAGAAAGCCAAGGGTCCTGGGTTCGAGTCTCGGTCTAGGCAAAAATTTTTCTCTTCAAATATAATTTATCCTTCAATGAGAAGTGTTAAATTAATAATAAAATCGTGAATAGAAGCCCTACTGGCTTTATAAAGTAGTGTTAAATTCCCAATAAATGTCTTCTTAACTAAGAAGCCGCCATTTGCAAAGATAGAAGCTACGGTTTCAAGCATTTGGCATGAGGGAATTACAATGTATATAAGAGAAAAATTTGCATCTAGATCGCAACTCGCCTCGGTAGCTCAGTTGGTAGAGCACTTGGCCCAGAAAGCCAAGGGTCCCGGGTTCGAGTCTCGGTCTAGGCGAAAATTTTTCTCTTCAAATATAGTATAGAAGATACGTTGAAAATACTGATTTTGATTTCAAGAAAGGAAAACAATTAAAGAAAATTACTTACAAATCTGAAATTCACAACAAATTAAACAAAAAAAATAAGAAATTTAATATCACATTAGCACAGATAAATAATTATTATGAGTTAGCTATTTTGACTCACCTCATATTTTTTTGATATTCTGCACAATATAGTTTCATCGCATATATGTGACATTGTCAACGCTTTCAATATGTCTAACTAGAATGCATCAACAATGTCGCATAGATGCAACAAAACTATAGTCTGCAGAATATAAAAAAAATATGAGAGAGTCAAAATAACTAACTCCATAATAATTTAAAGAAACCTCATAGTGTTATTTCCTACAAATATTAAATAAACAAATAAATAAATTTAGCCTGGGTAATCTACTAATAACTAATAAGAAAGTTAATACCTCAGATAGTAAAAAATCTGGAATTTATCAAATTAGTTGTAAAGACTGCAATAAAGTATATATAGAAAAAACAAAATAAGGAATTTAGACACTTGCACAAAAGAACATTTAACTATTAAAAATGGTGAAATTAAAAAATCAACAATTGCAGCTCATAGTTTGCTGGAAAGTCATAAAATTGAAAAAGAAGCCAAACTTTTAAAACATTTGGAAAAACCTTTGAATTGACAGTTTGGGAAAAGATATGTATTCAGAAGAACAAGTTTAGATCCATGAATTTTGAAGTTCCTGGTGAGCGGAATTTGATTTCAAGGTTCATCAAATTAACACCAGATGGCAACTTTGAAGATGATGTATACCGAAATTCAATAGTCATGATGACGGCTGAAGATGGGAAGGATTCCTCTTGAAAACTGCAGTTTCTGTGCTTGAAGAACACGAAATGAGATGAGATACGACTCATTTAATTAAATTTTATTAATTGAAAACCTCGTAATATTATTTCCCATAAATTAATTTATGAATACAAATTGCAAGTTGTAAAAAAGTGGAAGAACATGGGAATAGAGAAGCTGAAAGACATTAGTTTGAACCTCTACCAAGGAAAAGATGATTAGAACTTGGCATATACAATTTCCATAGGGTAAAGCGTGCAGAAAATGAGAAAAGCGTGAAGTGCTCAGAACTTGTCAGAAGTTTTGAAACGAGTGCAAGAAAATCAGCTAAATGGCATTGCCATTTCAACAAAAAATAATTTGTACACAAGCAGTAAAATAGCCTTTAAGCATAACATCAAAGATTTTAAGGGTCATGGTGTTACTGTTTCATGAAATGTAATTTTGATTTTTTTATATAAAATTGCATTAATACCTTGGGTGTGCTTCATATACACTTGAAAATACAGATAATTCATAATTGTTTAATATCTGTATAATTTAACTGTGGTGAAGTGAAAGAGAAGATTTATGGTCTTAACTTCATTAGGTAAAATAAAGTATTATTATTAAACAATGCCAGGTAAAAATCTACAAGAACTACCAGTAATGTAATCCCCTGGCACAATAGCTGACCCTCCCAGAAATAATGTGATGGAGGCAGACAGCACAGGAAATGCTCCATGGTCAAAACAATTACAGTGAACAGTTGACAATTGAGACAACCATTGAGAATTTATGAATGAGTTGGAGAAAAAAATGTTTAATATCTCACCTCATAAAGTATATTATCTATGAATTGGAATTTAACTGAAGATGAAAGTAAAAAGTACTTTTGAAACTGGTATCATGAAAACAAATAACTTTATGAGGTGAGATATTAAAAATATTTTCTCCAACTCAATCATAAATTGAAAATGGGCGCATTCAGGGTCAAAGCACTGCAGAAGCACTTTATCTGCAGCATACCATCCAACGGACTATAAAGTGCTCTAGCGGACTTGCAGCTATTGCAGCAAAGTAAAAGTATGCTGCAAACAGACAAAATCGCTGCACCCATTATGATTGGTTGTTTCAATCAGTTTAAACATGGTACCTTTGTCTATAAACAATTTATGTTTGATGTACATATTTCATGTTATTTATGTCTGGATATTAATATGAGTCATTCAAGGTTGCTAACCCTTTTACACGAATATAATTGATACATTAATTAAAACTTCTAAAGACAGTGATAATTTGATTGTTATCAACATCAAAAATTTACGATTATAACCTCTTCTTTACATGTAGATCATTGTGTTATTGACGAATCAATGATTTTTATTAATAAAATTATATTCCCAGATGATTCATTCGCTAATACCTGGTGCAAAGTTAATTATAATTTCTTCTTCTTCCTTCCAAGTATTAGGCCAAGGCCTGTTACGATCCTATAGAAAATTTTCCCTCCAGCATTTGAGGGAATTTCTCGTATAAGACTTGAAAGCATAATAATAGTCCCTTCGATTGGTTGCTGGCCAAAGGAAGGCAAGACCAGTGATGGGGCTGCCATCTTATAGCCTCTGGTCAGGCTTTTCTGGAGAAGAATTATTTTTAATTTCAAGATAGTAATATAATGTACGGTTAAAAACTATAATATAGTTTTTAACCGTACATTATATTACTGTGAACTAATACCTCAACGGAAAATCACCATGAATTTTACTAGTATCAATTTCAATTCTGATACTTTTGCAGTAGATAATCCTCCTGCATTCCACTGGAGTATGTTGAGTGTAGTTCTTTCATTTGCTCTAATAAGAGCAGTTTTTCTTTTGTACTGGTGCTTCTTGCACCTATAATTGTTGTTCATTTTGCAGCAAAATATCAAAATATGCTCCCAGGGGACACCGCGTGGAGGCGAACAACCTTGTCCCCCAGTATCAATTTCAAGATATGTAAATTAATGTAGAATCTTATGATTGTGTTCATGGGGTCATTTTATCTGTAGAGAAAATTGGTTTGACAACCACTGTAGCACTTCTAGAATATTTTAATATCTCGATTTAATTTATGGCCAATACTTGACAAAGCTCTTTATTCAGAAAAGATTTCAAACATAAGGTAAGTTCATCTCTTTTTCTCCATTCTACAATTTTCTTATTGTGTTACACATTTAAAAAAAGGGACCTTTAAATAATGTTGTAGAAGGTGGGAAAACATAAAAGTGGGGTAATAGTGTAGTTAGAAAGAACAACCACTGTAGCGCTTCCAGAAATGACAACTGTTCACTGTAATTGTTTTGACCATGGTGCATTTCCTGTGCTGTCTGCCTCCATCACATTATTTCTGGGAGGGTCAGCTATTGTGCCAGGGGATTATATTACTGGTAGTTCTTGTAGATTTTTACCTGGCATTGTTTAATAATAATACTTTATAATCAATTGAATTGGTGTTTACTTGATGAAAATCCATATTTATTAATTAAATAAAAATAAAACGTAGTTTTATTTGATTTTCATATTTATTATATAATTCAGTGACAGCTGTTTCGGTACACTGTACCTTCTTCAGACATGTTAACATATTATGAATTGTGTTCCAACTGATCTAAGCAACAATACAACAATATTTATTTAAATTTTTTAATTTAACAAAGGGGATTCATTCAAATCAAGTTGAGAATTTAACAGTTTTTTACTACTTTTAAACTTATTAATTTCTACAGCCTTATCACAAATATGTAAAATTTCAAAATTTGGATCGAAACAATGATTAAATTGGAATAGGTGGTTAGCATAGTTTGAATTTTCTAAAATTATAACAGAAATTTAGAAAATTCAAACTATGTTAACCACCTATTCCAATTTAATCATTGTTTCGATCCAAATTTTGAAATTTTACATATTTGTGATAAGGGTAAAAAGTTAGATCTTTTGAAGGCTGTAGAAATTAATAAGTTTAAAAGTAGTAAAAAACTGTTAAATTCTCAACTTGATTTGAATGAATCTCCTTTGTTAAATTAAAAAATTTAAATAAATATTGTTGTATTGTTGCTTAGATCAGTTAGAACACAATTCATAATTTGTTAACATGTCTGAAGAAGGTACAGTGTACCGAAACAGCTGTCACTGAATTATGTAATAAATATGAAAATCAAATAAAACTACGTTTTATTTTTATTTAATTAATAATACTTTATTTTACCTAATGAAGTTAAGACCATAAAATCTTCTCTTTCACTTCACCACAGTTAAATTACACAGATATTAACAATTATGAATTATCTGTATTTTCCAGTGTATATGAAGCACATATATAAAGAGCAGAGCATGTTCATCGAGCCATGAAGTTAGCTCAGAACTTTCAAATATTTCTGAAATTCAACCCACATACTTCTATGGCAAAACAATTTTTTTTTAAATCCCTCATTAAAGATTCATAGTGCTGCTTGCTCTCAATATTATTTATTTTTTAAATGGTGAAAGTAAAAGAAATAAAGTAATTTTATGTTTACAGCAGTTCAAAACACACATTACATTGAACTATTATAGGAATATCACTATGAGGTTCAATTTAAAACAAAATTCTTTACACCTCACCTGATATCCTGTCTTCCAAATAAATAAAAGACAGGATATAAGGTGAGGTGTAAAGAATTTTATTTTAAATTAAAAGAAACATTACATTAAGGTAGAATATGTTTATCACTAACCTCATATTGTTCTTCTTATTTGATTATAAACTAGTTTCGGAACATAGTTTCTGTTCCATCCTCAGTATCATCACGACCGTTGTTCTGTCGCCCAAGGCGACAGAACAACGGTCGTGATGATACTGAGGATGGAACAGAAACTATGTTCCGAAACTAGTTTATAATCAAATAAGAAGAACAATATGAGGTGAGTGATAAACATATTCTACCTTAATGAATATACCTCATAGTGAGAATTCCTAAAATAAGTAAACATTACATTGTTTAGCCTATATTGTATATTGTATATTATCCCAGTCAGTGTTTTTTGTTTGCATGTTCTAGAATGGTTGCTGAATATGATGGTCAACATTTTTTAGCTCCTCCTTGTTTCCCATAATTTACACCACTTTTCCTCCGGTCCCTTGAGAAGTGTAAAAGAGGGGTAATACTGTAGTATATTATCCCCATCTGTTTTATTTTTTCGTGTTCTGGAATGGATGCAGAGTTTTGAGCTCATCTTCATTTTCCTCAATTTACACTTTCCGTTGAAAAGTGTAAAAGAAGGGCAATACTGTAGTTGAGTTATAACAACAATGACCATCTTCTTCATTGCCAAATTATAATAGACAACCACTGTAGTTTTCAATGTTATATCCAAATTTATACACAGAGTTTGATTGATAAATCATTTTCTGAAGAGAAAGAAAAGTCAATATTACATAATTTTATTTAAAATTAATATTGGAAAGTAAACATTATGAGGTAATTAAAAAATCTGCTTGACAGTGTAATTTCTTATTAGAAATCTTATCAAATAGAAACATTTTTGCCTGAACTGTGCCAGAATAAAGTTTCCTTTAATTAGCAGCAACCCAATTATGTTGTGAACTAATATGGAAAAGCAGGATACAAGAGAGAGAGAAATTTGTCTGAATAAGGAGCCTGAGTAGAGTATGTTGTTAGTGTGCTAGTATGTAAAACTAGAGATTTAAGTCCTGGTTCAGGCAAAAAAATTTGTCTTCAAAAAATGGCATAGTTTTATGATGTTATATGTAACATATACAATTGATCAAGTTTTGTTTTATGTTGAATAAAGCAAGACATCTGAACAGCAGATTGTTGGCTGAAGATTAAGGAGATTTTCCTTTGAAACCATCCCAAAAAATTACATATGAGGTGTAAAGATTCATTAGATCAAGTCTTATACATTAACAACCTTGAAATCCAACATTTTTAGTTGAATATTTAATAAATTTTATGTGATAAGGTAAAGCGATCCCTCTGTAGGCCAAAGAAGATCCTTAGTGTGGTAGGAGGTTAAGCCTCCCACTTTTCTAGAAAATTGACATGAAATGTCAGCCCTGCACCGAGACTCGAACCCCCAACCTATCAGCTTATAGCATACTGCCTTAACCAATAATGCTTCAGTGTACCTCAAAAATTTATGTTATAAACATGTATCGTATGAAAAGAAAGAGACAGAGAGAGACCAACACTGTGCTGACTTCTGATTGGAGGTGATTTGTGAACTAAGCCATATGATAAGGATTATAGCGACGGTAGGCAATGAAAACCTCGTAACTCCATCAGTCATTGAAAACCACATAACTCCAGTAGCCAGCACAGAAATATGTGATGCATAACCTGTTGAGAACACGGACTTCAAATTTATTAATAACTCGAGTTGTATTCTGTAGTAAAATATGTGGAAACTATTGCTTATCAATTTTCATAATTATTTAAAACAGCTATTTGTTTCTACTATAAAATTTACCAAAAAGGAGTTACGAGGTTTTCATTGCTCACCATCGATAGTCATCTAACACATGCATCAATCAAAATGTTTTTTTTCTGTGTTGAGTGTAAATGTCCTCAATCTCTTACCAGCAAACAGGAGATATTCTAATTTATATAACATACCTTGTTCCATCAGCTTTCCAGGATACTCTGTAAGGTTTTTCACTTAATAACTTGATATTTTCAGTATCCATAGATACGGGCTGGCAACCAGGAAAACCAGAGCTGAAAAAATTATATAAACATTTACATGCAAGAAAAAAAACATATAAAACAATAGAATGTTAATGAATCAAACATCAATCAACTGAAATGTCAAATATGTCAACTCATAATTTTTCTAATTTAATTTCAATATATTTTTCAAAAATTCTGTCACACAAGAACTGTTTAAACTAAGCAAATTCCTCAGCAGGTTGAATTTATGGTCTGAATTTATCGGTTTAAGAAATATCTATATAATTAATTAAATTTGTGTGTAAACAGTTTCATTATGAGAAAACAAACATGGAAGCCACTAGACAGATTTTTTAAATTTTGGTCTTCAGGTAAATCCGCACATCTAATGGTCAGATTTCAATATTTTTTTTTTTTTTATAATACCACCTCATTTTAATGTAATGGCACAAACTGAGTTTTGTTATAAAATAAAATATTGGTGCCATTAGAGCAACATTTATATTTTCAGTTCAGGTTTACCCTACTCTTAACTAACTAACTAACTAACTCACTGGCACTATCGAACCCGAAGGTTCATGGCCGCGCGGACATAAGCTCTCCATACATCCCTATCCTGAGCTAATGCTTTCCAATCATTCCCTGTATAATCTACTTCCCTCAAATCATAGTTCATGTTGTTCTCCCACCTCATTCTTGGTCTACCAACTGGGCGTTTTCCCTCTGGCTTTCCTACAAGAAGTTTCCATGCACGTCTTTCATTCCCCATACGCGCAACATGTCCTGCCCATCGCAGTCTACGAGACTTAACTGTTCTTATTATATCTGGCTTCCTATAAAGACCATGTAGTTCATTGTTACGTAGTCTTCTCCATTCACCTGTCTGTTCATCTCTCTTTGATCCAAAAATTTTCCTAAGAACTTTATTCTCAAATACTCGTAATCTCCTTTCCTCCCTTAAAGTAAGAGTCCAGGTTTCGCATCCATATAATATAACTGGTAGAATAATAGTTTTATATATTTTCAGCTTAACGTTTTTGAAAGGAGTTGGGACAATCAAAAGTCTCTGCAATGCATAATAGCATGCATTTCCAGAATTGAGCCTATGTTTAATTTCTTTTTGCATCTCATTCCTATTTGTGATTATTGTTCCTAGGTATTTGAATTCAGCCACTTCCTCAAAATTTCCCTCATTTGTCATTAGCTGTCCACTTCCATTATATACTGAATTTCTACGTGTGACCATATATTTAGTTTTATTGATATTTACTTCCAGTCCTAATTTCTTAGTGTTACTGAATAGTGTGTGCGTGTTGGCCTTTAGTATCTCCTTGCTATCGGCCAGTAGTACTACATCATCAGCATAAACTAACAGCTTATTAATACCATTGAGTTGTAAGCCTTCCTCATTCTCTAAAGATTTAATGGCATGCTCTAGTACAAAATTAAATAGTAAAGGAGATAGTGCATCTCCCTGCTTCAACCCATTCTGGATTTCAAAAGTGTCTGAAAACTGTTTGCCTACACGCACCCTACTCTTTGAGCCATTTAGACACATTCGTATAAGTCTAACTAACTTTTTAGGAATTCCGAACTCCAGCAGGATACTATATAACTTCTCCCTCTTAATTGAATCATATGCTTTTTTGAAGTCTACATATAGTTGATGTACAGTACCATTATATTCCCATTTCTTCTCTAAAATCTGTCTTAAACTGAAAATCTGATCTGTTGTAGACCTGTTTCTTCTAAATGCACATTGATGATCTGGTCCAAATTTGCTGGTTAACAAACTCAGCCTTATAAAAAAAAAACTAGAGGCCACTAGAGTGTCTAGTAAGCAGGATCGATAAAAACTTTTAAAAAAATTTTCCATGAGAAAATCTCAATGTCTATAATTCTGCCGCTGGGTCTCTGGCCCTGATGTTTTCACAACAGTGTTGCCAATATGGATATTCAGTGTGAAGGGCCATTTTATGTATGCGGTTAGCAGAAATACAGCCGACATCATAGCAATTTCAAATCTTACTAGCGGTGGCAAGAGCAGTGATTGATTGTGGCAGACGTCTAATCACACTTCAACTATTTTCTTATTGGCAGTAGAGGGTGAGTTTCTTCCTTTATCCCTCGTACAACCTAAACGTCAGGGCCAGAGACTCAGTGGCTGGACTTTATATTCCTTTGGAATTCACTAAAAGTAGGTACAGTACACGCTAGCACATTCCTACTCCTGTTGAAAAGCACCAAGGGTATCACGTTCCTACCAGACAGAAGAATTGCTACCAAGCCATTTCAACACATGTACTCTGCAGAGGAATTTGGAATTTAATTTAAGCATTTGGTGCACAAACTGGTGATTAAAAATTATTGTACACATGTTATCAACTGAGGTAGCATGGAAAATTATTTCTAAAATATAGTAAGAAATGCTGTAGCTGACAAGATAACAGTAGTATAATGAGATTTTAATGAAGTTCAAAACTTCTTTTAACTTACATGACTGTTATGAATACATAGAGTATTTTACATAGATATTTAATTATTTCATAGATTATTTTAAATATTCAAATAAAACATTGGAGAAATAAAGCTTTAGACATATTATATTTCAGGACAGAGTTTTGACTTATGGCAGGAACAAAGTTTTCAGGGTTTTCAAGGCTAACTGTAAAATCTCTGCATTTAGACTATGGAATGTTTAATACAGTTACTTGGAGATGTAGATCAAGAATTTTAGTATTTAACCCTGGCAAAATAGGGGACTCGAGTCTGTCCGTGAAAACAAGAGCAGCTGATGGGCAAGTCAAGCTATCATTTTTCTTTAGAACGGGAATCAAGTACATTAAATATTTTAATACTATATTTCAAAGGGAATGCCATTAAATCTTTAGAGAATGAGGAAGGCTTACAACTGAATGGTATTAATAAGCTGTTAGTTTATGCTGATGATGTAGTACTACTGGCCGATAGCGAGGAGATACTAAAGGCCAACACGCACACACTATTGAGTAACACTAAGAAATTAGGACTGGAAGTAAATATCAGTAAAACTAAATATATTGTCGCACGTAGAAATACATTATATAATGGAAATGGACAGCTAATGACAAATGAGGGAAATTTTGAGGAATTGGCTGAATTCAAATACCTAGGAACAATAATCACAAATAGGAATGAGATGCACAAAGAAATTAAACATAGGCTCAATTCTGGAAATGCATGCTATTATGCATTGCAGAGACTTTTGATGTCCCAACTCCTTTCAAAAAATGTTAAGCTGAAAATATATAAGACTATTATTCTACCAATTATATTATATGGGTGCAAAACATGGACTCTTACTTTAAGGGAGGAAAGGAGATTACGAGTATTTGAGAATAAAGTTCTTAGGAAAATTTTTGGACCAAAGAGAGATGAACAGACAGGTGAATGGAGAAGACTACTTAACAATGAACTACATGGTCTTTATAGGAAGCCAGATATAATAAGAACAGTTAAGTCCCGTAGACTGCGATGGGCAGGACATGTTGCACGTATGGGGAATGAAAGACGTGCATGGAAACTTCTTGTAGGAAAGCCAGAAGGAAAACGCCCAGTTGGTAGACCAAGAATGAGGTGGGAGAACAACATTAACTATGATTTGAGGGAAGTAGATTATACAGGGAATGATTGGAAAGCATTAGCTCAGGATAGGGATGTATGGAGAGCTTATGTCCGTGCGGCCATGAACCTACGGGTTCGATAGTGCCAGTGAGTAAGTAAGTAAGTAAGTAAGTATATTTCAAAGGGATGTTAGAATTTTTAAAATGTAGATTAGGGTAGAATTATAAAACCCCCATCTCCCTCTCTCAAACCCCAGAAAGTTTGAATGTAGGGTTTCTTAATATAAGCTTAGATTAGTTATTTAGGGTTAGAATGCTTAGAGTTACTGTAATCATTATACACTAGAAATAAAATAGTTAAAATTAAGAATCCATTTATTTATGTTCAAAAACACGTATGGCTTTATAACTAACGCTCGGCTAAAACCTCATGCTACCAAAATTTCCAAGTCCCGAAGGTCCTTTAAGCCCTAAGAAAACCAGCAGTTCGTAATAATGACCATTATGAAAACTTTTTTCCCATCATGAAAGATCATTTAAACAACAAAAAATCTGTCATGCAGGAACGTGTAAATTAAGTGAATTCTTCAGCAAGTTGAATTTATAGTTTGATTTTGCTTGTTTATGGAATATATATTTTTTAAATAATTAACTTGTATGGTATATAGTTACATTGCAACAAAGTAAACATGGCAGCTACTAGAATTTTTTTTAAATTCCAAGTTTCAGGTAAAACCCATTTCTATTGGTTGGATTTTACTGATTTTTTAAGATACTTTCCTCATTTTATTCCAATACCATATACTAAGTTTTGTTGCGAAAAATAAAATAATTGTGATCGTTAGAGCGATTTTTAAATTTTTGTTTCAGATTAACTCCTTCCCTAATGATATGAATTTGCTGGTTAAACTCGATCTTAATTTGAACTTTTATATGAAAAATCACTATGAGGTTTAATTTGAAATTTTAATTAACATCCTTTATATCTCACCTTATTAACTAGAAGACTGGACATGAGTTGAGGTATAAAGAATACTAATTTAAAATTATCTTAACTTTTTTACTGAATTAAAAGTTTGGTTCTGAAAAAAATATTGCAGCTGCTAGAGCATTAACAAAAAAAAAACACATACACAAATATATATACACACACACATACATATATACATACAGGGTGTCAGGGACATAATAACTTTTTCAAATAGCACTACATAATTTATTCAATGTACTTTGATTGCATTCTTTAAGAAGAGTTGAAAAAATGTATCATAATGTCTTTCTGTATTAACAAATAACATACTTCACTGAATGAATTAATCATTTCTTACCTTACCTCATAGTTGTTTTCTTAAACATGGGAACTGCAGTTTTCAAGAGAAACATCCCTCGCATTTTCAACCAACATTATGACTACCGGATTTTTGTTGGAATCTCCATCTATAATGTTGCCATCTGGTGTTGATTTAATGAACTTCGAGATCAGGTCCCGTTCATCGGGAATTTAGAAATTCATGGATCTAAATTTGTTCATCTGAATATATATTTTCTCTCAAACTGTCATTTCTAAAGGTTTTTCCAAATGTTTTAGAATTTTGGCCTCTTTTTCAATTTTATGACTCTCCAACAAACTATGTGCTGCAATAGCTGATTTTTCAATTTCACCATTTTTAATATTTCTAAAGTGTCCTTTGTGAGTGTCCAAATTCCTTTTTGTTTTTCCTATGTATACTTTATTGCAGTCTTTACAACTAATTTGATAAATTCCAGATTTTTTACTATATGGGGTGTTCAATTTCATATTGGTTATTAATAGATTACCAGCCTAAATTTATTCATCGGTGCAATCTATATTTAAATAATGATTTGTTAGTAAATAGCTTAATTTTATTCGATAAATAGTCCTAACAAATGCCACTCTTAATTTCCAAATTCTCTAGATAAACTGACTCGTCACTTCATGACATAGTGAATTTATCGATAATTTGAAAATCATTCGTGGCATTACTTATGATAAATTCTAAATATATTGAAGATGCATTGAAATTAATAGTGAATGTAGAATATATTTTTAATGACTCACCTCATATTATTTCAAATTTCTTTGATACCGGCAGCCGGTATCAAAGAAATTTGAAATCATATGAGGTGAGTCGTTAAAAATATATTCTACACTCACTATTAATGATATAACCTCATAATGTTTACTTCCCAATATTAATTTAAATATGCATTGAAATTACTCAATCTTCAAGATGAATCTGTAAAATTGACTATGGAATTAGAAAAGAATAACCAAATCCCATTTTTGAACCTCTACATAATAAGGAATGAAGAACAACAAAGAATTGAATTCAATATATACAGGAAGGATACTTGTTGCGACAAGAATCGCTCTCTCTGTCGGTATAGCAGACACCTGCCGTCGGTTATTACGCTAATGATGTAGTTCATCTGACTTCCGATTGTAGGCACCTGAATACAGTAACGCTGAATTGTGTTGGTAGCATTTTTGTTGTATACTGTTGCCAACGTCTGCGTATTGTGCTCAGGTCTGGCAGATGACTACAACACTTTTTCTCATTGTGTGTTAGGCTCTCGCATTGTGCGTTAGGCACTGTCATCATGGACCGTAGTCCTTACTAAGTAATTGTATAGAGATTCGTGGGAGGTGGATCTCCCCCAGCTTACAACTGGCTATTGACGAATTCTCCATCTTTACTTTTGGTTGATCGCCATCGAAGGTGATAATTGAACTTTGTGAGTTTTGGAATTCCTCAAACTTACGTGGTTATTGAGGGCCACGTGCTGCCTGTTCCGAAGTTAATACACTTCGAGACCCCTCTAGTCCTAGGAACGGACTTTGATTCAAACATTTGGTCCTGCTTTAATTGTATCTACGTAGTAAGTTAGCGCAAAATAAACTTGATTTTCACCGATTACATGTGTTGTAATAACTAAATTTACCTTTATAAAAATCCAGCACCCCAGAGGAATATTAGGAAAAGGATTCAAAAGTAGACCGTGTTGGCAAACAACAATACTAATACCGACAATTATATAAAGTCTACAGGTTTCAATCATATTGTGAACAAACATGCAATTTTCAACAGTTTGATACATAACATAGATTATTAAATGTTCCACTAAATGAAGAAGATTTTAAGAAAGAATAGAATCACATTTTGAACATAGCTAATTTAAATGGTTTTGGGAAATGAAATAATTATAAATAAATTAAAGAAATTCAGACAACAAAACGAATAAAAAAATACACCACCCTGCAATCTGATTCAAAGAAAGGAAAACAATTCAAAAAAATTATTTATCATCCTGAAATACATAACAAATTTCAAAAAAATTTCAAGAAATTCAATATTACATTGGCACCGATAAATAAATTTAGGCTTGGGAATCTATTAATAACCAATAAAAAATTGAAAACCCCATATAGTAAAAAATCTGGAATTTATCAAATTAGTTGTAAAGACTGCAATAAAGTATACATAGGAAAAACAAAAAGGAATTTGGATACTCACAAAGGACACTTTAGAAATATTAAAAATGGTGAAATTGAAAAATCAGCTGTTACAGCACATAGTTTGTTGGAGAGTCATAAAATTGAAAAAGAGGCCAAAATTCTAAAACATTTGGAAAAACCTTTAGAAATGACAGTTTGAGAGAAAATATATATTCAGAAAAACAAATTTAGATCTATGAATTTCAAAATTCCCGATGAATGGGACCTGATCTCAAGTTCATCAAATCAACACCAGATGGCAACATTATAGATGGAGATTCCAACAAAAATCCGGTAGTCATAATGTCAGTTGAAAATTGGAGGAATGTTCCTCTTGAAAACTGCAGTTCCCGTGTTTAAGAAAACGTAAACTATGAGGTACGATAAGAAATGACTCATTCATTCATTCATTGAATTAAGAACCTCATAATGTTATTTCCCACATTTAACCATGAATAAATAACATAATAATTAAATGCAACATGATTTCTTCTTACCTCATACTTCTATGTTTTTTAAACACAGCACTGCAGTATCGGCGACACATTGTCGTCATCATCATCTATCTAAACCTTTGGATTTAACAGTTTGGGAAAAAATATATATTCAAAAAAACCATACTAGAACTATGAACTTCGAGATTCCGGACAAACCGAGCTTGATTACAAAGTTCTTCAAAAATACAACAGATAGCAGTTTAGAAAATGATTCATTCAAAATAACACCAGATGGCAGTTTGAAGAGTAATTCCTTCAAAAGAACACCAGATGGCAGTCTAGATAATTACTGGCAAAAGAAAAAATTGACAGTCATGAAAACAGCTGATGATGACGACAATGTGTCGCCGATACTGCAGTGCTGTGTTTAAAAAAACATAGAAGTATGAGGTAAGAAGAAATCACGATGCATTTAATTATTATTAATTGAACCTCATAATGTTAAAAATTCCCAAATTTAATATATAAATAAATAACATACTTCCAAAATGATAATTCTAAAAAGAGTGAGAAGTCTTATTCAGATCATTACTGTAAATTACCAACCATGAATGACACAATGCACAACAGATAATATCAAATGTCACTTTAATAATAAAAAGAAAAGAAAAGTGCTGTAATGACCATTTAAGTGTTCTGGTTCATACAATGTAATTCTACTTACAATGTCTGTACAAATAAGAGAATAGAATAGTCAGTGGAGAACATATTTTAATCGACTCACCTCATACATTTTCAAACTTCTTTGATACCGACGGTTTCAGACAAAATCATGTCCTTCTTCAGTCATTGCTTCCACTGATGAAGGGGAATAAAATAGTAATTCTGGAAAAATCTGAATATATCAAGAGGATGAAAAACCTTTTAGAATCGAAAGAATATTTGGATATAAAAAAGGATCCCCTACCAAAAACTATTAAAACTTTTGACAGAACTTTAAAACAAATTAAGCATACAATTTCTGATACATAAAAATGTAAATTGAAAGTCCCAAATTCTTCCAATCCTCGAATGTATGGTCTCCCCAAAATTCATAAAATTGGGAATAAAATGAGACCGATAATTAATAATATAGGGTCCCCGTCTTATTATTTATCAAAATGGTTAGTATAGAAATTTAAGAGTTTTCCAGAATTTGAAAATATAAGTATTGAAAATTCTTTACAACTAATTGATGAATTGAATAACATTAGAGTGGTTCACAATGACAGATTTGTGTCTTTCGATGTTGTTTCGTTGTTTCCGAATGTTCCAATAGGAAAAATGTTATATTTTTTGGAAAAATGGTTGAGTTATTTGGATTAAATAAAGAAGTAATAGAAGAATACATGAACCTTACAAAATGTTGTATTGAAAATTCCTATTTTACTTTCAATGGTAAATTTTACAAACAAGTTTCGGGTTTATCTATGGGAAATCCTCTTTTGCCTTTTTTGGCTAATTTATACATGAGTTACTTCGAGTGCCATATCATCAAGGCTTACCCATGGATTTTCAAGACTTGGTACAGATATGTTGATGATATTTTTTCGATAATATAATTAAAATAACCTCAAAATATAACTTCCTAAAATTAAATATAAATTTTAAACATGTTGATGATGTGTTGAAATTATTTAATCTACAAGATGTATCAATTAAATTTACCATAGAATCAGAAATTGAAAACAAAATTCCATTTCTGGATTTATACATAATTAGAAATGAAAAAACTCAAAAAATTGAATTTGATGTATATAGGAAGGGTACACATACTGATAATTATATAAAATCAACGGGTTTCAATCCTCTGGCACATAAACATGCAATATTTAATAGCCTCTTATATAGATTGATAAAGGTCCCATTAAAAGGAGAAAATTTTAAGAAAGAATATGAGAATATCCTAAATATAGCCAGATTAAATGGTTTTAATAAGAGTATAATACCTAACAAATTAAAGAAATTCAGAAAGATAAAACAACTTAAAGAATGCTCTACCCTACAAATTGTTAGTAAAGAAAAGAAGAATTTCAAGAAATTACTTACCATCCAATAGTACATGGGAAATTTCAAAAAATATTTGACAAATACAACATTACTTTGGCACCAATAAATAAATTTACATGTATTTTGCATTTGCTGCATGTCTTCTGGTGTTGTGGGAGTGTTCGTGATACACAATATCTTTTAGAGTTCCCCCAAAGGAAGAAGTCTAGCAATGAGACATCCAGACAAGTTGCAAGCCACTATTGTGGTCTAAAATTGCCAACCCAACAATCAAGAAATTTTTTGTCAAGAACTGCATGCACTCAGAGGGCACTGTGGGCTGGACTTATCAATACACATGGATACTCTATCTCACAAAGGTATACTTTCCAACAAATAAGGCTGAGTCTGTCAACAAAGAAATCTATGGTATAACAGTACCATTCATGAAGTATGGCCCAATAATGACATTATCATCAATGCCACACTTAACATTTACTTTCCACCTGTTTTGAAAATCCACTTTACGAAACCATCTCTACAGCCCATTAGTGTACGTTTTCGTATCACATCTCCATATATATGGAATAGAGATAATTTGGGAAAAACTTAAGATCGGAGATCTGATAAGAATCGAAAAAGTGAAAGCAATGTTCATGAAACGGATCCTGAGAATAGGAAAAACAGCGCCATCTCGTTTTGCTTATGAACTCATGAGAGAGACCTACTTCATAGAGGACATAAGAACCCAATTCTATCTACAATCCACAGAACCATACCAGAAATTCATAAGCATCAGAAATAGGAAGAAGAAGGAAATAGACATAGATTTCTACACCACAACTGCCATGCTGGACGACAGATGGACCAGAGAGTGCAACCCCCAGAGACACGTCACAACACGACTCGCAGTACACGGATTTCACAACAAGATATGTACAAACAAGAAATTCCACGAGCCGACCGAAGAATGCAAGTGTGTGTTGTGTGGACAGAGATGCGGCAAATACCACATCATACATGTGCGAAAAGGACAAAACCCATTACAGACTACAGCAAAGACTAAACCAGCACTAATGCTCAACCTGAGTGCACATTTATTATTATTATTATAATTAATAAACTTCGCTTCTTCAGTAAACAGGATATTTGAGAAATAAATAATAGTTTTAAAAAACTAAAACAACACGCTTTATTAGAAAACTGAACTAAAAAATGAAATATTGTTTATTTTTTATTTCACTCACCTCATACTTCATAACTCCTAGCATATCCAGGGTTTCGTCACATCCTTTGTGACATTCTCAATGCTTTGTCACGTTCACAACTGATGTCTGGCTGCCTTCTATCCTGCAGGACTGACCTCCGTGCCATCTGATGGATGACCCACGAACTTCCAAATCAGTCTTCTCTCCTTATAACCGGGTATTTTAAAATTCATAGTTGTATTTTCATTCTTGCATATGTAAATTTTTTCCCAAATTATGAGTTCCTTCGGTTTTTCCAATTGTTTAAGTAATTTTGTATTGGTTTCTATTCTATGTTTTTCTGACCAGGCATGTGCAGCTATTGCAGATTTTTCAGTTTCTCCATTTTTAACATTTCTGAGGTGTTCCTTTAATCTTGTATTTAGATTCCTTTTTGTTTTTCCTATGTATATCTTTTCACAATCTTTACAATTAATTTGATAAATTCCCGATTTTTTGCAGTCTTCAATCTTTTCATTTTTGTTGGTTTTTATTAAATTACCTAAGCTGTAATCATTTTTCGGTGCTAATTTAATGTTAAATTTGTTGAAGATTTTTGAAACTTGTCAAATACTAAAGGATGGTATGTGAACTTCTTGAATTTTTTACCAATATTTTTATCTGTCTGAAGAGTACTTTCATTAATCATTTTTTGTTCTTTAAATTTATTTATTTTCTTGTGTATCATCTTCTCTTGAAAACCATTATCCTTCGCAATTTTATGATGTGTTCTTTCTCTTTATTGTAATTTTCTTTGCTCATGGGGATGTTCACAAGTCTGTGTGTTAAACTATTAAATACTGCCTGTTTGTGTGAAAAATGGTTAAATCCAGTAGCTTTTATATAATTGTCAATGTGAGTTTCTTTTCTGTAGATTCCAAATTCTATTTTCTTTTTTTCCTCATTCCTAATCAATTTAAGGTCTAAAAATGGTATTTCATGATTATTTTCTACTTCCATTGTAAATTTGATTGTTTTATTTTGAATATTTAACAGTTTAATGGCATCTTCTAATTGTTTCTGTTTTACTATTGCTATGATATCATCTACATATCTTCTCCAAAATTTAAACATCAAAGGGTGTGCTTTGGTTACATGACATTCAAAGTTCCCCATAAACATATTTGCTAAGAATGGTGATAATGGATTTCCCATTGCAAGTCCTGATTTTGGCTAAAGTACTTTCCTCTAAAGGTGAAGAACATTGACATTCAAAGTTCCCCATAAACATATTTGCTAAGAATGGTGATAATGGATTTCCCATTGCAAGTCCTGATTTTTGTCTAAAGTACTTTCCTCTAAAGGTGAAGAACATTTGATTTAAGCATAATTTTGTTAATTTTATGTATTCATTAATGCTATCATCATCTAATTTGTTTTCTTTCAACCATTTTTCTAAAATTTTCAAAGTTGTGTCAGTCGGGATGTTTGTGAACAATGAAGAAATGTCAAATGAGACCAATCTTTCTGAAGGTTCTATTTCTACATTTTCTAATTTTTCCACTAATTGGTAAGAATTTTCTACTGCTAAATTTTCAAATTTTTCCATACCTTTAAATTTATTGCTTAGCCATTTTGATAAGTTATATGTCGGTGAGTTGATATTGTTGATGATAGGTCTCATTTTCTTTCCGTCTTTGTGGATTTTAGGAAGGACATGAATGTTAGGGTTTCTGGGATTTGGTATTTTTAATTTAAACTTTTCCTTTTGCGTCATAATTTTTTTAATTGATTTTAGGCTAGTTTCAACTTCCTTAATTGAATGGATACATATTTTTACATGGCTCCAGCCTACCAAATGATGGTGGCACTGGTGCTGGTGCAGTATGTCCACTTTTTTCCTTTTATCGTAAACTAAATACAAATTCAACAAACTTTGATGGCGAAATTCTAGCAATTTTCTTAAGTTTACAAAATCTTTTATATCACATCCAAAAATTTACAAAAGTTGTAATTCTATGTGACTCCAAAGCAGCCATTCTTGCTATAACACGAGACACAACACCCAAAAGCATCAAAATTATCGAATGTCACAAAATGATAAAACATTTATCCCGTCTACATAAAAAAGTTGTACTTCAATGGATTCCGGCCCATTGTGGAGTGACAGGCAATGAAATAGCCGATTTTCTAGCCAAGAAGGGTAGCAAAATTGTTTCAAACCCAACTTCTGCTCCAGTTTCCTTTCACTCTATCAAAAGAATTATCTCAAATAAATACATCAATAAACTTAGAGAAGAATACACCACCAAAACATCTGGAAAGGAATGGGAAAATCTTCAAGCTCATGACATTACTACATTACAAAGAAAATCTGCAGTAGCAACATTCAGACTGCTAACGGGACATGACTGCTTGAATAAACACCTACACAGAATTGGCATAACAGATTCACCTAAATGCCCTTTTTGCAATTTAAATGAAGATATGGAAAGAAACCATCTCCTCCGTTGTCCAGCTTTTATAGAAGAGACCAGCCTTTCTGCTAAATATTGGAGTGCAAGAGAGCGAATGATTTCATTATCAAGTGCTCGACATTAGATACCAACCAACCAACTTCCTTAATTGTTTTTGCAAGAGGATTTGTTTTTATTTCTTCATATTCTTCTCCCTTTAATAAATTCTCCATCCTATCATTGTAATCTTATTTATCCAAAATTACTAAATTATTCCCTTTGTCTGATTTTGAAAAAGCAACATTTTTATTGTTAATGTTTCTTACTTTCTTCATATTTGTTTTGCATAGGTTTGCTATTTTTGTGTTTTTAATTTTTTCAATAACTTCCCCACATTCTTTCCTGATTATTGTTTGTTCTTCATAATTCATGTCATCGATAGCAATTTCAACAACAGCTATGTAATCTTCTAAATTGTTAGAGTAACTAATGCATGTTTTCAATCCCTTGTCCAAAATAGATATTTCTTCTTTAGTAAAGTTTTCGGATGATAGGTTGATTACATTCTTCTCATTTTCTTTATCCGCCCCTAATTTAGTGGTTATTTTTGTACTTTTATTTTTCTTCAATTTATTTAACTCAGGTTTTAAATTAATTATCTTTTTCTTTTGTACATCAATTTTTTTCTTCATTTTGAGGTTCAGTTGGTTGTAGAAGTGTTTTTCTAAGTTATCCCAAACTATTTGGCCTAAACTGTTGCTTAATTTTAAATGCAAAAAGTACAGTTCAACATCTATTTTACTTATAGTTGTATAATGTTTGATTTTATCCAAATTTAAAGTTTTCTTTTCTAAAATTTTTTGGTGTTGGTTATTGTTGTTTTCAACCATTTTCCAGACAAATTTTGGAGTGATATTCTTTTCTAAACATTTGTTAATGAATTTGATATCTGCAACTCTTTTGTTTCTAAGTTCTTTTAATTTCAAGTATCTTTTAATTTCTATTTTACTTTTCAAAAAATGTTCGTTGAAATTTTGTATTTTTGAAGCCGCCATCTTGTCTCAGTTGTTTACGTTATTCTTGTTTTCCTATGACTTGATAGCCCACTTTATTAAGTTATGTAGATAGGAAATAACAATATGAGGTTTTTTAATATTGTTTATTTTTTATTTCACTCACCTCATACTTCATAACTCCTAGCATACCCAGGGTTTCGTCACATCCTTTGTGACATTCTCAATGCTGTGTCACGTTCACAACTGACGTCCGGATGCCAGATAAAAATATTGGTAAAAAATTCAAGAAGTTCACATACCATCCTTTAGTATTTGACAAGTTTCAAAAAATCTTCAATTAATTTAACATTAAATTAGCACCGAAAAATGATTACAGCTTAGGTAATTTAATAAAAACCAACAAAAATGAAAAGATTGAAGACTGCAAAAAATCGGGAATTTATCAAATTAATTGTAAAGATTGTGAAAAGATATACATAGGAAAAACAAAAATGAATCTAAATACAAGATTAAAGGAACACCTCAGAAATATTAAAAATGGAGAAACCGAAAATTTGAAAATTTAGCAGTAGAAAATTCTTACCAATTAGTGGAAAAATTAGAAAATGTAGAAATAGAACCTTCAGAAAGATTGGTCTCATTTGACGTTACTTCATTGTTCACAAATATCCCAACTGACACAACTTTGAAAATTTTAGAAAAATGGTTGAAAGAAAACAAATTAGATGATGATAGTGTTAAAGAATACATAAAATTAACAAAATTATGCTTAAATCAAATGTTCTTCACCTTTAGAAGAAAGTACTTTAGACAAAAATCAGGACTTGCAATGGGAAATCCATTATCACCATTCTTAGCAAATATGTTTATGGGGAACTTTGAATGTCATGTAACCAAAGCACACCCTTTGACGTTTAAATTTTGGAGAAGATATGTAGATGATATCATAGCAATAGTAAAACAGAAACAATTAGAAGATGCCATTAAACTGTTAAATATTCAAAATAAAACAATCAAATTTACAATGGAAGTAGAAAATAATCATGAAATACCATTTTTAGACCTTAAATTGATTAGGAATGAGGAAAAAAAGAAAATAGAATTTGGAATCTACAGAAAAGAAACTCACATTGACAATTATATAAAAGCTACTGGATTTAAACCATTTTTTCACACAAACAGGCAGTATTTAATAGTTTAACACACAGACTTGTGAACGTCCCTATGAGCAAAGAAAATTACAATAAAGAGAAAGAACACATCATAAAAATTGCGAAGGATAATGGTTTTCAAGAGAAGATGATACACAAGAAAATAAATAAATTTAAAGAACAAAAAATGATTAATGAAAGTACTCTTCAGACAGATAAAAATATTGGTAAAAAATTCAAGAAGTTCACATACCATCCTTTAGTATTTGACAAGTTTCAAAAAATCTTCAACAAATTTAACATTAAATTAGCACCGAAAAATGATTACAGCTTAGGTAATTTAATAAAAACCAACAAAAATGAAAAGATTGAAGACTGCAAAAAATCGGGAATTTATCAAATTAATTGTAAAGATTGTGAAAAGATATACATAGGAAAAACAAAAAGGAATCTAAATACAAGATTAAAGGAACACCTCAGAAATGTTAAAAATGGAGAAACCGAAAAATCTGCAATAGCTGCACATGCCTGGTCAGAAAAACATAGAATAGAAACCAAAACAAAATTACTTAAACAATTGGAAAAACCGAAGGAACTCACAATGGGAAAAAATTTACATATGCAAGAATGAAAATAAAACTATGAATTTTGAAATACCCGGTTATAAGGAGAGAAGACTGATTTGGAAGTTCGTCGGTCAGCCATCAGATGGCACGGAGGTCAGTCTGCAGGATAGAAGGCAGCCGGACGTCAGTTGTGAACGTGACACAGCATTGAGAATGTCACAAAGGATGTGATGAAGCCCGGGATATGCTAGGAGTTATGAAGTAAGAGGTGAGTGAAATAAAAAATAAACAATATTAAAAAACATCATAGTGTTATTTCCTATCTACATAACTTAATAAAAAATGAAAAATTATTTTAATTTCCAACACTCTTGGGATAAAATTAAAGTGGTCAACAAAAAAATCATCTCCTGCACATATAGAATAAAACTAGAATTATCAACAAAAAGAAAATAATTTTACCATCAAAAGTGTGGGGTGCTCTATATCAATTAATATATTTGATAATAAACAGATATTGGTAAAAGTAAAGTCTCTAAGAAGAAAATGTAAAAATCATAAAAAGTATCCCACGCTTTTGATGGTAAAATTATTTTCTTTTTGTTGATAACTCTAGTTTTATTCTATATGTGCTGGAGATGATTTTTTTGTTCACCACTTTAATTTTATCCCAAGCATGTTGAAAATTAAAATTATTTTTCATTCTTTAGTTCGGTTTTATAATAAAGCATGTTGTTTTAGTTTTTTAAAACTATTATTTATTTTTCCCCACCTAGGGAGTGCAAGACCTTATAGTTGGTGGTGGGGTTTGAGTACCTCGATGACCCTGAGAGCTATGCCGGCTGTAGCGTAGCTACTGATAGGGTTTCCCATGCCGGACAGGTCAAAGGAGAGAGGTCAGACGAAGAAGCACTCCAGAAGAGGATATCCAATAGCTTCTTAGGCGGATGAAGAGTTTGGAATCTCATCGGCGAAGAAGGCAGAAGAGATTACCTCAGGATAGGGAGCTGCTGCCTTGCAGGATGGGAGTTGGTCCTCCAAAGCCTAGGGGAAGACATCCTCGATTACAAATTACCTGGTCCTCCAGGTTGGGGGTTAGGCAGAGGGCTAGCACCCCGATCCTATAAAACAAAGCTTGCTATGTTTTCCAAGAAATTAGCCGGACGGATTAATAGGCATCGACTTTGGCTACGTAAACGGACTTTGGTATGCGGAACTTGGAATATACAAGGAATAAGTGGAAAATTAGTAGAAATAGTTAAAGAACTAGATACTCTGGATATGGATATAGTAGTTTTAAATGAGACAAAAAAGAAAGGACAAGGACAAGAAGTGGTTGGGGATTATACACATTTCTGGAGTGGAGTGCCAAAATCAGAGAGAGCAAAATCAGGAGTGGCTATCCTCATAAAGAGGAAATGGAAATCTGGAATAGTTAATTGGAAAGAAATAAGTGACATGATAATTAAGATAACTATACGCATTCATGAAATTACTGTGGAAGTAATAGGGGTATATGCCCCCAACAATGATGCTTCAGTTGATGAGAAAAGGGCTTTTTATGAAGAAATTATATTTGAAAAGAAAAATATACGCCTAGACTAGGGTTTGAACCCAGGACCTTTGACTTTGTATGTCAATGCTCTTCCATCTGAGCAACCTAGGCCTTGACATAGAAAGTCAAAGGTCCTGGGTTCAAACCCCAGTCTAGGCGTATATTTTTCTTTTCAAATATAATTTGTCCATCATTAAGGTGTTTAAAAACGAATAATATTAACTTTTTATGAAGATCTGAGAGAAGTAATTGATGATTGTGTGAATGGACATGAGCTCCTGCTAATGAGAGATTTTAATGGACGTGTCGGTAGAAAAATTAATAGTAACATTGTTGGAGCCTGGGGAGAAGATACAGAAAATGATAATGGTAGGAGGTTGATTGAATTCTGTAAGGAGCAGGAATGTGTTATCATGAATACAAAGTTTAAACACAAGGATATACATAAATATACCTGGTTAAATCACTCCAGGAATTTGAAGTCTATTATAGACTACGTAATAGTAAGACAGCAACGATTGATTAAAGTACAAGATGTTAGAGCACAGAGGAAGATAGAATGTGGATCGGATCATCATATTGTTGTATCAAAAATTGCGTTCCCAATGAAAACTAAATTAAAAACAACTAAAATTCAGAAAAATAAAGAAATGACTATTATAGATGACCCCAGATATTTGGTGTATCTATTACAGGAAGATAGTGTACGCTACCTATATCAGGAAAGGCTGAACAATAGACAAAATAGTAGAGGAGGATTTGAATGCTGAAGGCCTGTATGTTTTTTTAAAACATTGTGTTAATGGAGTAGCTGAGGAAGTGTTGGGAAGGGAGAGGAAAAGTGGAGGAAGGACAGAATGGATGACTATGGAAGCACTGGAAATTATTAATGAAAAAAAGAAATTGTACTATAAGTGGTTCAGCTCTAAGAGTGAAGAAGATCTACAGAAGTATAGAGAATGCAAGAGAAAGGTAAAGAAGGTTATAATAAAATGTAAAGAAGAATCATGGGAAAAAGTATGTGCTGAAATCGATCATTCATTAGGATACAGAAGATCTGCAGAGGCATGGAGAGTTATAAGGAGGATGAGGGCAGTTAATAATCCATCACCAGCTTTGAATCTTGTGAATATGGAACAATGGGAGAAGCACTTTTAAAAATCTGCTTGTTGAGAAAAGGAAGGGACAAAAATGTGAAAATTTGGAGTATATGGACAATATATCGTCACGTATGGAACCTATTTTGGAGGAAGAAATAAATCAGGCACTGAAAAAAGCAAAGAATGGTAAAGCCAGTGGACCCAGTGGAATAATTACAGAATTATGGAAATATGGACCCCCCTTATTAAAAAGATTTATCTGTAAAATGTTTAATCAGATTTTGGAGGGTGATGAAATACCACAGGATTGGTGTATGTCATATATAACATCTATTCATAAAAAGGGAAATCGTAAAGACCCTGGAAATTACAGAGGAATCAGTGTGATGTCATCCATGAGTAGAATTTTTAGCAGTATCATCACAAACAGACTTGAACACACTATCGAAGGAAAAATGTTGGAAGACCAAGCAGGATTTACCAGAGGGAAATCATGCATGGATCACATTTTTAGTCTGAGACAGATAACAGAAAATCACATGCTAAGGGCCAGGAAATTCATTTGATATTTGTTGATTTAGAAAAGGCCTATGACTCAGTGTCAATTAACCAACTTTGGGATGCAATGGTTGATGTTGGTATCGTTTTACCAACGATTTCACTTGTCCGACGGTTGTACCAGCAGTGTCAGGCTTCGGTTAAAGTGGGTAAGATGATATCCTCTCCATTCAGAACTACTAAAGGCCTGCGACAGGGCTGTAGTATGTCCCCTACTCTGTTCAAAATATACATCCAGCATATATTGGAGCAGTGGAATCGATATTGTGGAGGCATGGGAGTACCAGTCCAAGGTGGCACAGTACATTCCTTATTATTTGCAGACGATCAAGTGTTGATAGCTCAGAGTCGTGAGGATGTGAAATACATGATGAGAAAACTTCTAAATGCTTTTGAAATAGGAGGATTAAGAGTAAACATGGAAAAAACTGAATATCTTGTAGTAGGAGGAAGTGGACGAGATATATTCCTATCCCAAGGAATTATTAGAGCTGTTAAAAAATTTAAATATTTGGGATCACTTACTGATGAATCAGGGAGTTGTAAAGCTGAAGTAGATAGCAGGTTAGTACAAGCATGAAGAGCCATAAAAATGTTGAATGGAGTACTGTGGAGTAGGAACATGTGTGGCAAGAAGTAATAAACTCGTGAGTATTAAAACGTACCATTAATAGTAATAACTGGAAGGCGCACAAAACGTGCACACGAGTCTATTACTAACATAGAAACCCAAACGAATGGTACCTACCCTTCTAAGCTATAATGAATAACATATGCACTCGGAGTGGGGATGGGAGGAGTCATCGCCCTTATAAGGCGAGGACGCGTGTGAAAACTCTCTCACGCTCTCACGATCCTACGTTCTGCAATAGTTAAGTTCTTAAATAACCGTTCGCGAAGGTGATATTAAAACATGTGGGCACAAATAACTCATCAACTCCATTCCGAGACAGTGAAATATCAAACATTGTAAATAAAATTGTGTATACAAATTTATCCAATAAACTAAAATAATAAGTGTATAATTTAAACATCCCTGAGTGATCATATTCTACCTTGAGCGAACCGGCACACATGGCGCCCACGTGGTAGGTTCGAATTAATTTAATAGTGGCACACGTTCGCCAACGAATGAATTATTGTGAAAATATAAACCGAGTGAGCAGCACATGGCAACTACAGTGATGAATCATCTTACTACGGCCGATGAATGGTGAGCAAGGGATTGCAGAAACAACGATTGGAGCTCGCAAGACACCAGTAAATCAACACTATTTAAAAAAAAAGTGAGTAAATAAGTAAACTAAATTTTTGAAGTGCTAAAAAAATTAAAATGGCTGCTGTAGATCTAGGAGCACGTGGTCAGGATCCATTAGCCTCAGCAGAAAGTACATATGTTGATATAGCATTGGGGAATCAGGAGCCAAAAATTTCCTTATTCGATCTATATCAGTTGATAAAAGACATAACAACAGATATAAAGTCGTTAAACTCAAACATGCAAACCACTATCAATATATTAGACACAGCAGATAAGGAGTTAATCAATATAGGAGCAGAAAACAAAGAAAATACTAGGGCCCTACACACAGATATTTCTATTGTGGAAATAAATTCAGCAGATGAAATAGGGTTAGGCAGTGAAGAGCACGAAACTAACGAATTAGGTAATATAGAAAAATGTTTATATATTAAATTTGGGAATTTTTAACATTATGAGGTTCAATTAATAATAATTAAATGAATCGTGATTTTTTCTTACCTCATACATCTATGTTTCTTTAAACACAGCACTGCAGTATCGGCGACCCTTTGTCGTCATCGTCAGCTGTTTTCACGACTGTCAATTTTTTCTCCTTTTTGCCAGTAATTATCTAGACTGCCATCTGGTGTTCTTTTGAAGGAATTCCTCTTCAAACTGCCATCTGGTGTTGTTTTGAATGAATCATTTCCTAAACTGCTATCTGTTGTATCTGTTGTAAGTTCTTCAAAAATACAACAGATAGCAGTTTAGGAAATGATTCATTCAAAACAACACCAGATGGCAGTTTGAAGAGGAATTCCTTCAAAAGAACACCAGATGGCAGTCTAGATAATTACTGGCAAAAAGGAGAAAAAATTGACAGTCGTGAAAACAGCTGACGATGACGACAAAGGGTCGCCGATACTGCAGTGCTGTGTTTAAAGAAACATAGATGTATGAGGTAAGAAAAAAATCACGATTCATTTAATTATTATAGAAAATTGTATTAAAATCTCTGAAACAAGTGAGAGAATAAATGGAGGCCAGCTTATAGAAACTGGTCAAACTAATGAAAATTGTAGTCAGATAAGCGAGAAGATAGAAACCGTAGCTAACTCCACAGCAGCTAGTATCGGGCAAAATGAAAATAAAGTAGAAAATATATGTTTTTATTATTAATTTAACATTTCTCAATGAAAGATAAATTAAATTTGAAAAGAAAATTTTTTTTTTTTTTTTTAGAAAATATATGTTCTAATGTTAACATAGTAGAGAGAGAACTTGGAGTTAATGAAAGGGACTTTAAAAATATTCATGTATTTGTCACGAAACAAGAAACATCAGAAAATGGGTATCTACCTGGAACATACCAGAAAAGTGAGACAATTGAAATATGCCGGAGGGTAATGCTAGGCGATAGCACCATAATCGCAACACAGGTAGCAAACAGGAATAATTCTAAGAAAAGATATTTAGTAGATAAATACTTGAATTACTTGAAAGAACCTAAAACTGATGTTCCTTGGTTCGAAACCACGTGCAGTGATGAGCGATCGACGATATTGGTTGCAAGAATCCTCTTTGCAAACGATTTGGTCATTTCAAATTCAGGAATCGAGTCAATTACAACATACCGTCCAGGGTGTAATATAACCGAATACGCGATTGTAAAACACGAGAAAATGGCGGGAAACGATTGCAGTAAGATAAACGATGAGAGCGTTAATAATATTAATAACTTTGATAAACGATTAGCCATCATTATGGGCGAAATCGAATATGAAAGAATGAAATACTGACTCGATGATCGAATTTAATGTGTACATGAACCAGTCTTAACCGGGATCGAACCCAGCTCTATATGAAAATTAGAAATATAATTATCTTATTAGTTAAAATAGTGAAGCATATGTACAAAAAAAATATATTGAACACCAGAATATATATTCTTTAATAGTTGAAAAAATTAAATATGAGGAAATGGATACTGCATTGTACATCTTTGAATGAGAGAGGGGCAGGACCCATCTCTTATATATATATATATATATATATATATATATATTGATACTCAATTAAATATCAACTTAAAAATAAATACGAGTAACATGCTATCACAGTAGACAATACCTATAATAATTTAGCCAAGTAATATGATGTTTGCAAATATTAATATCGCTCGTATAGCAAAAGTTAGCATATGTATGATATAATAAGGTTACATTCAACTAGAACTGGGTGAGATATTTCAGAAAATTTTGATCACTATAAAATAGGATGGATCTGTGGATAATAAACCTTAAATAAAAGAGTCAAACAGCTATAAATAACTATTAAATAAAAAGAGAGAGAAAATATTTTTTGCATATTTAATTAAATCGCTCGTGCAGAAAGCTGCATTACCGACTCATCAAACAAAAGCTAGATACTCTAATGATTTAAATATCAAAACTAATTTAAAGTTATAATATTTTATACTCAGATAACTTGTTGATTAACGCTCCCAAGGAAACTTTTAAAAATCCAGTATGCATAAGCTCGGATAGGCCATTGTGATTTTATAGAACTTTATAATAAACATATAGAACGATTTTAATATGAATATAACTATTCTTGAAAAAAAATGGAGACATCTTAAGCATATCAGTAAATGAAAGATGTTGAAGCTTAATCCATCTTAATGAACAGGTCAATTGACGTTAATAATTGTAAGCGTGTGGAATTTATTGATTATTGATTTTATATACAGGATTAAATTGTTTATATGATGACCAAAGAGGCATCTAATTGTATTTGTGTATTACATAATAATTTGTGAGGTAATATTTTTGGGCAAGTGACCCAATATTATCTAATTGATGAATGTTATTAATTTAAAATGGTGTTAATTAATGATATATGAAATAGTCATTACCGCTGAGGGAACAGCGATGCTGACATGTTTATATAATTCTGTATCCGAGTAAAACGATTTTGCACGCATAAGACTGGAATGTTGTTTGACCAATTAATTATAGAGCCAATTCTGCTTTGGCAAATTAAATACGCTAATATGCCGAAAGATGTTTAAATAAAATATTGAGAATGATAACTTCTATACAAATGATCACAATGTAATAAAACGATAGGAAATACGTAGAGCATATCACAAACAGTGAAGCGCTTATAATGCTAAAAATAAAATACAGGAGCGCGGGAGCCGTAAAACAAATTTTTATTGGAAAACTTAAATATTATATTTTTATATACATGAGGCGATAAATACGTCTATCTATGACTGAATAAATCTCTCTTTACAAGGAAACAACGAAAATATTATCTGCATGAATAAACGAAATGATTTTTATGTAATCCAAAATAAATATTTTACATATATTTGAACAATTATGATACCATACAGTTGATTCAAAATATTAATATTCTATTATGACTCAAATATAACACAGATCCACATAAATGCATTTTATTTAATGAAACTTTTAAATTCCTTGAAAATATAGCCGATAAAATGAAACATACTTAAATGATTGGTTCATAACACCGAATAATTCACACTGTACATATTAATGTAAAATTAGATTAGGATTTTCATTTTAAGACACATCAAGAATTGCGTGTGAATGTGAAAAGTGATTTAGTGATACAATATCTATTATCAGGGCTTAAATAGCCACATAAGTCATGTAAAAGTGATGTATAATCTATTCTAAAGCAAGAAAGATGGAATTAACTATGAAATCAAAACATTGATGAATCATATGTTAATGTGAAAAGGTTTGAATGAATGATTGAGTGGTATGAACTGATTTGTATGTATAAGCTAGTATAAGGAATTTGTATATTTATGTATTATCTTCAGGCCTTAGAAAAGGAAAGGTACTATTCTTATACGTCAGTCAGTGAACCCAAACGAGAATGTTTTCAGAATAGGTTACAAGCTGAATCCTATTGCTTTGAATGAGAGATGAATATGAGTTCCACAAAATTTGTTCAGTAGAAAATTTAGATAGAATCTCATATGGGCATTATGTGGCAAGAAGTAATAGACTCATGAGTATTAAAACGTACCATTAATAGTAATAACTGGAAGGCGCACAAAACGTGCACACGAGTCTATTACCAACATAGAAACCCAAACGAATGGTACCTACCCTTCTAAGCTATAATGAATAACATATGCACTCGGAGTGGGGATGGGAGGAGTCATCGCACTTATAAGGCGAGGACGCGTGTGAAAACTCTCTCACGCTCCTACGTTCTGCAATAGTTAAGTTCTTAAATAACCGTTTGCGAAGGTGATATTAAAACACGTGGGCACAAATAACTCATCAACTCCATTCCGAGACAGTGAAATATCAAACATTGTAAATAAAATTGTGTATACAAATTTATCCAATAAACTAAAATAATAAGTGTATAATTTAAAACATCCCTGAGTGATCATATTCTACCTTGAGCGAACCGGCACACATGTCAAACCACACGAAGAAGAGGATTTTGAAGTCTGTTGTGGAAAGCATAATGACTTATGGTGCTGAGGGATGGACTTTGGTAGAGGGACAAAAAACTAAGATCTTGGCAGTGGAGATGGATGGAATAAGACGCAGTGCCAGGGTGTCTAGGTTGGAAAGAAGAAGAAATGAAGAAGTGAGGCAGATGATGGATATGGAGGAGACAGTGGTGGAAAGGATCGAAAGACAAGCTCTTCAGTGGTATGGCCATGTCAGGAGAATGGAGGATGATAGGTGGCCCAAAACTCTTTTGGAATGGTAACCTTCAGGTAGAAGGAAACAGGGCAGGCAAGAACAACTTGGAGAGGAGAGATCCATAGATTGATGAACGACCGAGGTCTGGAGGAGGATGAATGGCGTGATCGGCAAGAATGGAGAATGGGAATACAGGGTAACCGCTGAAAAGTGGAGAGACCCTCAAAAGTAAAAAGTAAGTATTATTTATTTTTTATTTTTTAGTTTTAATATTTTACAGAGTAAGATAAAAATCTTTAAATTCGATACTATTGTAGTATGAGCTAAAAGTAATACTCTTCTAAAAAAAATCCTCCCAACTGGATATGAACCAGCGACCTATGGATTACTGAAATTATATACCGCTAAAGAGTTCACCACTCTACCAACTGAGCTCTTACAACAATTGACTAAAAAGTCGACAAGTCCGCAACCAGTATACCAGTTTTCATATTTTTGATTTTCTGATGATTCTGGCCAGGATTTTTAGAAACAAAATATGAAATTATTGTATTGTCACGGGTCCTTTACAAGTATACAAAGTTTCAAGTCGATCCAATGTTTCTAAGTGGGTGAAAATCGTGTTCAAAGATTCCGTTACATAGATATAAAGACACTTTTTTTTTTATTTTCTGACGATTCTGGCCAGGATTTTAGAAACAAACATGAAATTATTGTATTGTCATGGGTCCTTTACAAATATACAAAGTTTCAAGTCGATCCAATGTTTCTAAGTGGGTGAAAATCGTGTTCAAAGATTCCGTTACATGGATACAAAGACACTTTTTATTTTCTGATGATTCTGGCCAGGATTTTAGAAAAAAATATTAAATGATTGTATTGTCATGGGTCCTTTACAAGTATACAAAGTTTCAAGTTGATCCAATGATTTTAAGTGGGTGATAATCGCGATGAAAGATTCCGTTACATAGATAAATACAGGTCAAGCTAATATAAAGCATGTAAAAAATTAGGATTTGTTTACAACTATTACAATCTTCACTCACAGAATTATATATTAATTGAATCATGTCCTTTTTTAAGTCTACATATAATCAACATTAAAATAATATGATACACACCTTTTCCAACCACAAAAATTCTGGACTTTTCTTTGAATATGATTTAACTTGGGTTGTTCAGTGACTGGAGTGACACCAGGAACACCTTCCATGAAGACAGGATTTTTATTCACAATTTCACGTCTCCGTCTTCGTCCACTGTTTAAACAAAATTAAAATTCTTAAGTAAAAATTTGCTTCATGGAAAAATAAATATTTGGACCAATATTAATATTGTGGGGGCACACAATAGTGTAGTTGGTTAAGGCAATATACTAGCCAGAAGGTTGTGGGTTCAATTCCCAATGGGATCAGGGCTTTTAAACTGGCCTAAATTTTCTGGCAGAACAATGGTCCTGGGCTTGAGTCTGCCTCAAACTGAAAAAAGTACAAGATGCATGTTCTGGGAGTAAAGGCAGCCATCATACAGAGTTGCCTTCTTGTGCTAATTGTCTAGAAAGATGGGAGCCTTAACTCCCCCTACACCAGGGGCCTCCTAAGGCCTATAGTGGAATCACTTTATTTTTAACTATTAGTAATGCAGTGAACTGCTTCATTCATGCATACATTATCTGGTTTACAGACTTTTATTTTCTTTGAAAACAGACTATTATCCATATCGGCTTACTAGGCCAGATACAAAGCAAAATTAAAAAATAAATAAACAGTAAGATGGAAATTGTTTATTTATTTATTTTTTTTATTATTTCACTCACCTCATACTTCATCATTCATAGCAGACCCAGGGTTTCTTCACATCTTTTGTGACATTCTCAATGCTGTGTCACGTTCACAACTGACGTCCAACGGCCTTCTATCCTGCAGACTGACCTCCGCGCCATCTGGTAGCCGACCGAAGAATTTCCAAATCAGTCCTCTCTCCTTATAACCGGGTATTTCAAAAATTCATAGTTGTATTTTCATTCTTGCATATGTAAATTTTTTCCCAAATTGTGAGTTCCTTCGGTTTTTCCAATTGTTTAAGTAATTTTGTTTTGGTTTCTATTCTATGTTTTTCTGACCAGGCATGTGCAGCTATTGCAGATTTTTCGGTTTCTCCATTTTTAACATTTCTGAGGTGTTCTTTTAATCTTGTATTTAGATTCCTTTTTGTTTTTCCTATGTATATCTTTTCATAATCTTTACAATTAATTTGATAAATTCCCGATTTTTTGCAGTCTTCAATCTTTTTCATTTTTGTTTGTTTTTATTAAATTACCTAAGCTGTAATCATTTTTCGGTGCTAATTTAATGTTGAATTTGTTGAAGATTTTTTGAAACTTGTCAAATACTAAAGGATGGTATGTGAACTTCTTGAATTTTTTGCCTATATTTTTATCTGTCTGAAGAGTACTTTCATTGATGATTTTTTGTTCTTTGAATTTATTTATTTTCTTGTGTATCATCTTCTTTTGAAAACCATTATCCTTCGCAATTTTTATGATGTGTTCTTTCTCTTTATTGTAATTTTCTTTGCTCATGGGGACATTCACCAGTCTGTGAGTTAAACTATTAAATACTGCCTGTTTGTGTGAAAAATGGTTAAATCCAGTAGCTTTTATATAATTGTCGATGTGAGTTTCTTTTCTGTACATTCCAAATTCTATTTTCTTTTTTTCTTCATTCCTAATCAATTTAAGGTCTAAAAATGGTATTTCATGACTATTTTCTATTTCCATTGTAAATTTGATTGTTTTATTTTGAATATTTAACAGTTTAATGGCATCTTCTAATTGTTTCTGTTTTACTATTGCTATGATATCATCTACATATCTTCTCCAAAATTTAAACATCAAAGGATGTGCTTTGGTTACATGACATTCAAAGTTCCCCATAAACATGTTTGCTAAGAATGGATTTCCCATTGCAAGTCCTGATTTTTGTCTAAAGTATTTTCCTCTAAAGGTGAAGAACATTTGATTCAAGCCAATTTTGTTAGTTTTATGTATTCTTTAACGCTATCATCATCTAATTTGTTTTCTTTCAACCATTTTTCAAAAATTTTCAAAGTTGTGTCAGTCGGGATGTTTGTGAATAATGAAGTAACATCAAATGAGACCAATCTTTCTGAAGGTTCTATTTCTACATTTTCTAATTTCTCAACTAATTGGTAAGAATTTTCTACTGCTAAATTTTCAAATTTTTCCATACCTTTAAATTTATTGCGCAGCCATTTGGATATGTTATATGTCGGTGTCCTCAACAATATCAACTCACCGACATATAACATATCCAAATGGCTTAGCAATAAATTTAAAGGTATGGAAAAATTTGAAAATTTAGCAGTAGAAAATTCTTACCAATTAGTTGAGAAATTAGAAAATGTAGTAATAGAACCTTCAGAAAGATTGGTCTCATTTGATGTTACTTCATTATTCACAAACATCCCAACTGACACAACTTTGAAAATTTTAGAAAAATGGTTGAAAGAAAACAAATTAGATGATGATAGCGTTAAAGAATACATAAAACTAACAAAATTATGCTTAAATCAAATGTTCTTCACCTTTAGAGGAAAATACTTTAGACAAAAATCAGGACTTGCAATGGGAAATCCATTATCACCATTCTTAGCAAACATGTTTATGGGGGAACTTTGAATGTCATGTAACCAAAGCACATTCTTTGATGTTTAAATTTTGGAGAAGATATGTAGATGATATCATAGCAATAGTAAAACAGAAACAATTAGAAGATGCCATTAAACTGTTAAATATTCAAAATAAAACAATCAAATTTACAATGGAAATAGAAAATAGTCATGAAATACCATTTTTAGACCTTAAATTGATTATAGGAATGAAGAAAAAAGAAAATAGAATTTGGAATCTACAGAAAAGAAACTCACATCGACAATTATATAAAAGCTACTGGATTTAACCATTTTTCACACAAACAGGCAGTATTTAATAGTTTAACACACAGACTGGTGAATGTCCCCATGAGCAAAGAAAATTACAATAAAGAGAAAGAACACATCGTAAAAATTGCGTAGGATAATGGTTTTCAAAAGAAGATGATACACAAGAAAATAAATAAATTCAAAGAACAAAAAATCATCAATGAAAGTACTCTTCAGACAGATAAAAATATAGGCAAAAAATTCAAGAAGTTCACATACCATCCTTTAGTATTTGACAAGTTTCAAAAATTTTCAACAAATTCAACATTAAATTAGCACCGAAAAATGATTACAGCTTAGGTAATTTAATAAAAACCAACAAAAATGAAACGATTGAAGACTGCAAAAAATCGGGAATTTATCAAATTAATTGTAAAGATTGTGAAAAGATATACATAGGAAAAACAAAAAGGAATCTAAATACAAGATTAAAAGAACACCTCAGAAATGTTAAAAATGGAGAAACCGAAAAATCTGCAATAGCTGCACATGCCTGGTCAGAAAAACATAGAATAGAAACCAAAACAAAATTACTTAAACAATTGGAAAAACCGAAGAAACTCACAATTTGGGAAAAAATTTACATATGCAAGAATGAAAATACAACTATGAATTTTGAAATACCCGGTTATAAGGAGAGAGGACTGATTTGGAAATTCTTCGGTCGGCCTCCAGATGGCGCGGAGGTCAGTCTGCAGGATAGAAGGCTGTTGGACGTCAGTTGTGAACGTGACACAGCATTGAGAATGTCACAAAAGATGTGAAGAAGCCCTGGGTCTGCTATGAATTATGAAGTATGAGGTGAGTGAAATAATAAAAAGAAAAAAATAAATAAATAAATAAACAATATTAAAAAACCTCATAGAGTTATTTCCTATCTACATAACTTAAGATGGAAATTGTTTATTTTTTATTTCACTCACCTCATACTTCATAACTCCTCGCAAACCCAGGGTTTCATCACATCATTTGTGACATTCTCAATGCTGTGTCACGTTCACAACTGACGTCTGACTGCCTTCTATCCTGCAGACTGACCTCCGCGCCATCTGATGGCTGACCGACAAACTTCCAAATCAGTCCTCTCTCCTTATAACCGGGTATTTCAAAATTCATAGTTGTATTTTCATTCTTGCATAAGTAATTTTTTTCCCAAATTGTGAGTTCCTTTGGTTTTTCCAATTGTCTAAGTAATTTTGTTTTGGTTTCTATTCTATGTTTTTCTGACCAGGCATGTGCAGCTATTGCAGATTTTTCGGTTATTATTATTACTTAAACAATTGGAAAAACCAAAGGAACTCACAATTTGGGAAAAAATTTACATATGCAAGAATGAAAATACAACTATGAATTTTGAAATACCCGGTTATAAGGAGAGAGGACTGATTTGGAAGTTCGTCGGTCAGCCATCAGATGGCGCGGAGGTCAGTCTGCAGGATAGAAGGTAGTCGGACGTCAGTTGTGAACGTGACACAGCATGTAGAATTTCACAAATGATGTGACGAAACCCTGGGTTTGCGAGGAGTTATGAAGTATGAGGTGAGTGAAATAAAAAATAAACAATATTAAAAAACCTCATAGTGTTATTTCCTATCTACATAACTTAGTAAGATGGAAAATTTAACTTTTACAGGAATTAATCACTATGAGGTTTAATTTAAGGTAAAATCAAATGTTTCTTACCTCTCCTCATACAAATCTTCTAAGTGGATCGCAATTTAGAGACCATAACGTCTCATCTTCAGTACCATTTTGGCAACTGATGTTATGTCGATCGGAAGAAACTCTTCAGAAACTAGAAGAAGAGTTTCTTCCAATCAACATAACATCAGTCGCCAAAGTGGTACTGAAGATGAGACCATTATGGTCTCGAAATCGCTATCTACTTAGAAGATTTGCATGAGGAGAGGTAAGAAACATTTGATTTTACCATAAGATGGAAAATATTACCAAATGCTCTCATTTAATTCAAAGCATATTGTGGAATCAATATACACCATTAATTTAACTTTCACAGGGAAAGAACACTATGAGGTTTAATTTAATAATTAAATTAATGTTTTTATTACCTCACCTCATATCTTTTTTCATGAAAAAAGATATGAGGTGAGGTAATAAAAACATTAATTTAATTATTATACACCATTAAATTGTAAAAATGCAATGTATATAACAAATTTTAGAACTATATTAATATGTGAAACCGAAAGTGGGCAGTAACAAAGAGGGATTTAAATAGAATTTAAGAAACAGAGATGAAGTTTTAATTAGTATGCTTGGAAAAACCTGGCCACGTTAAGAATGAATACTGCAAGGATACCAGGACGAACACTGGAATTTAGATTAGGAGGGGAGAAACTAAGAGGTCAAACAAGATATAGATGGGAAGAACAAGTTAAGAAGAATGTCGAGAAAAGAGGTGTCGAAAGGATGGAAAAGATGGAATAGGAGATATGAATGAATATTCCATTTTTTTCGTTTTTTTATACATTGTCATGTTAAAAGAAGTATTTATGTCAATGGATATTATATTAAAATGCTCCAGAAGGGCAAAGGAACTCAGGAAGAATAAAACAAGATGATTTAGAGACTGTAATTAGATCAGTAGATCTAACAAGTAAATGATGATAATGATTAAAATTATGTGATTATAATCTATGTTATAGATACAAAGCAGATTTCGAACTTAGTTGCACAAAATAAGATTTAGCAGTCAATCCAAAAAATATAGAATTTCCTGAACTCTGTTTTAGATTTTTTAAAACCAATAAATGCATAAATTTGTAACTTACCTATGACTTTCTCCTGTATCCCCACTACTGCCTCTATCATTGCTGTCTTCTTCCTCATCGTCATCTTTACCATCATCACACTCTGGAAAATTTTAAATTTCAAGTCAATTCCAACTTAATTTATTATTACTTAAATTAATTTTACTTCACAACTGTTCAACATCAAATCACAAGATTCTTAAGCACAATATCAGAGGATAAATATTTTCTGTGAAATTTTACTAATCACTGTTAGAGTCAGAAGAGTTTTCAATTACAATAATGCAAAATATGTCCAAACACTATCAAAAATTTTAATTTTATGATCAATTAAGTAAATTAGATGGATCAAGAGATTAAAGACAGATTTTTTAAAAGAAAAATTAAAAAATATGAGATGAGTCAAAACAACTACAGTAATTCATAATAATTAAGAGAAACCTCATGGTGTTATTTCCTACAAATATTAAATAAAGAAAAAAATAACTCTTGAACCGGGAACTGAACCTCAGACCTCTGACTATGCATCAGTCCATTACACCATTCAGGACCCGATAATACCAAAAAATTTTATTTTCTCTTATAAAATCTCTTATATCCAAAGGCAGATAGCCAGCGTATCAACAATGCCATTACACGACTTCTATTCACAAGTAATTTTAACAAGAATTTTACATTACTTTTAAGCAGTAAAGCTTAATTTTTTAAGTTATATTTAGTTTAACATATTCCAGTTCTGGACAAATTTATTTTTTTGAAATGAAAAGATTAATACTTGAACCAGGAATCGAATCCCAGACCTCCGACATTATGTGTCAGTGTGCTGTCCATTACACCACTCAAGACACAATACAACCATCAAATTTTCAAATTAAGCTTTATCGCTTTAAAGTAATATAAAATTCTATTTAAAAATACTACTGAACAGAAGTCATCTGATGGCATTGTTGATAGTACTGGCTATCTGCCTTCAGATGTAAGAGAAATGTATAAGAAGAAAAGGTGTAACGCACAGCACACTGAAGCTAAGAATCAGTGGTCCGGGGTTCAAGCATTAATTTATCTTTTAAAAAATAAATTTGTCCAGAAAATGCTATGATTGCAGTGAAAGACCTGCCCTCAGGCAGAATTACTATGGATGGATAGTAGTAATGAGGTGTGTGTGCAGAACACCAGTCACCTGACTAGCATTTACCATAAATAAAGTAAGCCACGTGTATAGTACATAAAGAAATAAAAAGGAAATTAAATGTGATGGTCATATAAAAAAAAGAATTCAAAGAGTTTGCATATTTAAGAAGTAAATCTTATTCAGAAAAATATACCATAAATAAAATTATACAAAAAATCCAAGTAAGTGGTTGATTATATAATTATAATTATGTATATATATAAATAATATTTTTTTAATACCACCATGTTGACATTTTACATTCTGGTATTCTCTCCTGGCATGGCGTTATGAGGTTGTGGCGCTTGGAAGGCAGAGTTACTCTTCCCTGATGATATATGATAGATGGTGATGGTGGTTATGATGCGTCAGGAGAGGCCTTAATGCAAAATTTAATTAATATGTTAATGATGATAATGATGGCCAGATGATGTTCGTGGACCGTTTGGGCCTTACAGTTTCTTGACATTTGTCTTATGGGTGAGGAAAAACCCCGAAGAAAAAACCATCACCCAGGAAACTTGTCCCGACCGGGGATCGAACCAGGGCCGGCTGCATGTCAAGGCAGCATGCTACCTCGATACCACAGCGATGGACTCGATTATATAATTTAATTAAAGGCATTCTATGGAAATGAGAAATTAAGAACATTTTGATATATAAAGCAATTTATACTAATATTAAGTTATGCAGCAGAAACATGAGTATTAACAAAGCAGACCACAAACAGCAGAGATGAGAATTTTGATAAGCACAGAAGGAAAGACCGATGAGACAGAATTAAAAATACAGAAATCAGAAAATGGCTTGGTATTAGGCTATTACAAGAATATATTGAACAAAAGAGGTTACAATGGTTCAGATATGTTAAGTAAAATGGCATTAGAGACTTCCTATAACGACATTGGAAAAGAGAATAAAAAATAGATAGTGAACATTAGAAAGTCCAAGATTGAGAGATGGATGGAAAAAAGCTTATAGGCAAGAGGAGTAGAATGAACAACAAAAAAAAACAATTAAGAATGAAAAATTCTTGAGGATCTAAGTCAGATGATTCATGTGAAAAATGAACACTTCCTGTAGGAGAGGAACAAGATATAAAGAAAAACCTTTTTTTTTATTCATAAGAAGTTTGAAGTATATGTAATCTTTGGGTAATGTTGGGTGGCAAATACTTGAATCTATTTTGTTCAAAAAGGTTAATGAAAGATAAACAGTTGAATAATAAATATTTTCTGGCTGTCACAACTGTAATCTGTCTTACATAAGATACATTATAAATAATACAAATAGTATAAAGTATGGAAGAGGATTGGCTACCAAAATGTGTTTTGAAATGGAAACCTAAGGGAAGACGAGGCAGAGGAAGACCTAAAACCTCATGGAGTCAGGGAATATATTTATATATGAAGAAGAAACATCTACAACCACGAGACTGGACGGACCGACAAAATTGGCTATTAGGAATCGGATGATGTCAAAGACATTAATCAACCGATGATCTATCTATAAAGTATAGGACAGGGAGAAAAAATATATACTGACTGAGAGATATCCTGATTTATAACAGTAATTTCCAGAAGTAAAACTGTAAAAATAAAGTTATAAAACCAAACTGGACACTAACCTGTACACCATTCTGGGAGCATAGGAGGTTCAGGAGGATCAATTACATCATCTTTACAATATCTTCTGAACAATTCTTCTAAATAATCTTCCTTATATATTCCTGGTGGTCTGTAAAATATTCATAACATTTTAACACAAAAAAATTCATGGGAAGTGACTCTACAAAGTAAATTATTAATAGAATATAAATACAAATCAGAAACCTCACATCCTACCACATAAAAAAGGCTTTTCTCACCTGAAATGTTTTCGAAAACCTTTGTTTCCATCATCAGCTAAGCTCCGACTTTTGAATTGAGCCTTTAACACTAACAGCTATTCAATGCAAGATCAGCACCTATGAATCTTGAAATGGATCACTAGTTATAAACTATATCAATAGTTCAATGAATTAATGAGTCATATTTTTTATCTTACCTCATATGTCATGTTTTTTTAAGCATGGGAACTGCAGTTTTCAAGAGGACATTCCTCTCATTTTCAACCAATAAATGAAAAGGATGGCCTCTTGAAAACTGCGGTTCCCATGTTTAAAAAAAATGAAATATAAGGTAAGATAAGAATATGACTCATTCATTCATTCATTGAATTAAGAACCTCATAATGTTATTTCCCATATTTAACTATGAATATATCAATAGTTATCGAAAGTTGCCAACATGAATATTCAAGATTCCACTACAGCCTATTGGTAATATGTTTATTCAAGTTCTGTTAGATTAGGCATGTTAGATTTGATTAGGTAGGTATTGGCAATCATCTTTTTTTTAGCTTATTTTTCACAGGTTGGGTACTCTGTTTTATCAATGATTATAGATATGTTCCAATGATAATATGACATATTTTAGGTGAACAACTGAATGATTTTTCAAGTATTTTTTGGATTAAAAAAATCATAATATACGGAGGGTTGTTTCCGATCTCTGAGAATGATTTGCCAAGTAGATTGTGACGTTGGAGTGTGAGTCATCAGGACAGGAGTGTGCGAGGTGATCAAACCAGTCAGTGTGCTGCTTCTGTTACACTTGCATGCATGTTGCTCTCATAATGCCTAATCAGATAGACCCGTTTTGGGAAGGGTACATTACTGCCCTTTCCGACGCTAATTATAGTTATTCCGCGATTATTGAGGCTTGCAAAAACGTAATTTTTCATTGGTGTCAAAGTGTGGAATTAGCTCAGTGCTTAATAAAAAGGGAAAGGGTCGCTTGGGATTAATTCCAAAAGGAAAAAAATGGGCAAATCCACGACCTGCTACTACCCGCACCCCAGATGTAATAAGAAAGGTCAAGGTCCTTATCTCTGGTGGTAACCCTGCCACACAAAGGGTGATTGCGAACAGATTGGGAATATCCCTTAAAACTGTAAACACCATAATAAATAAAGATTTAAACATGGAGAAGGGCCAGGGTTCATAAATTGTTGCCACGTCACATTGCCGAATGCCGCACCAACAGCAGGAAACCATGAAAAGCACCTGGCAGGAGAAAAATGGAAATTTTTGGTTACACGTGATGAAGCATATGTTTATCTAGGAGACAGCAACAAACCCTGAGCAATTTACTATAGAGAAAGGGGTGAAAAATTTCAAAAATGGTATGCCGAATGCAGAGAAAGTTTCTCTAATGGATTTATGGTCATCGCGGGATTTTGCTACAATGAAAAACTGACCATTCGTAGAGTAGCTAAAAGGCCAAAATCAACTCCCAGTACTACCAGGAAGAAGTTCTCACCCCAATTTACCCAACTGAAATCCCAGCTGTCTATGGTACAGACAAAAACCAAGTCTGGGTGTACCAAGACAAGGCCTCCAGTCACACTTCGGGTTTAACCTTGGCATTCATGGAGAAATGAAGCAGGAAACTGGAATACATGCTACTCCATTCAGCAACATCCCAGCGAAGTCTCCTGATGCATCACCGATGGATTTTGTGTCTTTGGACTCTTCAAAAGGGCACTGGGAAACAGGCGTCCTCGAACAATAGACGGTCTCTTTATATAAAGAGGAGTGGGAACTTCGAGACATGGCTGTGCTGTATACGAGTCTTCTGCAGCAGAAACTCCGATGCCGAACCATAGCTCAGGTGAAGAGCCATCAATTAGAGCATGCTCGATGGTGGAGACACGGTTTTTCTTAAGGTAAAACTTAAAAATCATTTGTTATCAGAGATCAGTGAGGTAATTATTTAAATATTGTTAACATTAATTGTGGTTTTTGTTCTAATTTATGTAGGCAATTATCTTGCACACAGCTTTTCTTGTCCTACCTGAAGGAGATTGAATGAACTTATGAGATCAAATCTTGTTTGGCAGGAACTATATGCAAAATTTAAGGTGCTGTCCTTACTCTTCTGAATGTATATTTTTCCCATATTGTTTGATCTATTGGTTTTCTAAACATTTCAATAATTGAAAAAGAACTAAACAATTAAAATATTTAGAAAAACCAATAGGACTCACAACATGGGAAACATATACATTCTGAAGAACAAAGACTGAACCATGAATTTTGAATAAATTATTAATAAATGAGAATGTAAATTTCAACAGTCTGGAAAAGCTGATAACGGATATACATGATATACATAAGCTAATTAAAATAGAAACACAACAAATTATGAGGTAAGATGATTCCAGATTCACCTTATTTATTAAGAATTTTGAAGTTCCTAGAGAGCAAGATTTGATCTTGTAGATTATTCAATTTACATCAGGCAGCATGTGAAAAGATGGTGTTAACAACACAATTATAACAGGTGAGGAGTTTAGCAGATGATGAAAATGAAGATTTTCGAAACTTATCAGATGAGAGAAGCACATAGTATGAGGTTGGATGTAAAGTTTCCATTAAAATTAAATTCTATTTACAACATTTTTGGATTAAGACGGCTATGTACAAAATTAAAATACATATTCATATTTATCTAACCAAAAAATTATAAAATGAGGATTTATCATTTTTTAAATTGTAAAATACACTTCATGAAATTCAAAATTGAAATATTTGGAAATATTTTTGGCATTCTAGTAGAAATGACAAGACCATGAACTTTCTAGTGAAAACTAAAATCATCATCATCATTATCTTAAGGCACAACTTCAAAAGTGAAAGTTTGGACCTTCTCAACAATCCTACTCCATGTCAATCTGTCTCTTGCCATATTCAAATTAGTCACTTTCTTTACATCGGTCATTGTGTCATCCTCCCATCTGATCTTCGGTCTTCCAACAGCTCTGCCTCCTATAGGTTTCCATTTGTAGAGCTTATTGACCAGTCTCTGATCATCCATTCTTTTCAAATGTCCAAGCCAAGCAATTCTGAGAGATCTTATATGTATAATTGTAGGCTTTCACGGCCGGCGTCTTGATCCATATTTGGTTCGTCTTCCGGGCCAGCACTGCATAACACGACAACGAAGCCTATGACTTCTGCAATCGGCACAACAACAAACGCAGAAAACCCCCCCACCACCCAGGGTTTAGCTATAAAAAGAGAGACAGTTTCCAACCACCAGCCAGTCTGCAGCCGACTGTTGAGGAGTTCACAGAGAGCACGCAGTATCTCCTGATGAGGTCTACCGCAGCAGTAGACGAAACGTTGAGTAAGAAGACAACCAGACCACGGCCTATAAGCCCGGAAGACGAACCAAATATGGATCAGATCTTATATGGTTTACTATATTCTGATTTTGATTAATTTGTTTAGTTTGTTGTTTGTTTTGATTCTCCAGCAGTTACCAGTTCCTCTATTTGGCCCAAATATAAACTAAAATAATATCGATAATTCTTGGTTAACTTTAGTTACATCTTGTCCTACCAATATGTTTATTTTTATGTTTCCAATATACACTTACTTAATTTAATTTTTCCCATGCTTAATAACACTTTACAATAACATATGATACATAAAATGGACGTACATAAGTTTAGGGTGAGTTATTTTGATTAACTTTTTAAGTGTAAGATTGATGTGAATTATTATTTTAGTTTTTAGCATATTCCCATAAGTCAGCTATCTTTTTGTACCAATAATTCATTGCTATCTACCAACATTACATATTATTAATATGGTACCCTGGTGCTTTTTTGCACACTTTAAGTATTTTGTGTCTTCCTAGAAACCTTTGGAATTTTCAAGGACAAATGACCACGTCTTTTCAACCCCTGTCTGTCTGGTATTCAGTCGTCATCTGTTTGTGTCAAAAAAAGGTTCTGTGTTGTTGTAAGAGAAGCTTTTGTCAACCACGGTATGTATTATTTGAGCCATATACCTGCTTGAATAGTTTATACATCTCACTGTTTAAGCTATAATTTTTATATATATTGATGTAAATCAATAATTACTGTGCCAATTTATAGTAAATGTTTGCAATTATCATATCAGTTAATTAAATTTATAAATTATAAGTGGTTATGAAATTATACAGCTTTATTATAATGTAGTAAATGGGGGCTATTTCGCACAGAATAACAGGGGCTATTCCGTACACTTCTTATGATATTATTCTTTCATAAAAATGTGAGTAAACTATCAGAAGTTATTTATTAAAATATTACAGACGGTGCTCACATATAAATCTAAAGGGGCTTACATGAAGTGGATTGAAGAAGACATGCAAATAAAAGAAACACACATTCCTCGTCATATGAAGACGATCCACTTCCACTTCAGCCAACAGTGAATGTGGAGGAAGATGATGTGCCGTGTTCTTTTCGTTTTGTTGTGTAAGGTATTTTACAGAAAAGTAAAAAATGTATGGGAGAGTGGATCAAATGTCAGAAATGTTTAAAATGGTTTCATGAGGTGTGTCTTGGTGCCTTTGGCAAGAAACAATTCACGTTTGGTAAATATTTGTAATGTTAAGATGTGGACGGAATAGCCCCCTGTCTGTGCGAAATAGCCCCGCTTAAGTTCATAATGTTAAGTCACGTCGTGTGTCAGATTTATATTTCTTGTTTATTAGTGTTAACACTTATGAGTTTTTAAATACTGTGTATACATTTATTGATATCTCAGTAATAATAAATATATATTTTATTTTCCTTGAAAATTTTTTCCCGAAGGTTATATTCCTTTAATTTGAAATGTGCAAAATAGCCCCGGGCTACCCTATGGCTTTTTTTTAGATCTCTCAAATTCCAATTCAGTATTCAGGTTTTTCTTATTTTCTTCAAACAAAACCGCACACAAACATGCATATATAAATATATATATATACAAGGTGTAAATGAATTATACCACACAAATTTAACTACGTATAGTGGGGTATTATATAAGCAATTTGAGATAATGAACTAATGGCCCACGAATAAAAATGTCCAAGTTATGATTCAATTTGTAAAATTGTTGGCACGCCACTGAATATTTCAAATTAAAATGGAAATACGAGGGTCATACTGAAAGTCATGAGCAACATTTTTTTAAACAATCATAATATTTATTTTAGACAAACCAAGTACACCATGTGGGAGCCAAAGGGGTAGTATGTGGTCTCGAGGGTATATACCTTGTTGGCAGGTATATGCTACTAAAACTCGAGAAATGCCATTGATTCCTACCAAGTCCGATGCACACACGTCCTCGTCGTGGCTCCTGGTTAAAGCTAAGTGGTGCAAGGGCGAAAAGTGAGTTTCCGACGCTTGAAAATCGGGACTGGCCAACTAAGGGAGACAACCCTGACAGAAAACATCAGTCCTCCAGGATAGCTGGGGGTTGGGCATAGGGTTGACACCCCTATACCGTTAAAATATAACTGTCCCGAAACCACAAGAACAGTATGCCGGACAGAACTTTCTACGGCGACATAGCAAATATATAAAGGATATGAGAATTGGAACATGGAATGTTTTATCTTTATATAGACCTGGTGCCTTGAAAGTGCTACTGGAACAATTAGATTTATATAAACTAGATTTACTAGCATTGCAAGAAGTGAGGTGGATAGGGAATGGGATTTTAGAAAAGAAAACCCACACAATTTTTTATAGTTGTCACAAAAAAGACCATGCTTTTGGAACAGGATTTGTAATTCATAAGAGGATAAAACATCTAATAATGGATTTTAAGGCAAAGTCACCTAGAAGCTGTATCCTAAGGATTAAAGGACATTTCTTTAATTATAGTTTTATATGTGTGCATGCACCTACAAATGAGAAGAACGAAGAGGAGAAAGAAAGATTTTATGATGAGATTGACAAAATCTATGACAAATGTCCTAAAAGAGACATTAAAATTATTTTAGGTGATTTGAATGCACAAATAGGCAAGGAAGGCATGTATAAACCTACAATAGGAACAAATAGTCTACATGCAGTATCTAATGATAATGGCATTAGATTAATTAATTTTGCCTCATCTAGAAGTATGGTGATTGCTAGTATGGTATTTCCGCATAAGGATATCCACAAGAGAACTTGGAAGTCACCCGATGGAAAAACTTTTAATCAAATTGACCATTAAAATATATATGCAGTCAATATGCCCATTTCACCAATTAATGTTTTAAAATGGTCAACAAGTTTCCACAGCCAAGCTGTCATTCTTTTGACCATTTTAAAACATTAATTGGTGAAATGGGCATATTGACTGCATATATATTTTAATATTTTATCACCAAGAAGATCACTTGTGTATTAAATTGACCATGTAGTCATAGATACTAGACATTTTTCAAATTTTACTGATATTAGGACCTATCGGGGGGCAAAAGTGTACTCGGATCATTACTTGGTCATTGCATGTATAAGAAGCCGCATCTCAAATGCAAAAAGGATCCATGGAGAACAGATGAGAAAATTTAACTGTGGAAAACAAGTAGATACCGACATTAAATCTAGATATATACAAAGAATTGATGAGAGCCTAAAGGACATCACTGATAGTGAGAGTGTTAGTGAATGCTGGAAGGCTTTGGAAAGGATAGTAATGGAAACGGCAACTGAGTTGTTGGGCAAAGCTGAGACAATCAAATACAATCATTGGTTTGATGCTGACTGTGAAAATGTGACTAATATTAAAAATGTGGCTTACAGGAAAATGCTGCAAAAAAGAAATACTCGCAAAGCCATTGATGAATATCGTCTTGCAAGACTTGAAGAAAAAAGAATTCACAAGAAGAAGAAATGAGAGTTATTTGATAAGGAATTGAAAGAGATGGAAGAGCTGCGAAATAAAAATGAAAGCAGAGCATTTTATAGGAAACTAAATAAAAACAAGAATATCTTTCAGCCAAGATCCACACTATGTAGAGATAAAGCAGGCAATATTTTAAGTGATGATAGAGGAATTTTAAAAAGATGGACTGAATATTTTAATGAGCTTCTGAATGAAGAAGTACCTGGCCAGTATATATCAACAATCTCTACGGCCTCTACAGCTTCAATAACTATGAAATGACTGAAATTGTAGAATATCCTCCAACTCTTGAAGAGGTTGAATATGCCATTAGTAGGTTGAAGAATAATAAAGCACCAGGAAAGGATCTGATACAGGCAGAATTGATTAAACAGTCAGGGACAAAGTATGTAGAAAAACTACATCAACTATTCGTTAAAATATGGAATGAGGAGAGTCTACCAGAAGATTGGAATTTGAGCGTAATATGCCCTATACTGAAGAAAGGTGATATATTGACTTGTTCCAATTATAGGGGAATCAGCCTTTTGTATATTGCTTATAAAGTATTCTCGAACATCTTATTTAAAAGGCTGGTACCATATGTACAAAATGTGGTTGGTGATTATCAATGTGGTTTCCGGCAGGGAGTCCACCGTGGATCAAATCCATAACCTTCGCAGAATGCTTGAAAAATGCAATGAATATGGAATAGAAACACACCACCCCTTTATAGATTTTAAGGCAGCATATGATAGTATAGACAGGGCGCAATTATTTGCAGCAATGCAAGAATTTAAAATACCTATGAAACTTATTGCATTGGTTAAAATAACAATGAATAATACTAAATGTCAGATTAAGATTAATAATGCATTAACTGAGCCTATTGATACAAAAAATGGAGTACGACAAAGTGATTCTCTTGCATGTCTACTTTTTAATATTGCCCTTGAAAAAGTGGTAAGAGATGCAGGTCTTAATATAAGGGGAACCATCTTTCATAAATCTGTGCAAATTCTTGCATATGCCGACGATATAAATATAATAGGAAGAAGTCAATTAGCCATGAAGGATGCATTTATTAGCCTAGAGAAAGCAGCAAAAAGAATGAATCTTAAAATTAACCAGGCCAAGACAAAATATATGCCTGTGATTAAAGATATATGTGAAGCGTGCCCATCTAGTTTGGAAGTTGGCACATATAAATTTGAACTGGTTCATAGCTTTATTTATCTAGGATCTGAAGTAAATTGTAGAAATGACAATTCGGTTGAAATACATCTACGGATCATGGCTGCAAACAAATGTTTTTTTTGGACTCAGGACAATGTTTAGATCTAGAAAGACAAAAATACTCATGTATAAAGTTCTCCTTAGACCAGTGTTAACTTACGCATCAGAAACTTGGACCTGTTGAAATCTGATGAGGAATTATTAGGGTGTTTTGAAAGGAAGATACTGAGATCCATTTTTGGTGCCGTGAAAGAAAATAATGCATGGAGAAACAGATACAATAATGAATTGTATAAATTGTACAATCAGCCAGATATTTTGAATTTTGTTAAAGTTAATAGATTGGCCTGGGCTGGACACATTATTCGCATGGACAACAAAAGGATTACAAAAAGAATTTACAATGAACACCCACTACTGGCCAGAAAAGTTGGAAGACCTAAATTAAGATGGGAGGATGGTATAATTCAAGACATTAAAATTTTAAAAATAAAAAACTGGAAGAATGAAGCGCAGAACAGGGAAGTCTGGCATAGGTTTCTGAAGGCAGCCAAGGCCCACATGGGGCTGTCGAGCCAATTATGATGATGATGATGATGATGAAGTACACCATGTTAATCTACAGACCTTTGTGCTACTTTTCAACACAGTCTCCATTTCTTTGCACACATTTTGTCCAGCGTTCTACAAGCTTGAAAATTCCCTTATGATAGAAGTCCATTCCAGCTGCTCGAAGACACTGACGCACTGCTTTCCGAATATCCTCCAGCGTCTCATAGCGTTGGCCTCTCATCTGCTCCTTCACAGAACCGAAAAAATGGTAGTCGGAGGGTGCCAAATCGGGACTATAGGGAGGATGTGGAAGAGTTTCCCACCCAAATGTCCTGATCTTCTCCACAGTGGCACGAGCAGTGTGAAGACGCGCGTTATTGTGTTGCAGAATGATCTTCCTTCCAGGGCGTTTGTCGTGCAATGCATGACAGAGCTTCACAAGTGTCTGGATATAGCGGGCAGCATTTATGGTTTGTCCAGGTTCAAGAAATTCAACCAGAATGCAACCTTGCGCATCCCAGAAGATGCTGCCCATAACTTTCCCAACAGATTGCACTGTCTTCGCTTTTTTCTTTGATGGCGAATTCAAGTGGTGCCATTCCATACTCTGGCATTTTGTTTCAGGCTCATAGCGATGAAACCAGCTTTCGTCACCTGTCACAATACTCGTCAAAAAATCATCACCTTCATTTCGAAATCTCTGAAGAAGGTTATGGGTGATGGTTCTTCTCTGAAGTTTGTGGTCTTCACTCAATAAACGTGGAACCCAATGGGCACTAACTTTTCGGTAACCTAAGCTGTGAATCATTTCTTTGCACTGCACTGTGTCCTACTGCAAGTTTTGTAGCGATTTCATTCACTGTGATACGCCTGTCGTCTCTAATGAGCGCATCAACTCTTTACTTGTTGCAATCCGTGGAGGCAGAGCTTGGGCGACCGCTACGAGGCTCATCTTTGATACTCGTGTTCCCATCTTTAAATTGTTTCACCCATCTCCTAACACTGCTGGCACCCATGCAGGCATCTCCGTAAGCACATTGAAGTCTTTGGTGAATATCAACAGCAGATTGTTCCTCTTTAACAAGGAATTCAATGACAGCGCACTGTCGAAACAAAACATTGATGTCTGCCATTTTGGAAACACTGCATGTGGTCACATGATAGAAGCTATGATGCCACAAAAGGCAATGTTGTGGTATAAAGTCTGTAGATTACGATCCTGCAGTTGTTTTTTTACATTGTTGAAATTTGAATTTTAACAATGGGTTGCTCACGACTTTCAGTATGACGCTCGTAATATGATACAGAGACTGTAACTTGCAACAAGTATGCGCCTTTAGCTCAGTGGTTATAGCAATCTTACTAATAAAGCAAATGTAAGATTGATCCATCACGTTCATCACATTCGTAACTACGTACAGTATGTGTATACTTTTTTCCCTTTCTTCCTTTATTATTTATGTCCTGTAAATTAGTTATGTACGTAGATTTACTTCTGGTTTAATTGTTTATTCATTATTTTACAGATACGGTCAGTGCAGTACAAGTATTACAAAACTATCTATGTACGTATTGTACAGACAATTGTTTGAAAGGTTGTAGTAATAATGCACATACTTTAGAGTATAATAGGTTTCGTAAATAAAATGTGCAACTGTACTGTACAGTACTTATGTACTTAAATAAATGATGTGCAGCAATCACAACAGTAATAATATGAAACGTACATACATAATGTAATTGGGGAATAAGAAACAATACATCTGAGTAAACCAGAAAAAAAAGTAAAGCATCTGCAGACTCATTAGACAAATTGTTCAAATTGGCCATCTTCATTCTCACAACACAGACAACATCAGCAACTGAAGGATTCTTCATACCCTGTTCAAGGTACTAGGTGTCTCGTGGATCACATCACATGCTGTGATTATGCGTGCGACTAACAGTTCATCTGTGTCAACAAGGGTCGCATACCCCACAAAAATAACCAAGTGGACAGAGATCTGGAGAGTGAGCTGGCCACACTACAGTTGAACTACCTCTTCCTATATCCAACGGTCAGGATACACTTCATCCAAATGATTTTGCACATTCCGGAGGAAATGGGGAGGAGCCTGATGTGAAGAGGAACTTCTTCTAGCAATCTAGATAGGACGTGCTCTAAAAAGTCTTATCAATGACATCATTTAATCTCTGGGGAACAAGGTAGGGGCCAATGATATGGTCAGAAATTACCCCTACCCATATGTTCACCGAAAATCTCTGCTGGTGACCCCTCTCAAAGATGGCATGAGGATTTTCATAATCCCACATATAACTGTTCTTTGAGTTCAGAACCAGCCCATCCATATTTAGTATTGTCTCATCAATGAATAACACCGAAGAAAAGAAGAGCGGTGGCTGAAGCAAAGTCCAATTACAAAATTGAACCCATTGAGCGAAGTCCACTGGCTGTAAGGCTTGTATTTTTTTCAGATGAAAGGGATAGAGCTGGTCTTCGTGCAGGGCCTTTTATATGGTTTGATGGTTCGTGCCCATTACACGTGCAATAGCACGAGTAATAGTAGAAGGATAATCTTCCACCCTATGATGAACATTTTCTTCAAACTCTGCAGTGTGACGCGTACGTCTTTCACTGGCACATACTCTGTTTACCTTCAACGTGCCATGCTCCTGCAAACGCCTATCAACAGACTCGAAGGTAGTTCGGTGAGGATGGTGTCTATTCGGATACCACTCTGCATACATGGCAGCAGCCCTTGCACCATTGCCTTGTGCTGCACCATAAATCAGATACATTTCAGCAAGTTCAGCATAACAGTAAGGATGCTTTCATTTAATGCAACTGATACTGAAGTAACTTTTAAACAGATGTTAATGTAATAACCAATACAGGAATAGGTATTTTGTACAAGGGTCCCGGGTTCGAGTCCCGGTCTAGGCGAAAATTTTTTCTCTTCAAATATATTTTGTACATGCTTATACTGAACAAATTTCGGTGTCAACATATCATAGTACACATGCAGGGGAAAAAAAAGTGGCCTGCCATGATTTGAACCATCAGTGTTCGAATCACAAATCCATCGCGTTAACCATTAAGCCACACGTTAACTACACAGATTTTGCATGTTTCACTCTGAACTAAGGCTCACATTGTACCAATTCTGCTTTAACCAGTGCAGTGGCGTGCAATCATTTACTATGTTTGACATTTAAGGAATTTGATAATCCAATATTTCATAAACACTGTTGATGAATTATTAGAAATCAGGATCTCGGAATTAATGCAAAGGTCTGAAGTTATTCTAGCATAATTTTCTCTCCTACTTTGCTCTCCTGTTGATTTATCTGTGTATTAATTTTCGATTACTTTGATTCCCTATAACTCGCCCATTTTCCTTTGTGACCATTGGTTTCTATCTCAAATTACTTGCATAATATCCCTCTGTAAGCAGTTAAATTTGTGCAGTATAATTAATTTACACCCTGTATATACACACACACACACATCTCAGGTTCTTATTCACATACCGCTATAATAATTTGTGTGTGTGTGGGTGATTCCTTTTAATTACTGCAGATTGTCATTTGCACTAGAATCCATGCATTTTAATTCAATATTTAAGTTTAGTTACCAAAGTAAGGTAGCATTTTTATTTTTGATGTTTTTTAACATCATTAGTATCACAATTCAAAGTTGGGTGTGTGAGGGATGACAAACCACTTGGACTGAGTAGTTACAATGAAGAAAAGGAAGCCAATCATTTGTATCACAATATATTTATATCCATCCATAGTAATACTGCCCGAAGGCAGGTCCTTCACTTCAATCATAGCATTTTCATGCTATGCATGCAGGTTTACTGTGGAATTGTAGGTGTGGTAGCTTCCCGTTGCTTTCCACACTGGTGAAGGATGATATGATAAGGATGATGATGAAGGCCATATGATTTCGGCGACCGATTGGGCCTTAAACTTTTCCTGACATTTGTTCTTACAGGTGAGGAAAAACCCCGATAAAAACCTCACCCAGAAAAACTGTCCCGACCGGAGATTGAACCCAGGCCCGCTGCGTGACAAGGCAGCACGCTATCTCAAGACCACAGTGGTGGACAATATCATAATAACAAACAGTAAACATAATATCAAGTATGGTGGAAATTTGACATCTTCCTCCTAGCCTCCCAGTAGCGTTCTATTTCTTGCATGACTGCAGGCCAGAGCATGTTGTAAGTTGATTCGGTCCATATCTATGTTGTTGCATAGTACACAGGATGGTGTTTGTATTATCCCAAGACTAAAAAGTTGTTTTGCCAGCAAGTCGTGCCCCATTGCTAGGCAGAACACTGCAACTGCGGTTCTTCTAGGGTAATCTGGTGTTTTTAGAATTGTTTTCCTCCAGGGTTTATTAGCTTTTCACGAACCATCAAACCATATGGAAAGCCCTGCACGAAGACCAGCTCTGCAATAGCACGAGTAATAGTAGAAGGATGATCTTCCACCCTTTATATAAATAACTATAATTACTAAATTTTGTCCTATGTCAGAGCCAAGTGATATAAGGCATCATGCCTTGGTGTAGAGCACTGATTCAAGTCTCGAAGGGGAAAATAATTTTCTCATTAAATTTCGAACAGTATGGGACCAGTCGCCCCCCCCCAGTATCATGAGTAATTGGGTAGCTACAATAAAAAGGCTGGGAAAAACCAGCTATTCAGTTGGGGGAACCAACATGCTGACCACATGTCACCTCCATACAAGTGGTTGATCATCCATCCCTGTGATTAACAAATCAGGATATGAAGGATGTGAGACTAGCAACCAGATCGCAGACCAAGGACCTTCTATACCTGTCGTGCCATGGAGAAAAAAAAATCACTAAATTTAATGTTGTAAAGCAATAAATTTAGCTGCAACAGCTAGAAAATTATTAAATATGATCAGGATATCAAATAAGAGTAAAAGAAAAGTGATCCTACTACATGACTTAGGAGACCCTTGAGGCAGTAGGAGGTTAAGGCTTCACTTTTCTAGACAATCAGCATGAGCTGTCACCCCTGAACAGAGTGTCGTACCCATTTCCATTAGAATGGTGAATTAACACCAGGACAATTTAAAAATTCTGACTCCATTGGGAAACAAAACTACAGCTTCCAGCTTGTAAGGTATTGCCTTAACCAACTATGCTATGGTCGGAAAATCAAATAATGGTGGAAACTTTTCAATTTTGCTCTTTAGAGACAGAAACTAGCCTCAGTAGACTGTGTGTGCGTGTCATTTTTTGTAATGAATGCCATACTTTTTCCACGCTTCATATCATACAATTTGTAAATACAGAATTTGAAAAAATCTTGAAAAAAAAAAAAACTTATTTAGTTCAGATAAATACGGACCCATACCTGAAATTCAAAGTTTATGATCTTTTAGAGAATTCCAAAGGAATGAAGCTAATGAGACTGTTCTCATAAAAGATTTTTTTTAAATATTTACAAATCTCACTGATCCTATCAACTATGACCATGACAAAAATTATACATCTATATATGTGTACATGTGTATATCTGTAATGTTATAGTGGTCACAACATTTTTTTAACCAAACTCGGCATATAGTAATCAATTAAGAAAAGTAAGGTTAAGTTCCTTAACCAACCATTAACCCGTCAGCGCCAACATCAATATGTGGTATAGATCCTCTCTTCTTCACTTATTGCAGACATCTACACGTGGTATAGACCTATGCAGGCGTGTTTTCTTTTTGTTCTGGATCGTACATTTTTGAAGCTACAAATATGTAATTTATTTGTGTTTAACGTAGAAATTATGAGCTTTCAGGACATATGAATAACAATAATATTTGTTTAAAATTTCATTTGATATTATTTTTTTAAAAATCAAATGAGATTGAAGTAATCGTAATTTTCTCTAAATGCGCGCAACTTCTTCATTTGTTTTTTTACCGCTGTATTCTTATATTTGCGTATGAACAACATATTTTTGAAGCCTAAGATCTTAGCTTTCTTTCTAAGTGTATGAATCAGCTGTGATCACATTTTTTTCATGTGTATTGAGGTTGAAGTAGTTTCTTACTTCAACACTCGATGGCACACAGACCTAGCTTTGTGCTGCTTTCTGTAGGGCTTCTAATAAACTTATACACAATCTAATTTTTCAGGTCGAAATGATATACAAGCTATCGATTGATATATAAATCAACCTTTTTAGGGGAATACCTGATTTATTTTGCCTCTTTCAAAACAGACGTTACTTACAACGAATCATGGTTCACGGAATCAATCTGAGGCGGTCTGAGACGCGGTGTCGTGCGTTATATACGTAATTATGGCCAGTCATAACCTAAAAGAAAGTGAAATTGTTGAGTTTTTGAACCAATCTGACAATAGTTTTAGTGACAGTGAAAGTATATTTAGTTCTAGTGATAGTAGTGATAATGAAATTGATAATATAGCAGTAGCTAATGCAATTATAAATAATGATAGTGATGATAATGATGAAGAACCGGTACTGCAGCATGACTTCGATTGGGAAGGTATGGATAATTTTGCAGGACAACAAGAAATATTTACAGGTGATTTTGGACCCCAAAACAGTGCTAATAATATTACTACCATCATTGAAAGTTTTAAGTTGTTTTTCGGGTAGGCATTTAGTTGAACTCATTGCCACAGAAACGAACAGATATGCAGAAACAGTTTCAAAATTCACATGGTAATCTCTTCACATTTCGGTCTCCAGTAAGAAGTTGGGTTACCAGTAACAATAGAAGATATATATATTGTTTTAGGAATTTTTTTGCTCATGGGTATTGTCCAGAAACCAACAATTAGATCTTATTTTTCTAAAAGGAGCGTTATTCTGACACCAGGCTTTTCTGTTATGTAAAGGGACCGTTTTGAGTTGATATGTAAATTTTTACATTTTACTAACAATGACAGCCAAGAAACTTACAAAGGACCACCTAAACTTTTCAAAATTTTTCCAATAGTGCAAGACCTAGATCAGAAATTTAGATTCTTCTATTTGCCAAAACAAAATATAGCAATAGACGAAAGCCTAACTCTGTGGAAGGGGCGGCTTTCTTTCGTACAATACATACCTCTAAAAGCATCAAAATTTGGTATTAAAACCTATGAATTATGCGAATCCAGCACTGGCTATTTATGGTCTTTTCTTGTGTATACAGGGAAAAACACAGTTATCCATTCAGGTCTTATTTCCCATGAAGCCCCTAAAACCATGGCTATAGTTCTAAAATTGATTGAGCCTTTGATAGGTAGAGGTCACACACTATGGACGGATAATTTTTATAATAGTCCTGAGTTAGCTCATCAACTAAAGGTTATGCATTCTACAGATTGTGTGGGTACCCTAAAACTAACGAGGAAAAAAGTCCCAAAAGAAGTAAAAAACGCAAAATTAAAAAAAGGGGAAGTTATTGCAAGTCATGTCCTCAAGTGGAATGATAAGAAAAACGTCTCTATGATTTCGACTTACCACAATGCTGACACATCTGTAGTCAATAAAAGAGGCAAAAATATAGAGAAGCCTGTGTATGTTGTGGCCTACAACAAGTGGATGGGGGGAATAGACCTAAAAGATCAGCTGCTACAAATGTATCTTGTTGAAAGGAAACGCCAGACAAAATGGTACATGAAACTTTTCAAGAGGCTCCTGAACTGTTCTGTACTAAATTCTCTTATAATATACAGACAAGTAACTGGAAAGAAAATAGAGCATCTTTCATTCAGGATCCAGTTAGTTGAGTATGAAGTACGGACGTTTTGGTGACCATTTAGTGAGAGGAAGACGTGCATCTGATAACACACTACCAAGACTGAGGGAGAGACACTTCATCAGAAAAATTACCCCTAAAAGTGATAAATCGAAACCTCAAAGGAGGTGTGTTGTTTGTACTAAACATGGGAGAAGAAAGACATCTGTTTATTGTTGTCAGGAATGTGATGTAGGTCTGTGTATTGAAGAGTGTTTCAAGCTGTATCACACCAAGCTCAACTACTAAGGTAATGTGATTTTTTATTTCTAAAATTAGTAGTACTAAAATAAGAGAAAATTATTTTTATGGTCTGTGTAGTTGTAAATAACTGCTGTAGAATTTATATACAAATCCAAGCAATAATTCAGATTCTAAGTATAAACATTGCTAGTGCTTTGACACAAGATTGAGCTTGAGTTCACTCTTCTAAATATTCATTCTGATTTTGGTTATGTCAGCTGCTTTTATATATACAAGTTACAGATGAATCAGCACTATACCACACAATATATTTATTGTCTCGCAGAAAGAAACAGGGATGTCCAATGTGAGCAAATCAAATTATTTAGTGAAAATGTGAATCATGAGAGAGAAAATCAGATTTCGAAATTTTTTTTAATAGTTTGTAAAGGCTACTGAACTCCATACGGTATGTATTAAATTTCGCATTCATTTCTGAGCTAACAAGTAAAAATTTCGTTCAAATCCATCAATATTTAAACAAGTTATGATCGTTTATATAAATCAGTGTTCTAGGAATACTAAAATGTTAAAATGGCCTCCGTCCACGCAGTAGGAAAGCAAGTAAAAGTGCATCATTGACGGGATAAGAGAGCAGCGACAATTTAAAAAAAAACTCAGCATATGCTATTAAAATAAAAAAGAATGATATTCTCATAAACTCAGCAACTATTCAAAGTGAGAGTTTACCAGAAATAAAATTTAAAATCGGCAAATTTAAGCACACTTATTAAATAGTGAACAAATTTGTTTTCCAATGAGGGAAAATAAATAATAAAAAAACATTTCATAGCAAATCTTAATCAGACATAACCCGAAAGAGAGACTGGCAATGTCCTGTCTTCAAGCATTGATTCTAGTGGAGCAGGAAGTAGAGGCAGTAGTTTGTTCATGTCACCATATCATTTCCATTGAAACACGTGATTAAGTTTGAATTATTATTTTATTAACTTCATCTTCATTTAGTCTTGTGTCACTGTTCCAGGGTCTGAGTTTTGGACAAAAGCCTCCATCTGTCTTGGTCATTCCATGTCTTCTATCATTTCTATCTGTTCAAATCTTTATTTCTCAAATTCTTTTTAACATGTTTTCCTCACACACACAAATGTATATATATATATATATATATATATATGTCATATTAACCTCATATTAGTAGTAAATGTTTCACTTGTGTCTGGCATAATGCCAGTTGAGGGACGAATGAGATAACATCTATACCAGCTTACCAGGATCAAATGAGATGATATGAAAAACAATGGAGTATAGAGAAGTGGTGGAATGAAGTTTGTGGCAGGGGAAAACAGAAGAAGCTCTGAGAAAACCTTCCCTGACTCCAAATTGTCCTCATAAACCATAGATATAATGACCTAGATGTGAACTTAGGACCCAGAGGTGAAGAACGAGGGTCTAACAATTTGTGTCATCAAGCCACCTTCATTAATGTCATATTAATATTGAATTTATCATAATGTATTTATTTTAATTGTTTATTATGTTTTTGTTAAAAATTGTTTTGCTATTTTCATTGGATTTAGGCATGGGCAACAGTGATAACTGAATGGTAAGAATGAACAGACAAAATGTTTTAATTATTAAACAAACCTCTTAATGTTACTTCCTACTGTATTTAAAAAAAATAGACTGTTGTAACGGGTCTTGAATGATGTAACAGACTGCACATTGATGCATAGGGTCAGAAGTCCAGGGTTTGTTTCCTGGTTCAAGCATTAATTTTTATTTAAAAAAATCCAATAATTTCTTAATTGGGAAATGGAATCAAGGTTCTATTGTGTGCACACACATATATATATATATATATATATATATATATACACACACAGGATGTATCAAAATTAATAGTGCTAATTGAAATGGTTGAAAGTAATAATATAATAATAATAATACTTTATTTATTCTGGCAGAGTTAAGGCCATAAGGCCCTCTCTTCCACTCAACCAGCACAAATACAAATAAATATTCGACAAATATAGATATACACTATACTAATTATAAACAGTTAAAGATACAATAAATGTAGCAATGTAAATGTCATGTACAAACAACATTTTATAGGGTAATAACAATAATGATACGATACTAGTAAAATTCATGGTGATTTTCCGTTGAGGGTCAACAAGAACGGCCCTAATGCATTCTGCTGATGATCGGACTAGTCCCGAAAGGCCTACAGAGTTTTAAAAGAACTTAAGTTGAGGAGACGGACCTACAAGGTAACTATATTATAGTTTTTAAGAATAATGATACGATAATAATAATAATAATAATAATAATAATAATAATAATAATAATATAAATATGATACATTATACGGGAAACACCAATTAATATATATATCTTACACTGGATAATAATGAAGTCGAGTTTAGAGCAAATATAAATTTAGATTTCTTTTAAAAGATGCCAATGTCCGGCAGCCCCTTATTTCTTGTGGTAGGGAATTCCAGTTGCGAGAAGTGGAGATGGTATATGACATGGAGTGATGTGATGTCCTATGTTGCGGTATATTAAGTAAAAGACTATGTTGTGATCTTGTGTTTAAGTTATGGTTAGAGGATAGACACTGGAAACGGGATGATAAATAATTGGGAATCAAGGTATGTAGGATCTTAAATAGGAGAATTAGACAGTGCGATTTTCTTCTCTCTTTTAGATGTAGCCATGACAATTCGTGGAATAATGGAGAAATGTGATCGTATTTTCGAACATTAAATATGAATCTGATACACATATTATGGACACGCTGCAGTTTGTCTGACAATCCGTCACTTATGTCAGTTAGTAGAACATCACAGTAGTCAAAATGCGGCATCACTAAAGTTTGGATTAAAATTCTTTTAAGAGTTGTAGGAAGAAAATGTTTAAGTCGCTTTAGGGAATGCATTATGGAGAAGATCCTTTTAGATGTTTGTTTTACTTGCTCATGCCATTTTCAATTAGAATCTAAGTAAAATCCCAAGTTTTTAACGACGTCGGTGTAAGGAATTTGTTCATTATCTAATATGACAGCCGGCATATTGCCATTGTTTATGAGGTGTAATAGCCTTGGATGTCCGATAATTATTGCTTGCGTTTTGTTTACATTAGTTTCAGCCCATATTGTCTGGACCATAAGATATATGCCTGAGGTCAGTGTTTACTTTGTCAATATATTCATTAATTTCGTCAGGCCTAAGTGTGGTGTAAATCTGTAGGTTGTCGGCGTAAAGATGATGCTTGCAGTTTTGTAGTTTCTTGGTCACGTCATTAATATAAATCGAGAAGAGAAGAGGAGCGAGGACACCGCCTTGAGGTACCCCTTTCCTCACCAAGCGCCAGGAAGAAATGCGATTATTAACAGAAACTGATTGCTGACGATTAGTGAGGTAAGATGCAAACCAATCAAGGCAGTTTTCCGACAGATGTAGTGTCTTTAGTCTCGCTAGCATTAAGTCTATATCTACTGTGTCAAAGGCTTTGCTGTAATTATATTATTTTTGGTCTGGACATCTTACCTCAATATTAATGTTGATTTGTTCTTGAACATGTTTCAAAACAATTCTGTTTTATCTTCAGCTTTCCCAGACTGGTTTTATTTATGTTGCATTATGTTGCACCACCTGGATGTCGTCGAGTAGGATTATTGCGGTGAGTTTGCTTTTGTCCATTGAGTCTCTTATGTCCTCTACAATGGCAAGTAGTGCAGTACTTGTGTGATGTCCTGTTCTAAAACCAGACTGATGTTCATCAAGTAAGTCGTGTGTGGTGAGGTAGTCTGTTAACTGTGAGTGTATTATGTGTTCCAGTGCTTTAGATAAACAGGGAAAAATACTAATTGGTTTATAATCATCGAGTGTTGTGGGAGTGTTTGATTTCGGTGTAGGACGAACTAGAGCCATTTTCCAGAGTCTGGGATAAGTCCCGGTCATTATAGAGGCATTAAAAATGTGGGTTATTGTTGGGAGAATAATGTCTATTATTTTTTGCAGGTGAGTTATTGTTATATTGTCTATCCCTTGTGCTTTAGATTTAATACGTAATACTGCTCATCAGGTGAGATATAGGAAAAAAAGAATTTGTCTCGGGTAGGTTGGGAATATGACATTAGTTCATCTATTGTCTGTTGTTTGTGTTGTGAGGTGTTGTCAGAAGGGAGGCGGGTAAAATGGTCATTCAACTCATCTAGTGGTAGGTCAGCTGTTTCTACCTGTAGTTTATTTTGACAGAGGCCTATTTATTTTAAATTTTTCCACATGTCAGCTGAGTTGGACATAGATTGTGTAATAATAGTATGGGCATACCTTAGTTTTGCATTCCTTATAGTCTGGTTGACTTTATTCCTCAGATGTTTGTATGTCTGTAAGTCTGTCAGTTCTTTGTTCCTCCTGTAGTTCCTGAATGCTACGTCTCTCTCAGTCATAAGCAAGCGGATATTATCAGACATCCAGGGTGCAGGTGGTCTGTTTATACGTCTAGTCTCGATAGGTGCGTGTTTGTCATATAATTGTAAAATCATGTCATTAAAATTTTCAACTTTCTCGTCTACAGTTCTAAGTGTCCATATGTTGTTCCAAGGTAGTTTTGCAGCGTCATCAATTAATTGCGCATAATTTATATGTTTCAAGTCTCTGTATGTTACAAGTCTAGGTCTACGTTTAGAGCAAAGGAGTGAATATTCAATGTATATTAAGTCATGTGCAGAGATGCCTGGAGCTTCTATCTGTCCACTAGTTATAACTTTTTGAGGATTATTTGTTATAATTAAGTCTAGTAGTGTGTCAGAATACCTAGTATGATGGGTTGGTTCTGAAGGCAGTATTGTCATATTGCATGACAGGAACATTGTCTGTAGTTGTATAGTGTTGTAAGAATTTGTGGCTAATAGGTTAGTGTTGAAGTCTCCTAGTACAATTACATGTTCATAAGATGGTATCAGATTTTGGAGAACTGTTTCTATGTCATGCAGGTGACCGACATTTGGGGGCTTATAAACTACTCCTAATAAACATTTCTGCATTTTCGCTCTAATTTCTCTAAATAGGTATTCGGGTCGAGACGAGTATTCACTAGGCGAATGGGATACAATTTTCGGTTGTAGATCGGAACGTATATACATCACCACGCCGCCTCCATTTTTCCCGAATCTGTCATTCCTAATCAAGGTGTAATTTTGCATGTTTACAAGAGAAGAAGGAAGGGTATTTTTCAGCCATGTTTCAGAAATTAAAATGGCATGCAGATTTAGTGTTGAAAATATAGTTTGGAATTCTGAGAAGTGGGACAGGAGTGACTGTGCATTACAATGTGTTATTTTGAGTGTATTGCTGTTCAAAGAGAAACGTGATTTTAAAAGGTCTGAGGTGGAAGGGGTATGTTGAGATGGGGACAATGGAACTGTCAAAGACCGAAAAGGGGCTGCAGGTGCATTCCTTAAATCTATGGTTGAAATGTTACTAACTAAAACAAGAAAACCGTAAATATGAAATATCAATTGGTGTTTAGTATATGAAATACAAAATTAAATTAATAAAAAAAAAATAGATTATACACGAAAAAATGAAGAAAAAAATGAACACAGTAAATAATTAAATACTAATAGCAATAAATTACAAAAAGTAACGAGTTTCTGAGTTGATAATTATCACTCTGACCTGAGATCTGATATATGATTTATTCGCTTTTTTCTGTCTCCTACCTTAACAATGACAAACCATCTTGGGTCCAGACATTGGTTACGCCATGAATATTTATAGCTTCACGAAGTAACTGATGCCTAGCACTAGTAAGGTCCTCACGAATCGTAATTCCACTGCCTTTCAAATTCTTTTTATTTCGAAACACCTCACTTCGCTTACGGTAGGACAAATTTAACAATGACAGCCCTAGGTCGTCCACCATCTGTTTTTCTACCTACATGATGACTACGGTCAATGTCACTGACCTGGAGACTAACACCAACTTTCTCTGCTACCTGCAAGGCGATGGCATCTGTGTCTTCATTTTCTTCCTCCGCAATGCCAAAAATACGCACACACTGACGCCTTTGGTATTGTTCTAAGCTATCAATCTTAGATTCCAAAGTCACTATCTTGTTATCACGGTCCTGAATAGATTTCTGGAGTTCACTGATTAAGGCGTGACTTTGCTCTAATGCCATTTTAAATTCTATAACCGCCGCAGGAACAGTCTCCTTTATTATGTTGGCAACACTTGACAGCATGGTAGCATCTTGTAGCGACTCTTGTAAGACACGCTTCACCACCTCTTCTATTTCCATTGAGTTATTCTTCTTGGGGCCCATCTTATGAATTTAACTTAGCCAAATTGTTTTATATAACACAAACTATCAGTTACAATGTTTTAAGTGACTTAGAATGTGTTCACACCTTCAAAATAATATGTTGGTCACGAGCGATACACAACACGTCTAGTCACTTTCCGCCATACAATAATATAAGAAAAAATTTCTAGTAAACATGGATCCACAAACGAGCCATGTGCGCAAATGTGTGGTTACATGCTGCCACTGACTTCATTAAGAAACATCTTCCTAATTATTACAAATTAATTTGAAAAGTAAACTTTTTGTTTAATTGCCATTCTATGTTGCCTCAAAATTCACTCATAGCTTAACCTACCACAGAATATAATTATATTGATTCCTGTTAGGTTTGTCTCCCGGGCTAAATGGCCGTGGTCTAGTTTTCTTGAAACTCGTTTTGTCTAGAACTGCGGTAGACAACTTTAGAAGATTCTGCATGCTCTCTATGAACTCCTCAACTAAACAGGAATCAAGACACTAGCCGTGAAAGCCTACAATTTTACATAATACAATTATTACTTTACATGTTACACAGTAATACTGTATACTCATATCTATTAAAGGAAGTGTTCAAAGTGTCATCCTTGCATCGGATTGCAATACTGGACTCGTATCTACAATGAGTTTCGCAAACACCCCCAGATCATCTCGAAATTCTTGAGAAGCATGTACTTCAATGATATTAACAGGAGTGCTTGCTGTACGCTACACTTTTAAGGTGACCCATACACAAAAATCCAAAGGATTGAGATCAGGTGATCATGGAGGCCAATGTACAGACCCTCCTCAACCTATCCATTTTGGACCATATCTCAGCATTAGATGTCTTCTTACAGGAGCAGCAAAATATGTCAGTTCTCTATCATGCATGTACCACATCCTCAAGCAATTCTGGAAGATTTCGCAGCAGAACCTGAAGAGTTTCTTCTTTCACTATTTATTTTATCACTTAGTTCTTCACATTCGTTGATATCTTAACACATCTACCTAGGTTTACACTTTTACGTATTCTCCAATCTGGTCATGACTGGCCGGCCAGACCCTTGTATCTCCTTATATATATATATAAGGGCAGGAACAAACTAGACGTCAGTCCAGACCTCTCTTGAACAGAAGCCTCGAGAAGCAGATTCTATTAGAATTGACACATTTAGAAAATGATTTCTCCAGAAAGCACTTCTGGAGAGATTGTTCACTGGCTTCACACGACACAAATCAAACTCCTTTTGACTTATAAGGAGGAGTGCTGCTGCCATCCTCAAAATTCAAATGATAATTTGAGTAATGGATTAACAATCCATCACAATATTTTTAAATTTTCTAACACCTAAAAATATGTACCCTAGTTATGATAAATGGAATATTATAACTGAACCAAATGCTTGGCTTTGGAGAAACTCATTTCCTTTCTGGAGCATATAAAACTTACCGCACAGAAGCAAAATGTCTGACAGCTGCATCAACACTCCAATCCATTTTTGTAACCAGATATGATACAATCAAAAATCCTGTTCTGTTGAATCCATGTGTGCAATGTACAGCTATAATTAGAACATAAAAAATCATATTAATATAGGTAGAATTGAAATTATCAATTCTATCAAACTACAGTAGAACCTGTATAGTGCATACCATGCAAACCTTTTAGTGTGGCTTCTTTATGCCTATCGCAATGTTTTATTTAATATAATTTTAGCAGCTAAGATCATTAGCATCAAGATTCAAATTTGAATGTGATAGGTCCGACAAGGCTTTTTCTCGAGGTCTCTTTTTTCAGGATTGAAGTTTTTTCACATGCTATAAATCTACAACATAGGACCTTAGTTCCCTTCTAAAGGAACCCATATCAAGATTTTTAAGCCCTGAAAGGTATGAACAAGCATACCTTGGAGACTATAGCAATAGACCAGTTGATAAATATTTAGGAAACATTTTAAGGAGTTGCTTGTTTTTTGTGCCAGTGTATTTAGGATCATAATGTGCAACATTATTATACTTTTACCATACAACAAATGTACACTTACCTATTATTTCCAGAGGATGTTGGCTGATGAATCTGTCACAAATTTCTGTGAATGCCTTAGTCATATCAGCTGATGGAGTCTCACCATGCCCTCGACATTTCAATTTTACATATTTACAACCTTGAGCTTCAATATCTTTCTTGTTATAAAATCTTGATGTGTTTGTTAAGTCAATCCAAAGACCAAGTTTTATCTATAAAGTAAAAATTATATTCAAACTTCATAATAACAAGGATAAACAAATAAGTAAAAATTATATTCAAACTTCATAATAACAAGGATAAACAAATAAGTAAAATTAAATTAATATTGGGAAGCTAAAGCTATTACTATGATAGAAATAAGTAAATTAATAAACACAATTAAATTATTGTAAATCAATGGTAAAGAGAAAAATTTTTGCCTGAACCGGGAATCGAACCCCGAACCTTTAGCTTTCCGTGCTAATGCTCAGACCACCGAGCTAATCCAGGCTTCATTCCCATCCAAGCAAGAATCCTTCCTTTACCTTTACTCTACTGGCCCCACATTCAATTGCAATGAATCATCATTCACAAATACAAAATGAATGGCTTCTACCTGAAGAAGACATGAAGGGACTCCACACAGCTATAGCATTATTTATTAAATTAATATTGGGAAGCTAAAGCTATTACTATGATAGAAATAAGTAAATTAATAAACACAATTAAATTATTGTAAATCAATGGTAAAGAGAAAATTTTTGCCTGAACCGGGAATCGAACCCTGAACCTTTAGCTTTCCGTGCTAATGCTCAGACCACCGAGCTAATCCAGGCTTCATTCCCATCCAAGCAAGAATCCTTCCTTTACCTTACTCTACTGGCCCCACATTCAATTGCAATGAATCATCATTCACAAATACACAATGAATGGCTTCTACCTGAAGAAGACATGAAGGGACTCCACACAGCTATAGCATTATTTATTAAATTAATATTGGGAAGCTAAAGCTATTACTATGATAGAAATAAGTAAATTAATAAACACAATTAAATTATTGTAAATCAATGGTAAAGAGAAAAATTTTTGCCTGAACCGGGAATCGAACCCCGAACCTTTAGCTTTCCGTGCTAATGCTCAGACCACCGAGCTAATCCAGGCTTCATTCCCATCCAAGCAAGAATCCTTCCTTTACCTTTACTCTACTGGCCCCACATTCAATTGCAATGAATCATCATTCACAAATACAAAATGAATGGCTTCTACCTGAAGAAGACATGAAGGGACTCCACACAGCTATAGCATTATTTATTAAATTAATATTGGGAAGCTAAAGCTATTACTATGATAGAAATAAGTAAATTAATAAACACAATTAAATTATTGTAAATCAATGGTAAAGAGAAAAATTTTTGCCTGAACCGGGAATCGAACCCCGAACCTTAGCTTTCCGTGCTAATGCTCAGACCACCGAGCTAATCCAGGCTTCATTCCCATCCAAGCAAGAATCCTTCCTTTACCTTTACTCTACTGGCCCCACATTCAATTGCAATGAATCATCATTCACAAATACACAATGAATGGCTTCTACCTGAAGAAGACATGAAGGGACTCCACACAGCTATAGCATTATTTATTAAATTAATATTGGGAAGCTAAAGCTATTACTATGATAGAAAATAAGTAAATTAATAAACACAATTAAATTATTGTAAATCAATGGTAAAGAGAAAAATTTTTGCCTGAACCGGGAATCGAACCCCGAACCTTTAGCTTTCCGTGCTAATGCTCAGACCACCGAGCTAATCCAGGCTTCATTCCCATCCAAGCAAGAATCCTTCCTTTACCTTTACTCTACTGGCCCCACATTCAATTGCAATGAATCATCATTCACCAAATACACAATGAATGGCTTCTACCTGAAGAAGACATGAAGGGACTCCACACAGCTATAGCATTATTTATTAAATAAATATTGGGAAGCTAAAGCTATTACTATGATAGAAATAAGTAAATTAATAAACACAATTAAATTATTGTAAATCAATGGTAAAGAGAAAAATTTTTGCCTGAACCGGGAATCGAACCCGAACCTTTAGCTTTCCGTGCTAATGCTCAGACCACCGAGCTAACCAGGCTTCATTCCCATCCAAGCAAGAATCCTTCCTTTACCTTTACTCTACTGGCCCCACATTCAATTGCAATGAATCATCATTCACAAATACACAATGAATGGCTTCTACCTGAAGAAGACATGAAGGGACTCCACACAGCTATAGCATTATTTATTAAATTAATATTGGGAAGCTAAAGCTATTACTATGATAGAAATAAGTAAATTAATAAACACAATTAAATTATTGTAAATCAATGGTAAAGAGAAAAAGTTCAGGCAAAAATTTTTCTCTTTACCATTGATTTACAATAATTTAATTGTGTTTATTAATTTACTTATTTCTATCATAGTAATAGCTTTAGCTTCCCAATATTAATTTAATAAATAATGCTATAGCTGTGTGGAGTCCCTTCATTTCTTCAGGTAGAAGCCATTCATTGTGTATTTGTGAATGATGATTCATTGCAATTGAATGTGGGGCCAGTAGAGTAAAGGTAAAGGAAGGATTCTTGCTTGGATGGGAATGAAGCCTGGATTAGCTCGGTGGTCTGAGCATTAGCACGGAAAGCTAAAGGTTCGGGGTTCGATTCCCGGTTCAGGCAAAAATTTTTCTCTTTACCATTGATTTACAATAATTTAATTGTGTTTATTAATTTACTTATTTCTATCATAGTAATAGCTTTAGCTTCCCAATATTAATTTAATAAATAATGCTATAGCTGTGTGGAGTCCCTTCATGTCTTCTTCAGGTAGAAGCCATTCATTGTGTATTTGTGAATGATGATTCATTGCAATTGAATGTGGGGCCAGTAGAGTAAAGGTAAAGGAAGGATTCTTGCTTGGATGGGAATGAAGCCTGGATTAGCTCGGTGGTCTGAGCATTAGCACGGAAAGCTAAAGGTTCGGGGTTCGATTCCCGGTTCAGGCAAAAATTTTTCTCTTTACCATTGATTTACAATAATTTAATTGTGTTTATTAATTTACTTATTTCTATCATAGTAATAGCTTTAGCTTCCCAATATTAATTTAATAAATAATGCTATAGCTGTGTGGAGTCCCTTCATGTCTTCTTCAGGTAGAAGCCATTCATTGTGTATTTGTGAATGATGATTCATTGCATTGAATGTGGGGCCAGTAGAGTAAAGGTAAGGGAAGGATTCTTGCTTGGATGGGAATGAAGCCTGGATTAGCTCGGTGGTCTGAGCATTAGCACGGAAAGCTAAAGGTTCGGGGTTCGATTCCCGGTTCAGGCAAAAATTTTTCTCTTTACCATTGATTTACAATAATTTAATTGTGTTTATTAATTTACTTATTTCTATCATAGTAATAGCTTTAGCTTCCCAATATTAATTTAATAAATAATGCTATAGCTGTGTGGAGTCCCTTCATGTCTTCTTCAGTAGAAGCCATTCATTGTGTATTTGTGAATGATGATTCATTGCAATTGAATGTGGGGCCAGTAGAGTAAAGGTAAAGGAAGGATTCTTGCTTGGATGGGAATGAAGCCTGGATTAGCTCGGTGGTTGAGCATTAGCACGGAAAGCTAAAGGTTCGGGGTTCGATTCCCGGTTCAGGCAAAAATTTTTCTCTTTACCATTGATTTACAATAATTTAATTGTGTTTATTAATTTACTTATTTCTATCATAGTAATAGCTTTAGCTTCCCAATATTAATTTAATAAATAATGCTATAGCTGTGTGGAGTCCCTTCATGTCTTCTTCAGGTAGAAGCCATTCATTGTGTATTTGTGAATGATGATTCATTGCAATTGAATGTGGGGCCAGTAGAGTAAAGGTAAAGGAAGGATTCTTGCTTGGATGGGAATGAAGCCTGGATTAGCTCGGTGGTCTGAGCATTAGCACGGAAAGCTAAAGGTTCGGGGTTCGATTCCCGGTTCAGGAAAAAATTTTTCTCTTTACCATTGATTTAAAATAAGTAAAAATTATATTCAAACTTCATAATAACAAGGATAAACAAATAAGTAAAAATTATATTCAAACTTCATAATAACAAGGATAACAAATAAGTTTTTGCAGATGATTTAGCTCTCCTGGCACTTTCCGAAAATGATTTGCAATGATCAATTTATAATTTACAAAAAATAGGTGCCAAATTTAATATGGAAATATCAATTAACAAAACTAAAATTATGGCATTTCATGGGAAGGACCCCTACAAAGTAAAATCTGTCTCCAGAATAACGTTTTAGAGAGATCTAATCAATTTAAATATCTTGGATATTATCTCTCTATCTGGGATGAATAGGATATCCCTGAAAAGTTACTAGTTATAATAAAAGTTTAGGAATTATTAATCAAGTTATGAAACCATCCCTTGTACAGAAAAACACCAGATTACGTTATATAACACTTTGGCTAGACCAGTGTTGACCTATGGTAGTGAAGCATGGACACTAAAAAAAAAACATGAAAGCAGAATAACGGCTTGTGAAATGAGATTCATGCGCAGAACAGCGGGTTACACCAGATGGGATCGGAAAAGGAACACCGATATCTTAAAAGAATTGAAGACTACGCCAATGTTGGAATATATTAAACAGTACCAACTAAATTGGAAACATCATCTTGGAAGAATGAGTTCAAATCGGATCCCCAAAGCTGTTTATAATTATATACCAAGAGGACGAAGATCACTGGGCCGTCCTATGAAACGCTGGAGGGAAAATTTTCTATAGGATCGTAACAGGCCTTGGCCTAATACTTGGAAGGAAGAAGAAGAAGAAACAAATAAGATGGCAGCTCCATGGTACAAGCAGTTAGACGCTCGCCTCACACTTCTGGGGTCCTGAGATCAAGTCTCGGTCACTCCGAGTGGGTTTCGTGGTGGACGAAATGGAGCTTGACAGGTTTTTCTCGGGGTTTCTCCTGTTTTCCCCTGCCATAAATTTCATTCCACCATTTCTCCATACTCATCTCATTCATTCATTTCATTCATCTGCCACTGTGACAGTGCATCAAGAGTGGTCGGCCAGCACCCTTGCACCCAGTGGGTGGCATTAGAACACACACACACACACACACACAAATTTAACTTTTCAATATCTGTTTAATACATGTGAGAACATTGTAATTGTATCTTTCATTAAAATCAAGTCTAATAATAATTATTCGCTAATTTACAGTATATTGTTAAACACCCTAATGAAAACAACTATTGGTGGTCTCTATGATATCAGTAGTTTTATCTACAGCCATATAATGATCATACAAGTTGCACAGTTAGTGCTTTCATCTATCAGCAATGCCTTGTGCAAGTGCACTACGATAATACAGAATTTACAGTGAGTTTTACTCAACTTGCACCACTAGCTTGGACACTGCATGGGCAGCGCAAGTTGATGGCTCAATGCTTCAGTCACTTTCCCTGCTATCAGCCGCAAAGTCGAGTGAAACTCACTTTAGAAAAAAATCAATGAGAGATAATTACCACATTTTGAATACATAGATAAATAAGAATTAAATTAATCGTGATTATTTGATACCTCATACTTCTATATTTCTTTAAATACAGCACTGCAGTATCGGCAATTTCTTATCACCATCATCAGCTGTTTTTACGATTGTCAATTTTTACTTTTGTTGATAATTATCCAAACTGCCATCTGATGTTCTTTTAAAGAATTATTTTCTAAACTGCCATCTGGTGTTCATTTTAATGAATCATTTTCTAAACTGCCATCTGTTGTATTTTTTAAGAACTTTGTAATCAAGCTAGGTTCATCTGGAATTTCGAAGTTCATAGTTCTAGTATGGCTTTTTGAATATATATTTTTTCCCAAACTGTTAAATCTAAAGGTTTAGATAGATGTTTCAAAAGTTTTGCTTCTTTTTCAATCCTATGATGCTCTAATAAACTACGAGGGTCATACTGAAAGTCATGAGCAACATTTTTTTAAACAATCATAATATTTATTTTAGACAACCAAGTACACCATGTTAATCTACAGACCTTTATGATACTTTTCAACATAGTCTCCATGTCTTTGCACACATTTTGTCCAGCGTTCTACAAGCTTGAAAATTCCCTTATGATAGAAGTCTGTTCCAGCTGCTCAAAGACACTGACGCACTGCTCTCCGAATATCCTCCAGCATCTCGTAGCGTTGGCCTCTCATCTGCTCCTTCACAGAACCGAAAAGATGGTAGTTGGAGGGTGCCAAATCGGGACTATAGGGAGGATGTGGAAGAGTTTCCCACCCAAATGTCTTGATCTTCTCCACAGTGGCACGAGCAGTGTGAGGATGCGTGTTATTGTGTTGCAGAATGATCTTCCTTCCAGGGCGTTTGTCGTGCAATGCACGACGGAGCTTCACAAGTGTCTGGATATAGCGGGCAGCATTTATGGTTTGTCCAGGTTCAAGAAATTCAACCAGAATGCAACCTTGCGCATCCCAGAAGACGCTGCCCAAAACTTTCCCAACAGATTGCACTGTCTTCACTTTTTTCTTTGATGGCAAATTCAAGTGGTGCCATTCCATACTCTGGCGTTTTGTTTCAGGCTCGTAGCTATGAAACCAGCTTTCGTCACCTGTCACAATACTCGTCAAAAAGTCATCACCTTCATTTCGAAATCTCTGAAGAAGGTTATGAGTGATGGTTCTTCTCTGAAGTTTGTGGTCTTCACTCAATAAACAAAGATAGGTATAGGTGTGAACATCACATGCCACTGATTTAAGTATAAGTGTAAACTAATCTGATGTACACTAACTTGTCCCATCGGAACCTAACAAAATGAAGTGAGTGAACATCCATTTCTTAAAATATATTTTTAAATTAACTGCGAATGTTGCTCATTCTGATGTGGTATCTGGTAATAATGATATATTAATGGATATAAAAGAAAAAATAACTGCTGGTAATAGATGCTTAAGAGCTCTTGATAATGTTATGAAGCCAAGGTACATATCTAAGAAAGTAAAAGATAGTTTTACAGCAATTTATGCCTTTCTTTATGGGTATTTTATGTAAATTTATTTCTTATTGCATTAATATTGTTAATAATTATTAAAACAAGAGACTATGTAATCTCCTTGATTAGTAGTAGTAACGTGCGTGATATTGTACTTTTAAATGAAATTAATATGTGGCAACACTGTCACGTGTGCACTTATCCCCAACATTTGTAGAGGCTCGAACAGTAGCATTACTCTAGCAGTGGCTATGGTCCGAGAAGGTTGTGTGTTGGGCCTTCTCGTGATAGGGTGGTGATTATGCAATCTTGTGCAAGTTTAACTATTAAATTGAGTATAAGTGATTGAAAAGTGATTATGTGGAAATAAAAAGTGTATTAGTTTTTACTCACTTTCTGAATAATTCACTGAATGTATGAGAACATTCTTCATGTTACATTGACTACATGAACATAGGACATGTTACAGATAGATAATATAAAATCATCATAAAATCCATTGTAACCTATGGAACTGAAGCCTGGACACTGTCAGGCAGAGGGGCCTCTGTATTATCTACCTGGGAAAGGACAATTTTAAGAAAGATTTACAGACCAGTTTGTGATAATGAAATTTAAGGTAAAAAATAACAAATGTAGAACTTCAGAGCCCACACAGAGACATTGACATCATCACAGACATTAAATGTAGAAGAATTGAATGGCTGGGCCATGTCTGTAGGATGAATACTAATTGAATACCTAAAATGGTTTTAAACTCCAAACTGGATAGTAAGAAAGGACTGGTAGACCTAGGCTGAGATGGTTGGATGATTTAGAGGAATCAAGAACTGGAAATCAAAAACAAGTGATCAAAGTGAATGGATGGCTGTTAAAAGGGAGGTCAAGGTCAGACTACAAATACCATAGCACCAACGAAGAAGTCATTCTGATATCACAAAAATCTCCGCCATCTAGTAGAAATTCCTTTAAGCATTTGCATATGTGCACAACAGATCTGTAGAACTCGGGGAAAAAATCATTTGAGATAAATGTGACAATTGCATACATAGATAAATATTAAAATTATAATAGTAAAAATACAGTAAAAAAGCTCCTTATTCGCAGCGGATATGTTCTGCAAATATGGAATGATAATTTATATGGGTATAGGGGATACGTTCCAAGGTTCCAAAATAAACTAAAAATTATCATAAGTAATGCCACGGGTGATTTCCAAATTATCAATAAATTCACGACTCAAGAAGTGAGGAGTGAATTTATCTAAAGAATTTGGAAATTAAGAGTGGCATTTGTTAGGACTATTTAACGAATAAAATTAAGCTGTTTCCTCACAAATCATTATTTAAATATAGCTATTTTATAATATTTATATATGTAATGTAAACGGTGATGTTTGAAAACAAATGAGAAATGTTTGTTATGTTTCACTTTTTCTTCACTGCAACCAGATCATATTATTTATTGCCAAAGGATCACAATATTGTAAGAATGCACCATAGTGGAATGCACCTTTAAAAGGTCTTTCAATTCAGATTGAAATTCAGCTGTGAATTGAACGAATGAATTCCTTAGTTTGTCTTCGGAATTCTTGATGAAACGTACAGTTGATTCATTAAGATTGGAACAGCATGATATAGGCATAGATGCAAACGACTCGCCAATGCGTAAACGGTCAAGCATTTCTGTTATTACTTTAAACGGCAACACTACATTTTCCTGCTTCAGAGCTAATTTTCTTTCCTTTTACTCGACATTATAAATTGGCAACCAAGCAGAAGAGACACGTGTTATTCAATCAAAATTATTGCAATGAATGACAAGTTGAAACAATAAAACACTGATCATGGTGAGGGCGGCATTTATCAATGGACATAGCAGCACGTGAAAATACAATAGTGTTGGCTTTTAAAAGTGAACTTCAGGCTTAGTGACAATAAGGTTTGTTTTACTTTTTAATTTTGTTGAGTTGTTTCTTGACTTAACTCCCTTGCAGACTCGAGTTTCTTCACTGCATTTGTGACATTCTCAATGCTATATCATGTTCACAACTGACGTCCAACGGTCTCCTCTCCTGCAGACTGACCTCCGTGCCATCTGATGGCTGACCAATGAACTTCCAAATCAATCCCCTCTCCTTATCACCGGGTATTTCAAAATTCATAGTAGTGTTTTTATTCTTGCATATGTAATTTTTTTCCCAAATTGTGAGTTCTTTCGGTTTTTCCAATCTTTAAGTAATTTTTTGGTTTCTATTCTATGTTTTTCTGACCAGGCATGTGCAGCTATTGCAGATTTGTCTGTTTCTCCATTTTTAACATTTCTGCACATGCCTGGTCAGAAAAAACATAGAATAGGAACCAAAACAAAATTACTTAATTGGAAAAACCGAAGGAACTCACAATTTGGGAAAAAAATTACATATGCAAGAATAAAAACACAACTATGAATTTTGAAATACTTGGTGATATGGAGAGGGGACTGACGGCGCGGAGGTCAGTCTGCAGGAGAGGAGACCATTGGATGTCAGTTGTGAACGTGATATAGCATTGAGAATGTCACAAATGCAGTGAAGAAACTCGAGTCTGCAAGGGAGTTAAGAAGTATGAGGTGAGTCAAGAAACTACTCAACTAAATTAAAATAAACCTCATAGTGGTATTTCCTACCTACATAACTTAATTTGTTTTATTTTCTTATTAATTTGTCCATTTGGTTTGAATCGCTCTTTGTAAAAGTCACCTTGGCATGTGCCTGCAGTAAAAAAAGTTGCCAATCCATTGATAAGGGGAAACTAATTCTTTTAACCTTTTGACTGCCGAGTTTCCCTTTTGCCAGCTGGGCTGTGGGTGCCAGGTTTTTTAAATTTGAAGTACTACTCCATACTATATAATATAAACCTATATAAAGTATATTTAACTGTCTACATGCCATGCTAAATTTAATTTAAACTCACTATTATACATTTATTTGAAGGTTAGGCAGTGTTGCTTCCACTTGTAAAGATCCCAGGTTCGAATTCAGCATGGTGTCTTTATTGAAATTTGTTATCACTATCACTAAAACATATATTCTACTGATAATGTTGATGGTATTATCCTAAACACTTATAATATTAAATATTGTTGAACATTTTTTATGGTCCTGGTTTCGAATCAGTTCCAGTCAAACAGCTGTTCTATGCCACGTGCTTCGTGTGTTGCAACACGCCCACGACTGTCAGTCACACACTGTTCATTTAGGTCTACATCACTTGCTTTACTATTTACAGGCTTAGATTGTAATAATATTCTCTTAGAAACAGGACTACTATCACATTCGTAAAACGAGTAACCATTTGATGAACTGTTACTGTCACTCTCATCTTCTGATAAAACTGACACATTTAAACTCGCGTATTGTATTTTCGTCAACTTCGAGACATGAATCACTGTATTCCACAGCACGAACTGCCCCTTGGCCAGGTATCGTTTCAACTAAAATAAAATAAATAAAGAGAAAATTCTGAAATTGCATTATTCCATAGCAAAAAAAAAAAAAAGGCCTTGAAACATGAATGTACACCCTCCTTTAAAAAAAACCGATTTACAACCAGCCTGTACCGTTATTCTGTAAGGGATGTGCAAAGTATTGCTAAGAAAGGATGCACAACACAGAACGAAAAATAATTTTAGTTTATTGAAGTAAAAAACTTCGGGAAAAAAAAAATATTAAAATAATAAGATTGACACAAACCGGAGCTGCCGGCGTGGCGTACGCTGTACACGCACTTTCACCGACAGTACGCCGGGCAGGCGTTCAAAAGGTTAATATACCGACTGGATCTGCGAATAAAGAAATTTTTTAGCCGCAAATACAGGAACTGTATCACAATTTTCTTTTTAACCTGCGAATAAGGGAACCACGTACAAGGAGCTTTTACTGTAGTACAAAATGTTAGTAAAGACAAAGAGTACATAGAACAATAACTGTAGTATGCAGTATTAGAACAGCAGATTGTAGTACGGAAAATCAAAAGTCAAAGTACTCTACACTTGGGCCATTTCTCAGATTACAACTCATGTTGGTTCAATAATAATAATCAGTGATTTTTTTGCTCTTTCTCTTAAATTAGAACACTGACATAACTGAGCTAAAATCCTCCTACCTTATAATAATTATTAGCAGAACAAATAACTAACTCACTGGCACTATTGAACCCACATGAGGCTCAACACTAAATTACCTTTGCCTTAATTTCCCATAATATATTATTGTGATACTGTTACTCTACATATTTCTTTTTTCTTTACTAACATTTGTAATATTTTAAACATTTTTCAATGATACTTATAACACGTTTTTATAAGTTTTAGGAATTTATTTATTTACGAGAAACAGGGTAACATTACAATATTTTAAGACCATACTGTGATATTCACTAGCTATTTTCTCTCCTCTTTCAATGTTGCCAACACCAACAACTTAATTACACTATTTTTGTTACGTTAGTGTTAGTGTACATCAGATTTGTTTACACTTCAATAAATAATACATATGTAATTTATTTTGTTAGGTTAGGATGGGAGAAGTTAATGTGCATCCAATTTTAATAAACGTTTGGGAATTTATTTCAAGGTTGAACATACCGCACATGCTGCCATCTAGCGACAGCTCTGTAAACTTTCTATAGGACTTCAAAGATATGTGGTTCCACCTAGCGACAGATCTATAAACTGATGCACATGTGCACTGTTATACTGTAGGACTTAGGAAATATATTGGGAAAGGTTAACTATGTTTTTCCCCCATAGGTTCATAGCCACATGGATATAAGCTCTTCACATATCCCTATCCCAAGCTGATGCTTTCCAATCATCCCTTTATAATTCACCTCCTTCAAATCATGGTTAATGTTAGGAAAAACTATAGTTCGATTTCCACCGTAATTTTATAAGTCCTACAGAATAACAGTACACATGCGCATACATTTATAGAGTTGATGCTAGGTGGAACCACATATCTATGAAGTCCTAGAAGTTTGGAGAGTGTAGCTAGATGGAACCATGCAGCTGTAAAATTGATATGACCAACTTGTACACAATAAATTCCCAAATGTTTATTAGAAATGGATGTACACTAACTTCTCCCTTCCTTAACCTAAGAAAATAAATTACATGCATATTATTTACTGAACTAACAAAATTAAGTTAATTTATATGACGTGGGATTAATTCCCAATTGTTGGTAACACCAATTTTACAGACATCTTGTGGACATTGCATTAAACACTCAAGCAACTGGCGCATGTGTACTGTGGTTCTGTAGAACTTTGAAACAATTGTTCTGTACGTAAATAAATATTTAATAATTGTAAAAAAAATGCTAAGCTCATGTTTCCATTAAGCACAGTCTGAATTTTTTCTAAGTCCGATGCAGACACCACGCGCATGCACCAACGGGGTTTTATTTTCAAATTATTTCTCACCATTTACAGCAAATTTTAAACATTTTCTAACGATTATTAGAACATTTTTTTCTATGATATATAACTATATATGTAACATGATGTTGTAGCCATATTGATTTTTAGGAATATTCTATACAACAACAGTGCAACCAACATGGGGTATGTAAAATTTGAGAACTTACTATTTATTTTTGGGCATGCATTCTTTCACAGGTTAGAGTGCTTAAATTGCATTAGGTTAGCTTTTAGGTTGGTCTTTCACAGGTTAGAGTACTTCAATTGTACAACAACAGTGCAACCAACATGGGGTATGTAAAATTTGAGAACTTACTATTTATTTTTGGGCATTGCATTCTTTCACAGGTTAGAGTGCTTAAATTGCATTAGGTTAGCTTTTAGGTTGGTCTTTCACAGGTTAGAGTACTTCAATTGTGTTAGGTTAGCTTTTAGGTTCGTTGAATAGCATGTAAAATGTTGGCTGCATCGCGATATTCCATAGAGTAAACAGCTTCGCGTTTGTTAGCGCATGCGCGTGGTGTCTGCCTGGGACTTAGAAAAAATTCTCGCTGCACTCAACGGAAAGATTATCCAAATATTATAAGTATCTATATAAATTGTTTAAAATAGTAAAATAAAATGTTAGTAAAGACAGAAGAAGTATGTAGAGTAACAGAATTACAAGAGTATAGTATGGAAAATAAAGTAGAAATTATTCTACAGTTGAGCCACTCGTTTATGGTACTGAATGAATGAAAAATGAGAGCAAGTATACCATACCCTATAACTCTTCATTGAAGCAAAAACCATTCCTGGCTCAAAACGACATTCTTCTGGTACTTGGTCATCATACTGAGAGCTGAGAGGTGTTTTGAATGCTAAAAACTTATTGACAACTAGTCCTGCTGACTTACGTGGACAATGTAACCAACGAGCAGGAATTGGACCTGGACTCTTATTGTCCTGACGATTCCCACTCATTTTGCCTAGAAGAAAAATATTTTAAAATTAGTAGAGTACCATCAGCTGGCTGTTTCATGCATAGTACTACATTTTTAAAACAACATATGAATGCATATTTAGTAGGATTTATTTATTTCATTTTAATTAAACACATTACGCCAAACTTACCATAAGTATTTAAGTTTTCAAAATAAAATAAAATATTCAAGCAACCATCAAAACCAATTCGCAAATTTCTAACCATAGAACATTTACATCGACGTCAACTACATTCGCCCTACAAACGATGATATAAAATTGAAATATCAGGATAGCCAACATACACACAAAGAAGCGAAAAAAGGTTCTCTATGATGACAAACGAGCGCAACAGAAAAGAAAATGTATCTACGGTAAAACGAAGTAAACTCATGCGCCGTAATGCCAGGTTGAGGAATAAGATCAAATCCCTGTTATTGAATGTCCATTATAAAAATATTTTCAATGAACTGTGATGGTGTACTGTATATTGTTAAACTGTTTTATTTGTAAAATACCTACGAATGTGGAAAAAATATTTTTTTCTAGTAATACAATTCAATAAAGGCACGCATTTTTTAAAGAAATTCTGTTTTAGTGTAATTGAAATACAAAATTCGAACGCATGCTAGTTTCTCTTTTATAAAATCTTCCCATGCTCAAGTGTATTTTCTACGAAAAAAAATACTAAAGGAAACTGCACTTAGTATTTTGTAATTTGTTAGCGGGCTTTAAACACATTTTTTTTTTTTTTTTGAATTGGCTATACCAATTTCATCTTCATTAAGGTAAAAAAAATATATATTCCTAAAATTCTCCTAGAAGAGTAGCTGACCTGTTTTAGCATAGAGTCAGTGTAGCCAACCACCACATTGACAAAATCAATTCCCATAGGACTTCGTTCTCTATGCATAGGACGGCGCCTCAGACGCGGCGGAGGAGCGAACGAAGAAGGTCTTCAGCCAGCGGAGTGGTCCAGCGCAGCGAGCTATCGCCGTAGAGGATTTCTACCAGCATACGGCTGGAACGCAACGCCCCGCGAAGAAAAGCGCCCGCCATTGGCTGCCGGCGTAGTGCCATATGACTTGTGCATAACAAGTCCATAGAGCAAAACCGTCTGACGGCTTTCCTTTTCAGGAATAAAAGGCACTGCGTCCGGCTGTCAACGATGGACTCTTCGTCCCCAATCGCCGGTAGAACGCGACAAAGGTCTACGAAGAAACCCAAGCTAACCGTGTCTGACACCAATCGGTCGGCCACCGCAACAGCCCCTGTTCCCAGGTCCAATCCTAGAGCCCCCCTCCCACCCGCTGCCTCGCCGGCAACTGACGGCGTCGCGGCGGGAGGGAGGAGGACTCCGGATCAGCGCTCCGGCGTAAACAGGCCTTCAGCTCTGTTCATTCGCCGCGAGTATGCGTCACTATTGACAGCTGCGAACGCGGAGTTCGCTAAAAACGGATCGCGTGCATTCATTTGCACTCCAAGTCGATCCGGAATTAGGGTGAGACTGGACTCAAAGCAGATCTCAAAAAATACCAGCAGCTGTTGGCCCAGCATAATATCCCCTGCCTCACAGCCGATATTATTAGCAACCGACGACGCAAATCGTGCGATTCGTCATAAAAGGCATCGACTCCAGTGTCGATCCTACGATGGTCCAAGGGGACCTCAAGGATCAAGGGTTCGAGGCCTTGAAGGTAGTCAACATGACCTCCGGAAAGACCAAGAACCCACTGCCTATGTTTCTGGCAACACTGAACGATGAACCCAACGCCCACGAGGCAACGAAATTAAAAAAGCTTTGCTTTTTTAAAGTCAAGGTCGAGCCATTTCGCCGACTCAGGACTCCAAATAGGACCACGCAGTCCCCTTCCAAGGAAACCTAATGTAGTTACTACTCAGTCCAAACAGCAACACTGCCAGCCGAGCCAAAGCTCCTGACATGTCGCTCCCTCAAACTCTACTCTGCGAGCAGAAAGAAACGTCAACCTCCTACGCCACTAGAAGGCAAGCGACTCTCAAACGACCATCCAATCCAGGAGGTTGAACAACGCACCAAACAGTCCCAAAACTCACCGAACGACGTCTACAACGATCTACTAGACAGACTAAAGAAGGAGCTCGAATTCAAACCCGAGAGACTATCAATCAAATCGACATAAATCATAAACTCAACGTGTACAAGACTAAGATACACGCTTATAGATATCAAATCCGCTATCCCAATATAGATAACAGCAAGACACCACAAAACGTATTCTTTGGGACCACGTTGATAGCTCTACAACCGCGAAAGCTGACTTTTGATCATTTTATTAACTTCCAGCCACTCTGCTAGGGTTTTGGTGGTTTTCCCTAGCGTCAAGACAAATGTCGGAGTGGTTCCCTAGTCTCCACCAGTAAATTATTAACTCCCTGATAATAAATTCTAAATTATTAAAAAAAAAAATTTTTTTATCTTAATTTAATTTTAATCAAACTATTCTAAATTTCGTCAGTCAGCTCACCCTGAGGAGGGCCTTTTTCATTTCTCAACCCAATAGCGACTTCTCCTCGGAACTTCACCTCAAATAACCAACAAAATTCTAAATTAACCAAATTTTAAAATTTAATTCAACTCGACCAAGACTGCAAGCGCGGCTTGCGGATGGAGCTCCACCCAATCAGCGACCGGGACGGCGCACTGATGAACCTACATTCACCAGAGGCGTCCTCCAGAAACGCCGAACAACAGCCCACGCTTGACCTCCCGGTGGAATTACTATGGAGTTTTGTACGGCCATCGTGAGGAAACACCTTTAAGATACACATCTAACAATTATATTCTTGGACAAAGAGGGCATACAAATAAGTCCCTAAAATGTCAGGGACATCTTGTCCCATACGATGATAATCATCATCATCCGCATCGGATCTACAGATAAATATACATCACATGAAACTTCAAAAAACTGCTCCAAAGAATCGCCATATAGGCTAAGGAAAACTCAACTAACCCATTATAGAATAGCAAGTCAATAATTAGCTATCAGGGAGCAAAAATTGGCTCCAAAATTAGCAATCTGGACAGTGCTAGGACATTGTCACAAATCAGTCAGTCAGTCAGTCATAGGACGGCGTGCTTGCATTTTGGAGCAACAGTAAACGATTAATGCAGGGTTGCCAATATAGCCATTCTGTAGCTATAGAATCTGGCAATTTTCAAACATAACTATATGGCTACAATTTTGTGAAAAATCTATTAATGGCTTTTATGATTATTTGTCGCCTTTCTTTAGTCACTTCTAGCTATCTCAGCTTGTTTTATACACATTCTATAATGATAACAGCGGCTCCGTGGCGCATTTTAATTAGGGATGCAACATTGCTCATAAAAAAACATCGATATATCGATGTTTTGGGCAAATAAAAACAAAAGAATGTTGAAAATGTTTATTAATTATTTCTCAAAACAGAATTTAAAAACAACTTTGACAATCTTGTGCCCAGTAAGCAGTTTCTTTCTTGGGTAATCATAGCGCCAGCCTCTGAAAACACCCACTCACTGGACACCGATGTTGCTATGATAGGCAAATATATAATCCCCAGTTTATACAGCCCAGGAAATAAAACTTTCGTATCATCCCACATTTCTAAAGCATCTGCTTTTTGGCTGAGGAAGTGCAAATAATACAATAGATGGCGCTAGGCATGACAAAATATCGTCCATAAAGGGCGATATATCATCGATGTTTGGGTTTTTTTCATCCCTAATTTTAATGACACTTGCCACTCACCACTGGGGTCTCGAGATCAGTCTTGGTCACTCGATGTAGGTTTCATGTTGGACAAAAAAGGAGCTTGGGCAGGTTTCTCCCGTTTTCCCCTGCCATTAATTTCATCCCATCATTTCTCCATACCCCCCCATTCATTTAATTTTCTTCATCTGCCCCTATGACAGTGCATCAGGCATGGTGGCCCAGCATTCTTGTCATTCACAGACCTCTACAAATATAGGAACTTCAACTCATCTCATCCCTCGACCTGACCTGAGTTAGACACAAGTTGAGGATATTATATTATGTAATGATAACAGATGAAGATTGATAGATTTTGGGACCACAACAAATAATATTAAATGTAATATATCTTCTTTTCAAGGAAGAACATATTGAAAGAAATGTGGATATACCCTGATGGTATTACTGATCACATAGATCATGTATTAATACAGAACACATTCAAGTGTATATATTTTAAATGTATGATGTGAGGAGATTAGATAGTGTTTAAGACTACCACTTAGCAAGAGTAAGATATAAACAAAGAATATCCTCAATGACAAATTAAATTCGAAGAGAAAAATATGTGCCTAAATCGCAATCTGAGCCCAATACCTCTTGTTCTGTCCACCAGTGCTTTAATGATTTAAGCTATTAGGCATCACAATTTAAACATAGATTTTTCTCTTATACTAATATGATTCCCGTGCACCAGGTAGCAGTGAACTTTTGTTCCACTAATGCCATCTAGCGGTCTCTTAAATAAGAGCACTTTTAAAATGGAAATCACATTACATTTCTAGCAAGTAAAGCTAATATTCAATATTTAATATTAATTTATCACTTCTCACTCAATGACAAATTAAATTGAAGAGAGAAATATATGCCTAAATCGGGATTTGAACCCAATATCTCATATTAGTATAAGAGAAAAATCTATGTTTAAATTGTGATGCCTAATAGCTTAAATCATTAAAGCACTGGTGTACGGAACAGAGATATTGGGTTCAAATCCCAATTTAGGCATATATTTTTCTTCTTCAAATTTAATTTTTCATTGAGTGAGAAGTGATAAATTTAATATTAGATATTGAACCGCTGCTGGTGGTCTCGAGGTAGCGTGCTGCCTTGTCACGAAGTGGGCCCGGGTTCGATCCCCAGTCGGGACAGTTTTTCTGGGTGAGGTTTTTCCTCACCTGTAAGACAAATGTCAGAAAAACTTTAAGGCCAAAATGGTCCCCGAAATCATATGGCCATCGCAATCATCATCATCATCATTCATATTCATCTTAGATTAAGCTTAGGATTAGGGACTCTCCTGGCACACCACTATCATCATCATCACCCATAATATCATCGGGGCAACATAACCCCGTCTTCCAAGCGCCCCAACCTCAGAAGTGGGTTACAAATATGCCATGCCAGGAGAGAACACCAGGAATGTCGAAAGATAACCTGGGGCATTTGCAAAAAAAAAAAAAAGCTTTACTTGCTAGAAATGTAATGTGTTGATTTCCATTATAAAGTGCTCTTATTTAAGAGACTGCTAGATGGTGTTAATGGAACAAAAGTTCACTGCTACCTGGCACACGGGATCTTATTAGTATAAGAGAACAATTATGATGCCTAATAGCTTAAATCATTAAAGCACTGGTGTACAGAACCAGAGATATTGGATTCAAATCCCAATTTAGGCACATATTTTTCATAAGTAATGCCACGAGTGATTTCCAATTTATCTAGAGAATTTGGAAATCAAGAGTGGCATTTGTTAGGACTGTTAAACAAATAAAATTAAGCTGTTTACTCACAATCATTATTTAACTATAGTTATTTTAAAATATTTATATATTTATTGTAAATGGCGATGTTTGAAAACAAATGAGAAACGATAGGTACGCTTCATCTGCTTCTTTTGTTTTATCACTGCAACCAGATCATACTATTTATTGCCAAAGGAACGCAATATTGTAAGAATGCTCTCTAGTGGAGAAAAAATGAAACACATCAAACTGTATATTAATTAATTTCTGATGTCATATGATGTAAATATGACAATTATATTTTTCTGGATTGTTACCTTGGGAAAAAATACATTTAAGAAAGTGCAAACAGTGTGTTCTTTTTGTGGTGGTATAATCAATTGCTACAAATGTTTTTATATTAACTCCCGCATGCGGCATGTGTTGACGTCTATGCACTATATATACAATCTGGTAGCCGTATTTCTCACGGGCTGTCACTGCAAAATAATGGTCAGACCTGTTCAGAATATTAAAAGGAGGAGCTTTCTTTAATATGGTAATTATAACACTGATAAATATTTCGTTGAAACACGACTCTGATTGGTTGTAAAACAGAAATCATTGAAACGTGATTGGTCATTGTTCCCAATTGGGGCATGAGTTAAATAGTCTCTTCAAATTTAATTTCTCATTGAGTGAGAAGTGATATAATATTAAATATCGAAAGAATATTCTATATAAATAGAATTTCTTGTCAGAAAAGAATAAAAATATAACTAACTCAATGGCACTATCGAATCCATAGGTTCATGGCCATGTGGACATAAGCTTTCCATACTTCCCTATTCTGAGCTAATGTTTTCCAATCATTTCTTGTAAAATCATTTAATTCCCTCAAATCATAGTTAATGTTGATCTCCATAGCTCTCGGGATCATTTAAGCATAGTGGCCACAATTTTTGTTTTCTCATGACGAAATATTAAGTATTATATACAGGGTGAGGCAATGAAACGGCACGATTTTGAAAAATCACCAATAATATATTTACAAAAAGAGTATAATTATTTGAACATGAATCTTAAGTACATGAGTGGAAATTAATGTTTTACCTTAAAAAAACAATCATTTTTTGGAATATGGTGCCAGTAAGGTGACGTCCTTGGTTTGCACACATTGTTGGAGTCTAAGATGAATCCCCCATGGCGTTCTGTAGCATCTGCAAAGGAATGTTGTAATTTCCTACCGGATTCTCTCCTTCAGATCTTCTTTTGTTCTTGGTGCATTTTCCTCGAAGACTTTGCATTTAAGATAGCCCCAAAGAAAGAAGTCTGGGGCGGTCAAATCTGGCGAACGGGGAGGCCAAGGGATATCACCATTCTTGCTGATTAGCCGTCCTGGAAAAAGCGAAAGTCTCAGCAAAACCCATGAGACATTAGCAGTATGGCTTGTTGCCACCATCTTGCTGGAAGAGTGTTTCTTCATCTGGATCATACTGATCGATGCCAGGCAGACCAAAAGTTACTAACATGTCAGCATAACGTTCAGAGTTCACCGTTACTGTGTTACCATGTTCATCTTCAAAAAAATAGGGTCCCACGAGAAGATACTGCACACCAAACTGTTACTTTTCAGAATGGAGAGGTTTTTCATGAAGATCACGTGGGTTATTTGCGGACCAATACCGGAAGTTCTGCTTGTTAACGTAACCACTAAGGTGAAAGTGGGCTTCATCACTCATCCATAAGTTATGCACTCTTTCTCCATTTGTTCCGATAACATTAAGCATCGCTTGGCAAAAGCGTATGCGATGATTGTAATCGTTAGGTTGTAGGGCTTGCACTATCTGCATTTTGTATGGGTGATAGTGTAGGTCATTCTTCAAAATCCGTCTCACTGATCGATTGCTGAGACCAAGTTGAGCGCTGTGCCGCCTTGCTGATTTTCGCGGACTTCGTGTTAATGCATCGCGCACACGATCAATGTTCTCTGGGGTCCTGATTGTTTTTTCACTACCACCAATTTTCTTCGTCGTGCTTGCAGTGGCTTCAAAGTTTTTCACCCACAGGAGGATAGCTTTCCTCGATGGCACGGGAGCCCGTGGCGGTAGATTAAACTTAAGACGGAAAGCACGTTGGGCACCAACCACACTATCCATGTTTTAAAATATGCTTTTACAGCAAACGCACGTTGCACGCTTGACCAACGCTCCATGGCTACTGAAATTTCCACTTGTCTAGATGCTCAAGGTCGTTTCCCCCACTCCCATAACCCCCCACTGCACCCGTCAGCCGGAGTCCAAATCGTGCCGTTTCATTGCCTCACCCAGTATTTATCAAAGAATATCATATTCCATAAACCATCAAAATTGGCCATTATGTATGGAAGCTTGTCGTAACGCCAAATTTTAAAAATCTATTTACCTACTGGCTGAAATTTCTGTTTCCTCACCACGGAACTAGATACAAATGATATATTAAATTAATGTTGGGAAGTAAACATTATGAGGTATAATCATTAAAATTCATCAGAAAACATTTTGTTTAAACAACTCACCTCATAGGATTCATGCTTCCATGGTACCATGGTTTCAAACACAGTCGTGTTCATCCTCAGCCATTGGCCTGAAGTTGAACACGACTGTGTTTGAAACCGCGGTATCATGGAAGCATGAATCCTATGAGGCGAGTTGTTTAAACAAAATGTTCTCCGATGAATTTTACAAATGATATATTCCATAAATCAGGAACACTGGACAAGAATTTCAACTTGTTGAATGAATTCTCTTAGGGGTCGTATGTTAGAACATTACTCTCTACTCAAATTACTTCCAATCACTAGTGAGCTGATTCACCGTGAGCAATTGGCTGAGACCGAATTAACGGCCGACTTATCTGTCATGCATGAGAGTCGACGTTTTCGTAATATTGGCAACGAATTACCAAGAATTCTCAGCGATAAAACCACTTCCGTTATTTTCGTCTGCTATAGAGGAATGCATTTATGCTTGCATCCCGCAAATAATACCGTATACAAACACGTCTGCGACACGCGCAATATTATGCCGATTCTCCTGTTCTTCCAGTTGAATTCTTTGGTAGACTCTATCAAATTCCTCTTCTCCGTGTATACCGAAAACATGATCGAAGTCTTCAAGGTCCGACATCTTGGATAAATGTTGGATAAAGCAGCAAAGTACATCGATTACCATCGGTTCCCTTCGGGATTTTAATTTGAGTTGCTCATGTAAGGTACCTCCGCAGGTAGCTTACAAATTTAACCAATTATTATCGCATGAACAGATTTCTGAGTAAGCAAAATCGTATTAGCATACAACTTGCTCAGCAGAGAAGGCATTTTACTGTCTAATGCGTCCAAACATGCGACCCTTAGTGTATGCAGTTCCTACATGATGGGCTTCTTGAAATTTTGTTTCTGATTTTGAGTTTCAAATACGTTTTCTGTGTCATCCATGTTAACTTCTCCTTCAGTTTTTTCTTTCATATTATTAATATCATCATCAGCAGCAGCACTACAGCCCGATTTGAGCCTCGGCTTCCCTATGAACCTTCTCTATCTCTGGTAACCAGCCATATCCCTTGATTCTCAGTTTCCTCGATCCTCAAAATTCCATCCATCCAATGCAGTCTCGGTAGTACCATATTCCTTTTTCCTTAAATTTAATTCCATAATTTTCTTGGGAAATTCTCGTATAAGACTTGAAAGCATAATAATAGTCCCTTCGATTGGTTGCTGGCCAAAGAAGGCAAGACCAGTGATGGGGCTGCCATCTTATAGTCTCTGATCAGGCTTTTCTGGAGAAGAAAAGAAAATAAAGGAAAGAAGAAATGGAAGAAAGGAAGGACTCCCTAGCCCTCGGATGCCCTAATAGCGTCGGGGTCAAAAAAACAAGAGTTAACCAAGAGAGGTTAGATAGTAAGTTAAAAGAGTGCAAAACACAAGTAAGTGGAAGAAATGTTTTGCTCAGCTTGGGCACCTTGTGGTCGCCATCCACATATCCCCTAGATGAGGATGAAGACTATGCCAATTTTGGAATATATTAAACAGTACCAACTAAATTGGAAACACCATCTTGAAAGAATGAGTTCAAATCGGATCCCCAAAGCTGTTTATAATTATATACCAAGAGGACGAAGATCACTGGGCCGTCCTATGAAACGCTGGAGGGAAAATTTTCTATAGGATCGTAACAGGCCTTGGCCTAATACTTGGAAGGAAGAAGAAGAATTTTCTTGGGTATCATGTTAAGTCATTCTTTGTATGTGCCCTGCCCATCACAATCTTGAACCTTTAATTGATATAACCACATCAGGAGACTTAACCAACTTATATAGCTTAGAGTTATATCTTATATGCAATTCTCCCAATATATTTTTCTTAATATATTCTTTTCAAATTAACTCAGTCTTGGACAAAGGTCCATGTGTCATTGTCATATATTAATACTGCTTTTACCAGAGTATATATATATATATATATGTGTGTGTGTGTGTGTGTTGTAAAAAACCTTGACCCAAGGTATCTCAATGATCTGAAATATGCTTTATTGGCATTTTGAATTCAACTTCCAATTTCTTCACCGGTGTATCATTAATTAAAAAGCCAATATATACAAAACTAGAAATCCTCTGAAAATTGTATTGATTAATGTTTATATGGGTTATTTGTGTTGGATCTCTTTTTGTTTTTTGAATATTATTAATATATATACTGAAAAGATTTGGATTGACCTGACGGAATCAGATTTCATTTTTTTTTTGTCAAAACCACATAGAGATGGTACAATCTGTAATACATGGAAAGATTCAACTAGATCAGGACCATGGTACCAACTATAGTATGCTCAGTCACACCTTAGGGAAAAAAATTGGGCATGCTCAGCATTCTTGCTCATTTACTATTACATAACTCTGATATATAGAGATTTTTTTCTATTTTTTGTAGTTTTCTATTTGGTACATTTTATTTTGAAACAGATGTACCAATGAAACATGAATACTTGCAACAATGCTTAATTCAAAATTTCTGCCAGGCCAAAATTGGAATGAAAATGAACAACTATAACAAAAAGTTTTATGTAATATCATTTTTGAGATTATATTCCATTGGATACATTTAAGAATTTTTATATTTTTGTTACCTATCCTATTTAAAGCCTTAAAAATCTGAAGTTTAAACATGAGCATTTCCAAGATATTTCAAAAGTTGTGGCCTATGGTCAGGGCCTGCAAATACTATTATATCTAGGTTTGACTGTATTATTATAATTCTTAATTTTCTTATTTTGATATGTCACAAATATTTAATGCAGGGCTCTACAATTGTTTTTGTCAGCTGGCCACATTAGTTTATGCACAAGGGATCAAGTGTCAGATTTAAGAAATAGTCAAATAAATAAGGTGAATCTGGCGTCATGTTACCACATAAATAGTTGTGTTCTATTTGAACACATTTTGATATGCTATGCACATCTTCATCAGCTTATCTGACAGTTGAATTTTATGTTGTCAGCCCTGGATGTCGAGTCCCACTTCATCTTTTCTTGACTGAAGAACTTGCAAATTAAATCCTTTTCCCTGGAATTTCAAAATTGATAATCCTCTTTTTGTTCTACTGGATGTAGAGAATTATGAATTTTTTTAATTCCCGGCGGAAAATTATTTGATATGCAAGTTCTTCTGTCAACCAAAAGGTGGAGTGGGAGTTGACATCCCGGGCTGACAACATAAAATTGAACAGTCTGGATAAGCCGATGATGATGTGCATAGCATATTAAAACATGTTCAAATAGAACACAACAATTCCTGTTGGTTTGTCTTTCGGGCTAAATGGCCGTGGTCTGGTTTCTTTAAAATTCAATGTTTCATCTACTACTGCGGTAGACATCCTCAGGAGATTCTGCGTGCTCTATGAACTCCTAACTCTTCAACTCTCGGCTGCAGACTGGCTGTGTATTGGAAATCGTGTCCTTATTTGTAGGTGAGAGGGTGATGTTTTCTATACGGTCAGTTACTTTAGAGCTATTTTTTGATTGGTTGTCACTGGCGTGAGTCACAGGCTTTATTCTGGTGTTATAAAGTGCCAGGATCCAAATTTTATTTATCTTCATGGTTTCTTCTTTTTTGTTAAAGGAATTTTTGTGTTTGTAAATTTCTATAGCCTCTCTGTGAGTCGGGTGTAGTAACGTAGTGTTTTAGACAAAACATGTGTTTCTTCAAATTTTATGGCATGTTCTTTGTAATTCACTAAGTGTTCCACTACAGACGATTTTTTGGTTTGTTTCGACTTACAGTTTCTCTTGTGTTCTTGTATTATTCTTGTACTTATCATCCGTTTTATAGTTCCTATGTACACTTCACCACAACTACATGGAATACGATATATACCGGCATTGCTTAAAGGTTCTCGTTTATCTTTTGCTGGATTTAGTGCATTGCTAATTTTATGTGTAGGCTTGTAGATTGTAGATAGTCTGGATCCTATGTTTTTCAGGAATTTGTCCTATTTTGTACGTTACAAAAGGATATCCCTGAAAAAATTACTAGTTATAATAAAAGTTTGGAAATTATTAATCAACCATCCCTTGTACAAAAAACACTAGATTACGTTTATATAACACTTTGGCTAGACCAGTGTTCACCTATGGTAGTGAAGCATGGACACTAAAAAGACAACATGAAAGCAGAATAATGGTTTGTGAAATGAGATTCATGCGCAGAACAGCGGGTTACACCAGATGGGATCGGAAAAGGAACACCGATATCTTAAAAGAATTGAAGACTACGCCAATTTTGGAATATATTAAACAGTACCAACTAAATTGGAAACATCATCTAGAAAGAATGAGTTCAAATCAGATCCCCAAAGCTGTTTATAATTATATACCAAGAGGACGAAGATCACTGGGCTGTCCTATGAAACGCTGGAGGGAAAATTTTCTATAGGATCGTAACAGGCCTTGGCCTAATACTTGGAAGGAAGAAGAAGAAGAAGAAGAAGAAGAAGATTTAACGTAAGATAGAAAAACCTTACCTTTGATCTCTTCCATAGTTCTGTTGTTAGTACCAAGTTTTTTTTTTAGGATTTACTGCACGACAGAAATAAGTTTTGCTATATCCATTTACTTGGAAGGCTGTTTGAAGATGATTAATTTCTTCTTGAAGATGTTATGGTTCAGAAATCCTGTTTTCCTGGTCAACCAGAGCTTTATAATGCCATATTTTTGCCTACGATGATGATTTGACTGCTTGTTTAGGCATCCTAGGCAAAAATTTAGCATTATAAAAGCTCTGGTTGACCGGCAAACAGGATTTCTGAACCACAATATATTCAAGAAGAAATTAATCATCTTCAAACAGCCTTCCAAGCAAATGGATATAGCAAAACTTATTTCTGTCGTGCAGTAAATCCTAAAATAACATGGAACTAATAACAGAACTATGGAAGAGATCAAAGATAAGGTTTTTCTACCTTATGTTAAATCTGTAACATACAAAATAGGACGAATTCTGAAAAAAAATATAGGATCCAGACTATCTACAAGCCTATACATAAAATTAGCAATGCAATAAATCCAGCAAAAGATAAACGAGAACCTTTAAGCACTGCCGGTATATAGCATAAATACAACATAATACAAGAACACAAGAGAAACTCTGGGTTGAAACAAACCAAAAAATTGTCTGTAGCAGAGCACTTAGTGAATTACAAAGAACATGCCATAAAATTTGAAGAGACACAAGTTTTGTCCAAAACACTACATTACTACACCAGACTTCGTAGAGAGGCTATTGAAATTTACAAACACAAATTTCCTTTAACAAGAAAGAAGAAACCATGAAGATAAATAAAATTTGGATCCCGGCACTACATAACACACCAGAAAAAGAAATAAATATGGACCTATAACTCATCGCCAGTAGACAACCAATCAAAAGATAGATCTAAAGTAACAGACCTATCGAAAACATCACCACTCACCTATAAATAAGGATACGATTTCCAATGCTTAGCCAGTCTGCAGCCGACAGTTGAAGAGTTAGGAATTCATAGAGCATGCAGAATCTCCTGAGGATATCTACTGCAGTAGTAGATGAAACACTGAATTTTAAGAAAACCAGACCACAGCCATTTAGCTCAAAAGACAAAGCCAACAAGAATCAAGACACCTGCCGTGTCTCTAGAATACAATAATTTATGAAGTAAAATGATTCTGGATTCACCTTATTCATTAAGGAGAACCTCATAATGTTTCTTACTATTGTAATTTATTAATAATAGCCAGTCAATGTTTAAGCCAATATTCAAAACAATAGGAAACAGATAATTTGAAAATAATACAAAAAAAGCACAAAAATCTTATAACAATTTAAAAACATTCTACAAATATGAAATTTGATACTATTTCTGTTGCACTAATTTATCTGTGTCTGGTTTTATTTACATAGTTTTGATTGTTGTGATTCATAGACGTCCTCCCAAGAGTGGATCTGTGATTCTTGTTCTTATTTATCTCAACTGACTGAAGAGCTATCGAATATAGAGCACCTGAATAATGGATTTTTTCATCCTTCAAGATATTTTGAAGATATATAACTTCCAGTTGTAGGTTTGTAAGATGTGAGATCAATTTCAATAGAGATTGGCGATGAAAATATTTTCAAAAGTACATATTTTATTTGAGCTCACTAAATTCAACAAACAGTTTTTTTTTCTTCATTCTTAGGGATATTTTGAAGGTTGTAGGTTTCAAGATAAAATATAAATTTCAACGGAGATTGGTATGAAAATGTTTTCAAAAGCACATCTTTCTCTTTGAACTCATCAAATCAACTGTTAACTTTTCAAGCTGGGAATTTCAAATCCCACTGACATATCAAAGTGGCAATATTTAATTAAATTGGCTACTAACTTGAATTGAACTTTTATAGGAATAAATCACTATGAGGTTTAATTTAAATTAAAATGTTTCATACCTCTCCTCATAACCAATCTTCTAAGTAGATTGTGATTTCAAGGCCTTAGCAGAAATTCCCGCAGATTCTGACTTGATCCGGAGGTTTAACGGTCCACTAACAGAGGGAAGAAGAAGTGGTTTCTTCGGATCAACATAACATCAGTTATATTTGAAGAGAAAAATTTTCCCCTAGACCGGGACTCGAACCCAGGGCCCTTGGCTTTCCGGGCCAAGTGCTCTACCAAATGAGCTACCGAGGCGAGTTACGATCTAAATGCAATTTTTTCTCTTATATACGTTGTAATTCCCTATCGCCAAATGCTTTTGAAACCATTGCTTCTATCTTTGCAAATGGCGGCTTCTTAGTTAAGAAGACATTTATTGGGAATTTAACATTACTTTATAAAGCTACTAATGATGTTTTTTTATTATTCATTTAACATTTCTCAATGAAAGATAAATTATATTTAAAGAGAAAAATTTTCGCCTAGACCGGGACATCAGTTGCTACTGAGGATGGGGCCGCTAAGACCTTGAAATCACGATCTACTTAGAAGATTGGTTATGAGGATTGGTATGAAATATTTTAATTTATCTGGCTACTAACTTTTTTTTACCAGATTCTGAAACAAATGCTACATCTAAAAAACTGCTCAATACATCATAACAAAATTCTTAAGGGAAGTCTGGGTATACAAAAACATTTCAAATGCTCATCTAAAACTTGTTATAATATGATATATCTCAAAGTGGTCATCAAAACACAGACCTTGCATCAGATGGATATTTCTTTCTTTTTCCTGTTTTTTTACAACATACTACGTTTTTAGTGGGCTCATTAAGGCTTTATACTAAATTTTGCAACTTTGAGGGGCAAATAAGTTTTTATTTTTTAATCTACTCTTCTACAAGAAAGTGTTTTTAATATACAGTAATATTTTCATCCATACTGTAAGCTGCCTTACAACTCTCAATTAGATTTTTACATGGCATCTATTTTTAATAATGCATTTCCATCAAAATTCAGAAGCTTATCATTATCAATGAAATGGATTAATCTCTTCAGAACACTCTTGTTTAGCTGAAACTAATCAAACCCCTTTTGATTTTGTTGAAGTATAAGTTTTGGAGACTTATGAAAAGATATATTTCCTCTTTGAAGTTCTAAAAGGAATTCTTACCCATCCTGTGACTTGAGTCGTAAAATATAGGAGTGTCAAGAAGAGGATCATCTGTATTTGTATCCATTGATGAACTCTGGACTGTGGCTTTAGATGATCTTGGTTTGAATTTATAAATTGATTGGATATCTGTTGATTTCTTCAACTATCGTCTGCATTAAAGCAAAGATTGGGATGAGTAGATTCCGGACAACGATGGGTAAACAGCATGTGGTATCTAAAAATAATTATGATATAAATTTTTTCCTCTACTTATTGAACGAAACATAAAAAACATTAATTTTCAGATTTCAGCTCATTTATGTCAAGAAGATTGGGTTAAGTAGATTCCCGGGTAATCAGCACGGCATATCTAAAAAATATAAATTTGTAATTATTTTTTCTTTCACTTATTCAACTAAACATAAAAGCACATAAAAGGTGTAGCAGCGCATGCCTGGTATTTGCTAGTTCAAAATATGAAGTTTTACCACTTAAAAGAAATGTGCAAATTCACTATAAAAAAAATTACTTTGAATAGAAGATGACGTTGTTGGTAACTATGGCTATCGGCTTTCAGATGAAATAGAATTGTATAAGTAGAAAGAATTGTAGACATTTGTATCGGTGCTTGAATGGTGTAATTGGTATCATACTGATGTGGAAAATCAGAGATCCGGGGTTTGAGCATTAATTTTTCTTTCTAAAATTAAAATATTTCTCAAATTGGAATCATGGTGTCATATGAAATAAAAATATAGAAAATATTTTCTTTTCAGGAGACTCGTGAAATATTAATTTTATTTATTTATTTATTTACATTTTGGGATACACAGGGCTAAAAGTTTGAGAAATGCTGTTCTATATAATGAATCAGTTACCAACGATAAATGCTAATTCAAATTCATACTGCAGAATCCCTCTCCAGATTGATCAAACAAAACGTTTCAATAAAAATTACAAAGGGAAGTAATACTATGAGATAATTTACAATTTATAAAAATGACTTGGTTATTATTTTTACATCTCATAAAACTCTGTGATTTTCATTGGACTGGTTTCTGAAGGCATCCCTTCCATCCTCAGCCAAAACTCTATCAAATTTCTGCCTTAACCACCAGCTGTCATCTGGTGCCAGTTTGATGAACTTTGAGATCAAATTTGCTTGCCAAGAATTTCAAAATTCATGGATCCACATTTGTTCTTCTGAATGTATATCTCTTCCCAAACTGTCAATTCCATAGGCTTCTCTAAATGTTTAACAAGTTTAATTCCTGTTTTAATTTTGTGATTCTCTAGCTGCAATTGCCAATTTTTCAATTTCACCATTTTTATATTTCGAAAGTGTTCTTTTGTACGAGTTTCAAAATTCCTTTTAGTTTTTCTTACAAAAGTTATACTTGAAGTCATTTCAACTAATTTGATAATTTCCAGATTTTTTACTATCTGGGGTATTAACTTTTTTATTGGTTATTAGAAAATTATTCAGGCTGAATTTATTTATTGGTACTAATGTAATATTGAATTTATTAAACATTTTTTTAATTTTCTTTGTGTTTCAGAATGGTAAGTAATTTTCTTGAATTTTTTTCTTTCTTGGAATTAGATTGCAGGTGGGGTATTCATTTAATTTTTTAAAAAATTTCTTTGAAGTTGGTGATGATAGTGGAAGTTCAACAGTCAGAGTTTTGACTGAGGATGGAAGGGATGGCTTCAGAAACCGGTCCAGTGAAAATCATGGAGTTTTATGAGGCAAGGTGTAAAAATAATATCCAATTCACTTATATAAACAAAATGTTGTTTTTGCTGTTGTTGTCCACTGGCACTGGAGATTATACTAACACATTCAGTACTGTAAACCAGTTAAGGCATTTAAAGAGACTATCGTGTATGCGGCTGTCAGTTAGTTAACTCATTTTAGAATGGGTGCAAACAAACCACGTTTATATTCGGCGCATAAATATTGTGTTGGCTTAGTATGTCTTGGAGATCATAGATGGCATGTAAATGTACATTTTCTATTCCCGTTTGACACGTTTAACCTTGGTGAATCCCCTTTTATTTTTAAAACAAACAACACATGGAATTCGCTCACCCAAACTTACCTCCAGGCTCCAATGCAGTTGTATATGTTTCTCATTATCGCGCTGTTGTTTGTGCGTGAGTGAAACCATGGCAAAAGAAAAATATCTCACTGAAGAGGAATTAGTGAATATTTTGTATAATGATGATTCAGGTGATGAACTGATTCCTGAATTAGAAGATTCACAAAGTGAAAGTGAAGATGAACTTCCACTTTCTGAAATTGATACACCGATACCATGTGATGTCAATCACCCAAGTTATTTCACCATCAAATACTACTAGGATATCTCCTTTAGGTATGTACAAAATTTGAATTTTCTAGGACTAATAGTTTGTGAATAATGGTCCATTTTCTGAAGTGCCATGAAAAGGGTAGCTGGGGTATTTAAATGGCTGGCCTGTGGGTTTAAATGCCCTGCTCAGTGCTTGGTACTGAATGTGACTAAGATCTGGATCATTTTTCCCCAGGCATCCTACATAGTGCTGTTAGACTTGAACCACGATTTGAACCTAAGACCTCCAAGCTCATGTGCTGGCACTCTATCATTGAGCTACTCAGACAAGTCCAGGTGCAAGCACAATTTTCTCTTCTTTTAATCCCTGTGTCCTCATAGAAGTGAAACTTTATTCACAATACAATACGGTTGCTTCTAAAGTGAGAAGACATTATCATGGGATTTACACTGCACAATAAGCTAGTATGAACACGATATGGAAATTAATATACATAGATAAATTCTCTGTAAAATGAATGTCCTGAGAATCCTTAATTAAATGAATTACTGCACCTGCACACATAAATAGTAAAGTTCCAGCTTTACATGCTGGCACTGTCATTGAGTATCTCAGCATGAGAAATTTGTGCTTACATCTGGAATTGCCTGAATAGCTCAATGGTAGATCACCAGTAGGTAAAGCTTGAGGTCTTGGGTTCAAGTACCAGTTCAGACAGAACTTTCACTTTAGTTATGTTAAATGTTTGCTTAAAGATGTATTGTCTGTGTTTATTAATTTTCATATTATGCTCATAACTATTACTGTTTTTTTTTAATCCTACTACAGATTTAAACTTAACTACTAATTATATTTGAAGAAAAATGTTGGCATAGTGACAAAAGTATATGTACATTTTATATAAGATTATAGCCAACTAAGATGTCGAAACACCTGAAATATAACCCTGTAGTATTTATTTTCAGGAACTGATACAGCGTGATCGCTAAAAATTTAGTTATCTGTATTCATTAGGTAAAAGAATATTTGAAAAAAAGGGTTAAATTTATGTATGAAATTATTTTCTAAATTTTTAAGCTGGTATTTTATAGAGCATTTGGTCTTACTTTACCGCTCAAGGTCGTGCATTTCTCATCCCCACAACTATTTGGAGGTAGTTGTTTCTTTCAGTAGCCAATTCCTACGCCAGCTGACAACACATGCTTTCTGTTGGCTGCCGGTGTGAAACCCATTCCATTATACAAGTTATTACAGTAACCATATTAGCCCAGAACTGGTTTGAGAGTTGAATGAAAGTTGGCATTGTTGTAAATGTATCTGTTTCTCTGTCTTTCACTGCATGTCCCTTGAATGGAGAAGTAAAATCAAATGCTCTGTAGAACTACTATATTTGTTCATATGAAATCACTATTGCATATGATGAAGCACATTGCAACTAAAAATTACACGTGTGTTCAGGAAGTTTATAAGACATTACATTCCACAAAAACATTGCTGTAAAAATTAAAAAAAGTTAATCTGAAAACACTAACAGTTTAAAAATGAAATTCTCATCACCACGTCTTTACTCCTGGGCATTCATAATTAGGGTAAGGATTTTTACATGCTAAAAGTTAAGAATGCTACATAGAATAACGAGAGGTCCTTGGATTTTTAGGTCTAAAAATATAGATTTAGGCACATAAAAAGGTAAAGTGATCGCACTACAGTCCTTAGGAGTTCCTTTGGCTAGCAGGAAGCTAAGGTGTCCCATCTTTCTAGACAATTGACATGATATGTCAACCAAGTTGTCAACTCTGCTTCTTAGGAGTCCCTTTGGGTAGCAGGAAGCTAAAGTGTCTCACCTTTCTAGACAATTAGCATGAGATATCAGCCAGGTTGTCTACTCTGCTTGATGGCTGCCTTTACCCGCAGAATAAACATCAGGTTTCTATTTTCGTTATAGGCTGAGTCAATCTCAGGATGCTGTCAGAAGATTTAGCCTGTTTAAAAATCCTGATCCCCATTGGGACTTAAATCCTGGTTATAGCATATTGCCATAACCAACTATTCTACAGTATGCATCTAGGGACCTAAATTAGGGATTAAAAACTACAAAATACATTTTGTAAAAACACTATTTTGAGGCTTTCAAAAATGTGTTATATTAAACAGCAAAACTGATGTAAGAATTATCAAATTATAAATCTATTTATTGATAACAAGGTAAAATCACAGTCATTTTTTATGCTGTAATAAAATTTTGAAGATTTCTGGAGTCCTGGAAATACTGAATAGGAAGGAATTATGTAATATTAATTTTAAATTGCTCAATTTTAGGTTAAAATACACAATACATACCAAAGGGTAAAATATACATTTTTAGACACAATTAAAATATTGAAGGTTGTATAACTTTTCATGAAATTTGTTCCTATATCTTAGTTTTCATTTATTCCTTCAGTAAAAAATAGGCGTAAATTCTAAAATCTGAGGTGTAATATTGAGAAGTAAGACTTATGACTGTCGTTTGTCTTCAATCCAAATACAAACACTACAATAACATTTCTACTATCCATATTTCTTAACTTTTAGTACAGAAAAATCTGCACCCTATTCATAATACTACTAGGGTCAAGAATAACAGACTGAATGGGATGCAATATGAAGAACTGAAGTATAAACAAGCAAGAACATTTACTCATTTACATACCTTTACATATTTCATAATTTTTATCATGTGTACATGGTAAAATAATTACAGCTTGACCATAAACAAAATGCAGTGCTAATATATCTTGCATTGAGCATACACCTCGCTTTATTCAGACTCATGTTCTTCTCTGCCTCTCTTTCTACATCACTTGAACCTGCTCACATAGGATCAAGTAATTAAGAAGGCTGTTCAATAAACAATGATAATTCTTTTTTTGGAAACTATCTTTACTATTCAGAATTTTGATGGTCCTTCTCAAAGTAGCCTTCTTTGGATGCAATGCACTTGTCCTAGCATTTCTGCCAATCTACAAAGACATGCTGGAAACCATTTTAGAAAGGTCTTTCAAAACAACCTCTGCAGCTTTCACTACTATTTCTGAAGATGGAAAATACCTCTCACGAAGGAAAGTCACACGGGGCTAAATCCAGACAATAGAGAGTCTGAGGAATGCCATATTACAAGTTATTTAGCAACAATATTTCCACTATGTGGCCTCGCATTATATGGTGCAGTATCCAGCTTGTTGTATGGAAATGGTGTCTTGCAAAATTATCAGGACATCCCCATAGTATTTCTCAGTTACTGCAGTGCATGCAGGTATGACATACTGAAAAACCATTCCATGAAACCATGAATGTCAAAAAATGAGATGACCATAACTTTGCCAGCAGAACAAATCACTTTTGCTTTTTTGGGGGTTAGAGATGAAGGAGATTTCTAAATAGAGCTTTGCTATTATTTGCTCTCAGGATCAAAATGATATAGCCAAGTTTCATCATCAGTGAATAACTTCGAAAGAAACTCTGCATCCTCCTGTACCATCATCAAAACAATTGAATGCAAGCCTGAACACGAACATCCTGTGTTTGGGAGGTAATCAGCAGTCTTGAAATTACCATGCATGAACATGTGCCATGTGCAATTTTTCTGTCACAAACATGTAACCAGCCCATTCAATAAAATAAATTAGTTCATTTATAATAAAATGTACACTTAAAAAAAACGAATCTAATTGTAGATAATCTTAAAAAAATATATCTTAAATAACAAATGGATATAAACTTCACAATCTAGGATAATTATTTTATATCTCTAATGAAACTTTCAAGATTTGCAAAAATGATCTTATAGTCATATGGCAACTCTCTCCCATTATGACAGCAGTGGTGGTGATGTTTTCTTCCATAAGAGCATTAACTGGAGCACTGGAAACACTTTCACCTTCTTTTGAAATTAAATTGCCTCCCTTCTTTAAATAATTTATACCAGTACCATCTTTGAGTTGTGCTACAGGAAAGAACAAACCCTTCAAAAGGGATCCTGTAACATTGCATAGGCCTTCTATCTTGCAATGTTGATGCTAAAGCAGAATTTCAAACCAGCATATTGTTCATCGCACATCACTTCCATTGTAGCCATAGGTAGGTGGTACTGAACATGTCTTGACTTGCATATAACTCACAGATAGGAACCAGGATGGATGACCTTGAAACTTGTACATGATGTATTAAGCTAAAAAATACTGTAAAACACATTTTTGCTTGTTAAATCATCACTGTAAAAATAATGATAATTCTTTATTGAACAGCTCTCATAATATTTGTTCTCTATCATTATATCTTCCTTTCCTGCCTCCAGGAATTTGACCATTGACCTATTTTGAGTCCTTTCATCTTGTTATGGGATGACCAACTTGTTTTTTTTTGTTTATTAATGAATAAAATGTTATATTAAATGGTTTCACATTGTCGTGGTAAAAGGGGCTTTGATTGTTTAATGGTTGATAAGAGAAGAGGGGAACAAGACTGAGCCACAATGGGGACTTGTAACTTAACGGCTGAGGTGAAAGCAATGCATCTAGGAAGGCACCCCGAAGAATAGACTCTGTGGGCTTGAAGCCATCACCATCAAGCTAGTCCTGTACAGTGCTGGTAATGTGACCAGGAGACAATTTTTTTATTGACAATCATGAAGAGACAAAGTTACCAGACTAATCTATTATTCATATTTGAAGAGAAAAATTATACGCTCAGACTGGGGCTTGAACTCAGGACCTTTGGCTGTTTAGGCCAATACTCTACTGACTGAGCTACCTGAGCAAGTTCCAATCTAGATGCAAATTTTTCTCTTATATATCCTGTTAATTCCCATGCACCAAATGCTATGAAACCTTTGCTTCTATCTTGCAAATGGCAGCTTCTTTATTAAGAAGACATTTATTTGGGTATTTTACATAACATTATAAAGCCGGTACGGCTTCTTTCGATGCTTTTATTATTCATTTCATACATCTCAATGATGGATAAATCTTATTTGAAGAGAAAAATTATACGCTCATACTGGGGCTTGAACCCAGAAGCTTTGGCTTTCTAGGCCAATACTATACCGAAATCTATTATTATTTATCCTATATTTATTTCTCTAGCTGATCTCTTAGCAGTCTATCAGAAACACTTCTAGATTTTGATCTCATTATTCATCATACAGTATAAATAAATAAAACAAAAAATTATAAACAAGCTGACCAGCCTCATTATCTTGTGGTCAGAGCTTCTGAGGTCCTGGGTTCAATTCCCGCTTAGATCACAGGAATTTTTCCTTAAAGTCCTGTTATCACTCATTGACTGGAATTTAGGTTAAGTTTAGATTCAAGATCTCTTTTGGTGCTCCATTATCATTTAGCATCCATTTATATTATTGGGATAACTCTGCCTTTCCCAACCACAGAAGTGGATAATTTTGCCAATGACAGGAGAGAATGCCAAACCTGGTGGCATAAAAAATAATATCTATGTTAAATGTAAAATATACAATCTGTTGATACTATACTATATAGTGCTACATAAAAAGGATGCTGATTGTAACAGACTCTACAAATGGTTACAAGTAAATCATATGATCATGGCAAATCCCAACGAAGAAGGAGCATTAAGTCATAGAATTCTAGCGCACATGGAGTATTACTGCATTCTGCTGGCTGTCAAGCTATAAATAATTCAAAATAAAATTGAATAACTCTTTTCAGACAATATATTGTTCAATTTATTTTTGACTCTACTAGTAAAAACTTGTTATATAGCAGGAAATAATTTATCATCGACATAAACAAGTTATCCTAGGTTTGTTATGTCTTATCAAATCCCAAATGTGCTCTCTTGCAGGAGCTACATAACCCAGCTAATTTAGTTATGCTTATTCCCCTACATTTTTCCTCACCTGTAAGACAAATGTCACGAAAACTTTAAGGCCCAAACGGTCCCCAAAATCATATGGCCATCATCACCATCATCATCCTTCACCGGTGTGGAAAGCAACGGGAAGCTACCACACCTACAATTCCCTAGTAAAGCTGCAAGCATATCATGAAAATGCTATGATTGCAGTGAAGGACCTGCCGTCAGGCAGAATTACTATGGATGGATTCCCCTACAGACATCAGTGAGAGACCTCAAAGAGAAACCTAGTAGGCAACTAAGGTATTACTTAGATGGGAAAGGCTGATTAAATTTTGGTCATAGGCTCTAATTTAGGCTTGAGGTTCCTCCCAGAGGACTTGTCCCTTGGATTTTTCCATTAAAAAAGATCCACTGACCCTGGCCAGGTTTGAACCTACATCCCTTGGAACCAGAGGCAAGGAACTTAATCCCGAGACCATTGAGGCTGATGTAGGTTTGTTATAGTCCATAAAATTTTTCAATGGATTTCTACATTGTGTTTGACTGGCTCTAGGTTGGTATATCAGAATCCAATAGTATTTTTCCTGGATATATGTCTGACACATTGGGGTAGTTAGTTAATCTGGCACATTTTAAGACTGGAAATAAGAAGTGTGAAAATAAAAATGCAAATATAAAACTGAATACTGGAATGTTCGATATTGTAATTTTTTTGGAATGCAAACTACTTCTATAAAATTAGTCTTTAAAATTTTAATGTGCTAAAGATAATATAAATGCAACAAGATTCCAGGAATGTAATTCTTTTGTAATGGAAATTACAAAGGTTCTAAGTGCTTTACAAGAACTTCAAAACTAGGGTGGGAAATTTGTTACGGATTTAAACTTGGAACTAATTTTTCCTGCATATAAAAAAGAAGGTAATTGATTCCACTATAGGCCTTAGGAGGCCCTTGGGTTAGTAGGAGGTATTGGATGTCAGCCTTGCATGATGACTGCCTTTGCCACCAGAACAAGCATCTGGTACTCTTTTTCCATTATAGGCTGAGTCGACCCAAGGCAATGGTACCACATAATGTTACTTCCTAATATATTTTCATAATGAAATAACATGTAGAAATTATGCACACAAATGTTTATTTCTCAGGACAAATCAAAGAAGCAGTTTGTTTCTCCGATTGAGGGTCTTTCCACTTTTCAGCGGTTGCCCTTTTACCAGCCGGCTGCTGGCCCTTCACATCCACATGTGTCAATCACAGAGGTAGATGATCAACAGCCAGTGTAGGGGTGACATGTGGTTAGCATGTCGAGTCCCCCAGCCGTTACAGCTGGTTCCTCAACCTGGAGCCGCTACTTATTGTAGCTACCCAATTGCCTCACGATGCTGGGTGGGCACCGGTCCCATACTGGCCGAAATACCATGAGAAAATTTCTTCCCCCATGGAGACTCGAACCAGCACAAGTCCCGTAGCTCTGCGCCAAGGCTTCCTACCTTAACCGCTCGGCTACGGCGCGGGTTTCTACAGATAGTAAAGTGTTCCTGCACACTTTGTTTCACGTTCTGTGCACTGATTATATTTTGCTACATTTAATGCGGAAGGCTCATGCTTTCAGTGACTTTGCAGTGTGTGGAGTGTTTTTTGGTAAAGTAATATTTCTGACAAGTTCCTGAAGTCATCAGTTTTATAGGCCTATCATCACTTTACTTGAACCAAGGTCTGCTAGTCATTTGAAATTAAACTGCAAACATTCTTCAAAGTCTTCCCTATTGTAAGAATACAAGCAGAGTGAGAATAGCCCTTGAATTATATCTTGCATAGATGATGATTTCAATTTCTGAAAATTAATAAATGGATTTTTTAAAAATTTAAACACATGTGTTAGATGGAAAGAAATATCATATTATCTCTCTCTCTCTCTTCAGTCTGATTTATATACATAGGTTAGAAACGAGCATATCCATGAAGAACTGCAGATCTACTCCATAAAGAAAATATATTTAACAACAAGATTCAGCAGAAAGAACATGTAGAAAGAATGGAAGAAAGTAGATTACCAAATAAAATCTTACATTATTTTCCGAGAGGAAGAAGAGGTGTTGGACATCCTTGGAAGAGATGGTCTTAGATCTATTAGTGAAGACGGAACAGGCAACTAATGCCTAAACAAGGAAGTGAAGAAAGTTAGTATGTCTATAGTTCTTTTTACTAACTTACTTACTCACTGGCACTATCGAACCCGTAATTCATGGCCGCACGGACATAAGCTCTCCATACATCCCTATCCTGAACTAATGCTTTCCAATCATTCCCTGTATAATCTACTTCCCTCAAATCGTAGTTAATGTTATTCTCCCACCTCATTCTTGGTCTACCAACTGCACGTTTTCCCTCTGGCTTTCCTACAAGAAAGCTTCCATGCACGTCTTTAATTCCCCATACGTGCAACATGTCCTGCCCATTGCAGTCTATGAGACTTAACTGTTGTTATTATATCTGGCTTCCTATAAAGACCATGTAGTTCATTGTTATGTAGTCTTCTCCATTCACCTGTCTGTTCATCTATCTTTAGTCCAAAAATTTTCCTAAGTACTTTATTCTCAATTACTTGTAAAATCTCCTTTCCTCTCTTAAAGTAAGAGTCCATGTTTCGCACCCATATAATATAACTGGTAGAATAATAGTTTTATATATTTTCAGTTTAACGTTTTTTGAAAGGAGTTGGGACATCAAGAGTCTCTGCAATGCATAATAGCATGCATTTCCAGAATTGAGCCTATGTTTAATTTCTTTGTGCATCTCATTCCTATCTGTGATCATTGTTCCTAGGTATTTGAATTCAGCCACTTCCTCAAAATTTCCCTCATTTGTCATTAGCTGTCCATTTCCATTATATAATGAATTTCTACGTGTGACCATATATTTAGTTTTATTGATATTTACTTCCAGTCCTAATTTCTTAGTGTTACTCAATAGTGTGTGTTGTGTTGTCCTTTAGTATCTCCTCGCTATCGGCCAATAGTACTACATCATCAGCATAAACTAACAGCTTATTAATACCATTGAGTTGTAATCCTTCCTCATTCTCTAAAGATTTAATGGCATGGTCTAGTACAAAATTAAATAGTACTAACTGTGCTGCCAATTTCTAATAATTATTCACCAGTTGAAACATAAATGGCTGTGTACTGTTTGGAGAATGAGTATTTTCACTTAATTCTTTATCCATCACCAAATTGACTATCTGTCCAGAATATGATACTGACAACTGATAAATTATGGTATAGCGATAGTGTTTTTTACAATTTAACAACTCCATTTTTTCAACCAGTGTTAACACCTGCATTACACAAATTATATTCAAGAACTTCTGCATTTTCTTCAGCAAAAGATTGGGCCTTCCAATTTTTTAAATGCAATGCAGCCAATTTTATGTAAGTTATTTAATTTTAAAGTATCACTACCTGATATTCATTTTTGCTAAAATTCCATGATAAAATTTTTCCCCTGTGGAACTCGAATCTATGCATGTTCTGTAGCTCTGTGTCATGATATGATGCTTTAAGATTGCTCAGTTACCCATAGAAATTAAAACAAGTGGAAAAAAAGGCTTGATGGTTTAGGAGTATCAATCATATTTGTTTTGAATCTGAGATTTCCAACTATCATCCTGGCCAAGATTGAAAGAATTAGGTTTCTGAGAGATTTAAGAATGTGACTCTCTCTGGAGGGAAAATAGAAACTGCCAGCTCAGAAGCTCAAAACCTCTGGTGTCACAATTAGCCTTCTTATTATTTTTATTTGTCATTCCTCCCAATCTCTTGATGTGGAAACAGGTTAATTCCAAGAGGAGGAAGAAAACACTATTTTATTTGATGCTCTTTAACAGCTAAGATCATTAGCATTGAATTATAATCTGGGCTGAAAGGCATAACAAACCTCTTTTATCAGACTTTTGACATCTTTTACATGCTTAAAACTATAACATGGGGCCCTAGGTTTAGTTCTCTTTCAAAAGAACCTTAACTCAAGATTTTTACGTCCTGATATATCTGTCAACCTCAGCCAGTTTGAACCCATGAGAACATTGTAACCAAATGCTTAATTAGTTTTGTAGCAGAGATACCCAAGATACAACCACAACAAAATAAAAATTTTAGTAACATAATATTTAGTAAATTTTTGTGTATATCCAATTTTAATGGAAAGTGACCAAATAAGTTATTACATCCTAGGAAATTACTTATTCAATTTCAAATTTGATTTCACATTTAAAATGTCTAAAATTCCCAGTTTTTTTTAGATTGTATACCAATATTATTATTATCTATCCATAATATAACAAGTTTTCTTTCTAATAAGCAGTTAGAAAAATAAGTTTTTATAATTAAAAGGTATATGCTAGCTTCATCAACTTCAGTAAAGCGAATTGACTGTGGTCAAACTGATTTTTACTGTCATTTTTCTTTTCACCAACATAAGTCAGCTCTTCCCATGGTCAAATAGCTAGTCAAATTAGTTTCAAAGGCAGCCATATTGTCACAGAAGGTAAACTGACAATAACTTCCTATTTTTTATTATTACATTTATAAGTTATATCAATAGACAATTGTAATTAAATTACTTTCCTTGATAAATCGATGGTATTAACCAATCACAATGGTTGTTTAAACCATAAAATGCTGCCAACTTAATTCATGGCTTCTTAAATACTGCATGTAGCAAAGGAAGAATAGTCAAAACTGTCATCTATCATTTACATTTGTTGATGAAATGTTTAAGATTTTGACAAACAAATAATTATTAGACTTCAGTCAATTTGACAAAAGTCAAACTATTTTTCACTAATGTTGATGAACTGGCCATTAAGATGGTCCTGTAATTCTCTTGAGTTATTAGAAACACTATGAGGCTAGATTTCAATACATCTGATAAAAATATAACTAAGTTATATTATTTTTGGTCTGGACATCTTAAGCTGAAGATAAAACAGAATTGTTTTGAAACATGTTCAAGAACAAATCAACATTAATATTGAGGTAAGATGTCCAGACCAAAAATAATATAATTAAAATAACCTCAAAATATAACTTCCTAAAATTAAATACATAACTAAGTTAATAATTTTAACTACTTAAGTCAAAAGTCTGTTTTATACTATAGAAAAAATGAACAATCCAAAGAACAAGAGTATAAAAAATATGTAAAACATCAGTTTCTAGTATTAACACATTAAAAATTAAATGAAGTGTAAACCTAAGATTAATATTAAAAACTCCTGACTCATCATAAAGCAAGCTTATTTTGATTAATACAATTTCTTATTAGAAGATAAAATAATTGCACAATATTACAGACTTTTCTATTAGTAGGAAGCTTAATCAGTTATATGTGGAAGACTGTAAAATTTACAAATAGAAATTACAAAAATTTCGAAGTACACTATTTTAGGCATAGATGAACAAAATTATTATATATATGAAATATTATTTACTAAACAAATAATATTAATATTTTATAGTTGCAATACATTATTAAATACTCTGCTGAAAGCACTTATTTTTGGAGTCGAATTCTAGACAGGTTCAAAGAATTAAATAATACAATAGTCATAATTTGTTATTCTTCATCTTTCATGTTCCCTTTTGGGGATTGTGTCTTAGACAAAATTCTCCATCTATCTTGATCATCCACATCTCCCTCTCCTCCACTTCACTCTAATTTATTATTCTTCTTTCAGCATACTTCCTAACTTGTTCATCGGCCGATCTCTTGGTATTTTCACTTGTATTCTATATTCTAGTGTTTGTCTTGGTAACTTTCCAGTATCCATTCTTTTAACACGATCATACCATCTTATTCTATTACATTCAATTTCATCCTGTATTTTGTCCAGTTTCAAGGTTTCTCTGTTTTGAATTTTGTTCTTATTTAATACACTTGTTAAATGTTTCATCTCCACTCCTTGTATTCTACTTAAATCTTTCTTTGTTGTAGTCACATTTTAGCTCTATAAAGTAACAGTGGTTTAAAGTAAATTTATACAATTTAATGGTAGACTTTACATTGAATATCTTAATATATTAGTACCCACTAAATCAGAGAATACATAATAATAATTAGGTAGTATACAAATAAATTTTACATGATTATATGCTTTTGAATGATTTATTAAAATAATCATTATGTAATAACAAGAACTCATCATTATGGGATAATTTCTAACATGTTAGAAGTTTTTATTTTTCATTCCATACTAAGTTTTACAATATTTCTTATAATAATTTCAAACTACAGTCATTACAAACACTTACGACTACTTCTTCCTATTCCTTAAGATATTTCCAATCATTTGGATTGACTATTGCAAAGGATCTCTTCTCATCCCATGTTTTAGTTGCATGTATCTCTGTCTTCACTAATCTGGTCTAGCCATCTAATTCTGGTTCTTTCCCTTGTTCCCTTCCCTCTTAGCTTTGTCAAGAGCATCTTTGTAATCATTCTGCCAACATGCACATAACATGTTCATGCCATTTTAATCTATTAAACAGTAGGCTTAACAAAAGTAATGATTTCATCAAAAATTAATTTTATTATTAACAGCACAGCAGTGCAGGCAGCTCTGTGGTTAGACACTCGTCCTCTACCTCTGGGTCTCAAGTTCATATCTTAGTCACTCCTTATGGTAGACAAAACTGAGCCAGGGCAGGTTTTTCCAGGGTTTCTCCATTTTCCCCTACCCCATTCCACCAGTTCTCCATACTCATGTAATAATGCAATAGGTATGTCAGCTGAAATACTCACACCTTCAAAAAGGAGCTTCATCTCATCTCATTCCTTGACCTGGTCAGAGGGCTTTATATATCAGCACAACAATCCACTTTGAACATTCACTTCTCTTAGAACACGCTTCTAATTTTCTCTATCCTAGGGAACCAGAACCATTCTTTACTTATTAACTATATCAGGTCCTGAAGTTCATCCATTGCAATCTTCCTTTTTCTTCAGATTTACTCTCCATAACTTTCTTAGGAACCTCAAGTTCAGCAATTCTTTTGGGATGTTCTGCTCATTGCAATTTGAAACTTTAATTAATGTTACAACATCAGAGACTTGATTAACTCATAGGGTTCGTAGTTGTATCTTATCCACAACTCTCCCAAATCACATATAGGGTCAAATATTTCCTGAGTATTTTAGTCTCAAAAGTCATCAGTCTTGATATATCACTTTATTTTCTTAGTGTGGTAAATGTCTCTGATATATATTTTTTCTTGTAAGACAAAATATTTCCATGGCACAATTTGAGTACAAAAATCTGTGACATGAATTTACAGGTACAAAAATCCTAAATTTGTATTACTTAAATTCATACAACAATTTGTTGGTAATTGTCAAATATTTATCAGAAATTCAATCATTATGCCTTGTGATGAGCATATTTGTGAGCAAATCAACAGTATGGCACCAAAATAATTGTATTAAAAGACATGTAAAACTTAGTGGAAAAAAAAAAGACTTTTTTTGTGATTAAGTTACATAACAAAACACTTATAGTAAATATATTTTATTGATATGTCTTCCGCATATAGCTTAATTCCTTAATTACAGAAAACATGAAAAATGAGAATGGAATGTTAATATACATTGTAGGATCTAATTATATTCACACATGATGAAACCACTTCCTACTCCAAAATATTTGAGTAAAAAGTGTATAAAACTTTTGGACGGATACTATTGGAAAAGAAGGCAAATCTGTATCAAACACTTTGCTAAGTTTCAAGAAGAATGCTATTGCACAAAATAACATTTAACAAAGTTAATAAATTAATATACTTAGCTTGACATTTTAAAATTCATTAACGTGACCATACCAGGGAAGCATATTTTTGTAGAGAAGAAAAAGTGATGTGGGTCGAAGAATTGGATTTTGATGCTATCTGTCAGAATGAATCTTGAAATCAAGTTCTTTACAGAACCTGTAAATGTGCAAACATTTTAAAATTACTCAGTTTAGAGCTGTAAACATTCTAAAATTTTAAAAGCTAATTTCCCATAATTTCCAATTTTCAGATACTGAACTTCAATTGCTTAAAAAAAATATTTTTTAACTTAGAAAGCTCATTCTTTTTTTTTTAATGAGCAGAATTTTATATCATATTAAAATACACTAAAAAGCAGAAATTTTACTTTTTACAACTTACTGGATCTTTTCCCTAGCAAATATTATTATTTTTAACTTTCACAGGGAAAAAATCACTATGAGGTTTAATTTAAGAATTAAATTAATATTTTTAATACCTCACCTCATATCCTTTATTCTTCTAGACTGCAGTTTAAGAGCTGTATCTCCATCGTCAGTAGCCTCTCGTCGACTGATGTTATGTCGTTTCTTGGCAGTTTTCTTCTTCTTCTATTGGTAGACCAAATGAAAATTTGTGGGAGTTTCAAAATTAATTAAATAAAAAAATCTCATGAATTTCGAAACTCCCATAAATTTTGATTTGATCCGGAGATTCATCGGTCCACCAATAGAACGAAGAAGAAAACCGCCATAACACCGGTCAACGAGAGGCTACTGATGATGGAGATATAGCTCTGAAACTGCAGTCTAGAAGAATAAAGAATATGATGTCAGGTATTAAAAATATTAATTTAATTCTTAACAAATAAATATTTATTCTATTTCATTACTATAAACAAAAGTGATTTCTTATTAAATCTAATATTTGATATACTCTCAATTTTCTTAAATTTGAAAGGGTAGATTTACTCCCTTCTCAAGTTGAAGAATGACATTGTGATACAATAAACATTTATATACCATTAAATACAAAAAAATAGAACTCAAATAAATGCTCATTTCATAACTAATGTTATTGTTGTTATTGCATTTTTGTAAATTTCCAACATATCTATAAAAATAACTAAACCAGAGGAAATATACTCTATTCAAAGTAAGATCCATCTTTGAAGTAAACATTTATCGAAATACACCAATTATCATTCATAGGAAGAGGAAAAAAGCCCATAATGTTTATCATTTGCATACAAAAGTTATTTATAAAGGAAACAAATGGCATAGCCTATTCTTTATTATATACAATAAACAATTCCAACATGAATACGAAAAAAAAAATGAAAGTTTTTTAATGCTGCAGTAACAAATATTGTGCAGAGTAAACAATTTATTAAGATTTAAATTAAAATTGTTTATGCCTCACCTCATATCCAGTCTTCTAATTACACTGGTTTCAAACCTATATGGTTTTCATTATTATGATTCATTATCACTTCAACGGTTGAGGAGACTGACCTAAAAGGTATATAATTTTATATTATAAATCTATATGGTTTCATCTTCAGTAATATCTCGACTGATGTTATGTCGTTCAGGAGAACTACTTTTTACTCCATCTGTATGTGGACCGATGAACTTCAGAATTAAATAAAATTCCCAGAATTAAAAAAATTCTTGTTTTTTTTAATGCGGATTTTTTTATTTTTGTATTGTTTTTATATCAATTAGATTTTTTCAGATCAAGCATGAGCAGCTATTGCTATCTTTCCCACTTCATTTTTGACATTTCTAAGATGTTCTTTTACCCTTATTTTCAAATTTCTTTTTGTTTTTCCTACATAAATTTTGTTACAATCTCTGAATTTGATCTAAAAAATTCCTGATTTGTTTTCTCCTTCAATTTAGACATTTTTTTTGGTTTTGATTATCCTATTGAGGCTGTATTCATTCTTCGATGCCAATCTTATGTTAAATAAAAATAAAATAAAATAAAATTGTGGTGCTTAAATGGATGGTAAATTAATTTCTTGAATTTTATGTTTTCTTCTGTTTCTTTTATAAATGTACTTTCATTAATTCAATTTGTCTTTTAAACTTTTTATTTTCTTGTGTATCATATTTTCTTCAAAACCGTTTTCTATTGCTAAGTTAATTTTAATAACAATAAAAATATGCATATTTTTTGGCAATTACCATATTATTTTTAAATGTGTTGTACATATGTCTTGTCTGATTTTTAATGAAGCAGGTTTGGTGTTTACTTACCTGAAGCCATCCCAAGAACCATTCACGGCCACCCAGTCCAATTAATTGAATTTAAGAGTTTTATCTTTTTTATTTCTATAGTGTCTGAAAATGTAATCAAAATTGGTTTTCATGTGATGGAGAAAAAGAGAAAATAAAATTAAGCCACGAAAATTCACAATTTAAAAAATGAAAACATGTCTTGAAAAATTTCACTTTTTGCAAATTTATTTTTCAAACCAGATCAAACTGATTCGATGAAGTTATCAGTTGCTAAAAATTTTTTTAATGTACATTTTTGTAATGCCTTACACAAAAAAAAAAGTTATTTTTTTTTAATTTTCAATATATACTATAAAATTATAATTTCTGTGAAATGCAAAAAGACATGAACCAAGTTTTATATAGATTTTGAGAAAATTGTTTCCACTTGTAAATCTTGCATTCTCCAGAAAGGATGACTGTGCCAGTTTTCCGATTAGACACCTTTCTCACATGAAACTCTACAGCAAAGTGAAGTAATGTCACATGATCTGTTCTCCCTCCAGCACATCAGTAATGTCACGTGATCTGTCTCCCTCCAGCACTTCATATGTTGGCCTTATTGGCCATGCATTTTGCATGCCTCATGTGCAGATGACTTATTTCGAACAACTTTCTATACATTTTCCGCGGACGGAGATTACATAGGATTTAGCTAGTTTGACAAAATTAATCTAACAGAGCATACAATTATTATAGGCATTTCAAGTAGAGATGAAAAGAGAGATTAATCCACTTTAAACTAGAATTACATCAAATAAGGTATTAAGTCAAAAATAAAAGGAGATTAATTTATTGAGGGAGGACATAAATCTATTGAAAGTCAAAAATGTTAAAACACATGCAAAATAGACAAGATATCTAATGAATTATCTGGTAAGTTTGAAGTAGCAGGATAAAATTGTAAATGTGTGTAAAGATATATTACAAATGGTGGAGAGACAAGTACAATTTTATGGGCATCTGAGACATGTGAGAATAGTAAAAAGTTAAAGGAACAGAAAAATAAAGCGGATGAAATAAATAATGAATTGATTTAAACAGTAAGAGAATATAACAGTAGAACCGAAAAACGAGAATTGGAAATAAATAATCACCTTGGAGAAATACATAAAGAGATTGATAAGATAAATCAACAAATAGAAAAAATAAATGCAACTCAGACAATATGAATAGAGAAATCCAGAAATCAAATTTTAAAAAAAATTCGTTAAGTAATAATAAAATACACAAGAGTAATCGTAATGATGCCACAAATGTCTTGGTCTGATCAAGCATGTAATCTGGGTGAATCAACCAAATAGACGTTGACTCTAACTTTCACTGTCAGTTCAGTTATTAATAGTGATAATTTGAATGAATCCATCACTAATGCAGATGGTAGAATAAAAAGAAACTACTATCATATGATAGACAACAGTCAAGACATAAATCCTATCCATTTTTTGAACAAACTAGATAATTAAAATTCATCGGAGAACATATTGTTTAAACAACTTACCTCATAGGATTCATGCTTCCATGATATCGCGATTTCAAACACAGTCGTGTTCATCTTCAGCCATAACTCCGACTGACAAAATTCTTCAGCCGTCAACTATTCTATTGTCGCCATCTTCAGTGCTGCCATCTATGATTGAATTTATGAACTTTGAAATCAAAGTAATTTTGTTAGGGATATCAAAATTCATTGATCTATTTTTGTTTTTCTGAATGTATATTTTTTCCCAAACTGTCAATTCCAAAGGTTTCTCTACTTGTTTTAAAAGTTTAGCTTCTCTTCCAATTTTATGATGTTCTAATAAACTATGTGCAGCAATTGCAGATTTTTCAATTTCACAATTTTTAATATTTCTGAAATGTTCTTTTGTCCGAATTTCCAAATTCCTTTTTGTTTTTCCTATATAAACTTTATTGCAATCTTCACAACTTATCTGATAAATTCCAGATTTCTTACTGTCTGGAACATTGACTTTTTTATTGGTACGTAGAAGATTGCCCAGACTAAATTTATTTATTGGTGCCAAAGAAATGTTGTATTTATCAAAAATTTTTTGAAATTTTCTATTCATTTCAGGATGGTAAGTAATTTTCTTGTATTTTTTCTTTTCTTTGCAATTTCAAACACATTAAAAGACTTAATGAATATACTACTCTACAAAATTACAAAGAAAAGAAAAAATACAAGAAAATTACTTACCATCCTGAAATGCATAGAAAATTTCAAAAAAAATTTTGACAAATACAACATTTCTTTGGCACCAATAAATAAATTTAGTCTGGGTAATCTTCTACGTACCAATAAAAAAGTCAATGTTCCAGACAGTAAGAAATCTGGAATTTATCAGATAAGTTGTGAAGATTGCAATAAAGTTTATATAGGAAAAACAAAAAGGAATTTGGAAATTCGGACAAAAGAACATTTCAGAAATATTAAAAATTGTGAAATTGAAAAATCTTCAATTGCTGCACATAGTTTATTAGAACATCATAAAATTGGAAGAGAAGCTAAACTTTTAAAACAAGTAGAGAAATCTTTGGAATTGACAGTTTGGGAAAAAATATACATTCAGAAAAACAAAAATAGATCAATGAATTTTGATATCCCTAACGAAATTACTTTGATTTCGAAGTTCATAAATTCAACCATAGATGGCAGCACTGAAGATGGCGACAATAGAATAGTTGACGGCCAAAGAATTTCATCAGTCGGAGTTATGGCTGAAGATGAACACGACTGTGTTTGAAATTGCGATATCATGGAAGCATGAATCCTATGAGGTGAGTTGTTTAAACAATATGATCTCCGATGAATTTTAGTGATTATACCTCATAATGTTTACTTCCCAACATAAATTTAATATAAAACTAGATAATTGTTTAAAGTTGAAGTGTATTTCAAAACATTTTTGTACATTGTAAGAAACTGTCTGAAAGGTTGTAGTTTAAAATGGTATGATGTTGCATTATCAGGTGACACTTTATACGACACGTTTTGAAAATTTTTCGAAATCAATTTTTTTAATTCGGAAAATCAGATTCCTATTGTATTTTAACCCATTGGAGACTTTTAACGAGTCTCCCTCGTGAGCAGGTAGAAAGTCCAAACAGCTCCACCACGACCTACACTCGTTGTTGTGTAAGAAGTTGGGTCTTTTAGTGGTTTAAATTTTCGGTTCACCATCAGTAAAATTTGTTGTCTGTTTATATAAAGTAAATATATATATATATATATAGGCCTAGTGTATTGTATAGTTTTCTTTAGTTATTATTTATAGAATAGTAGACTATAGTTGTAGGCATTTATTACGGTAAAATATAAGTGAATATAAATTCAGTGTTTATTTTTTAAACTTCATAGTTGTAAATTTAACTTTCTTTGTGCAATAGTATTTTATAATTTAACTATGATAATTAGAGAATATATGAAGAACTTTTCCTGATTTTATAATGTATATTTATTTTAATTTTATACAGTATTATATTGCATTTGTTATTTTTTTCCGGTCTTGTTTGAACATATGATTTGTATTTACTTTCAAGGCAATGTCCGAGAACTATTACAAAAAGATGGTTTTGGAAATGTTTGTCAACTTTCACAGCCTTGAAAATAACAAAACATAATGGTTTACAATGCACAAAAGAGGGTAGCAGGCAGGTCACATTCCTTTGCTATTCGTAAATGTACAAGATACTAAAAGAAATTCAGGGGTAAACAAAATATTTGAAAACATAAGTGATAGACACAGTATCTGTATTTTGTATTCTGATGTAAAGTCCAGCGCAGCCGGAGTAGCGATGAGGAGATTTAAATGGGTTTCCCAGTGAACATGCTAGGTGCTTTAAACGTGTCTCCAGTGGGTTAAAACACTAATTAGGAATGAAATTTGATCATAGAAAGTCACTCACATAAACTCAGTACTTTCTAGGTCTTGCAACATTCAAAAATAATTACACCAGCCTATACCAAAGGTGAACTAATAGAAGCTACTATTAAACCACTAGCTTACATCTATTAGGGATAGCAAAGGTAAGGGACTGTAATCACATGATTGATCTGTTATCAATGCTCCAGGTAGGAGATAATTGAGATTGAACATAGGACAAAAGTGATGAATGTGAAAGTAGGAGAAATCTCAATAAAATTTATGAAGTTATTAAAATAATTTCAAAAAATTCAAATTCGAGGAATAATAATAAAGAGAATGATAATAATAGGCCTGAAAGAGTGATTAACATAAGGTTCAATTAAGGTATTAATTCCCCAAACTAGTATTGTGGACAAATAGAAGAGATACAACCCTACTAGGCCATATTGCTTAAATTCCAGGCAAAAGTGTGGAGGTAGACAATTATCAAATAAACAATAGTGGCATTAATGGGAATAAAGCAGGAAATTCAAGTGATTCTGGCTACTCTATACCAAAACATTTTGATACATGAGGTTATACAAAATTAAACACCCAGGTGGCAATTTATAATCTATATGACATAGGAAATGCTATGGCTAATAGAACTGAAAATATAAATGGATCCGTAAACTAATGTCAAACTTGAATAAAGGAAAGACAAGTTGCAGAAAGGTACATACTTTCTAGTTGAATCATGTGAACTATCACCTGCACAAGGGAAGGCTCAATATATTAACTGTAAGCAAAATTTCAGAAAATAATTTGTGTACTGTGAAGCATGTGTGACTATTGTATGAGAATGTTGCATGCTAAAGAATGTAAAAAAAAAACAGTGAATCTGCGATCAACGAAAAGTACATGGATTGACTGTCATGATAAATGAGTCTAAATGCAATATAAGTAGAAAAAAAAAATGGATCAGCACTTTCCAGCAGAATGTCTCTTACGACAAGGTTAAAAAGAACTGTGAATATAGACACCAGAATTAATATATATTTTTTATCATTTTAAATTGTTCTGTTTTTTTAATTTGTGTCTTGCTTTGATGTTTGTGTTTACAAGTGTTCTAAATGTTTAATTACATGGATGATGTAATTAGTAAGAGACAAGTGTCGTACTATCAAGAAGTTAATGGACCAAAGGTGTGGTTCGGATATTACAAAGGTTGATTGACATACTTGTAATAGTGACTTATAGTGCTGCCGATTAATAAAGAATAATGAATAATCAATAAACAAATTAATTGCCCATGTGATCCTTTTCTCTTCATCCAAGCCCTCTACTGCAAATCAAACCCTGAGAGAAAGAACCCATGCAATCTGATTCTGACTAGAAATCCCGGAGTACGTTAATTACTCACCAATAATCCTGTAACAAGTGTCAACCAAATAACCGGGATGGGAATCGGGCTTCAGTTTCTTTAGCTTTATATTTGAAAAGAAAAATATATGCCTAGACTGGGGTTTGAACCCAGGACCTTCTTTAGCTTTGTTTATCATGCCACTCATTTGCTGCAACAACGCAACAACGTCACATCTCAAAAATGGTCGATTTTGAGTTATTGGTACTACATGAAAGACAAAACTCAATTCTATATTCAGGAAGAACGACATAAGCTACTGTATACAATGAGTTGGTATAGTAATTTGATATTTATGATGAATACAGGCAAAGGTATATGGATTTCAAACTTTTAAATGCTTCTCCTGAAAAATTATGTTTTTTGAGTTATGGCATTGTTGCAGCAAATGAGCGATGTGTGTATGTATATATTAAATAAATTATTTTGTTGTTTTGGGCCCATCACTTCACCCTATTTATCAAGAGAAGATATTTCATAAGCCTGCATACAAGGTGTAATAAAACTCAAAGGCAAAATTTGAGGAATGAATTCCTCATATTTTAAAGAAGAAAAGAAGTGTAGTATAACATGGGTCGGGAAATTTATAATTACAGAGTTATTCTTCTGGATAAAAATGCAAGGGACTAGTTGGAAGAGCTCTGTTCACATATCATATGAAATGTTCAAAATTTTCTTGTGACTCAATACAGGCAGCTGCTCTTCTTCGCATTGAGTTTCAAACACGAGCAAAATGCCTGGTTGTACTGTACGACAGGCTGCCACAATGCGTGCACGGAGAGTTATTACATCATTCACAGCAGTTGCAAGATAGAAGCATGGCTTCACAGCATATGGTGGATGGGAATTACAATGTATATAGAGAAAGATTTGCATTTAGATCGGTACTTGCTCAGGTAGCTCAGTTGGTAGAGCACTTGGTCTAGAGAACCAAGGGTCCCGGGTTCAAGTCCCGGTCTGAGCGTATAATTTTTCTCTTCAAATATGATTTATCCATCATTGAGATGTACGAAATCAATAATAAAAACTTGGAAAAAGCCGTACTGGCTGTAATGTATAATTCCCAAATATGTCTTCTTAATAAAGGAGCCGCCATTTGCAAGATAGAAGCATGGCTTCACAGCATATGGTGGATGGGAATTACAATGTATATAGAGAAAGATTTGCGTTTAGATCGGTACTTGCTCAGATGGTAGAGCACTTGGTCTAGAGAACCAAGGGTCCCAGGTTCAAGTCCCAGTCTGAGCGTATAATTTTTCTCTTCAAATATGATTTATCCATCATTGAGATGTACGAAATCAATAATAAAAACTTGGAAAAAGCCGTACTGGCTGTAATGTATAATTCCCAAATATGTCTTCTTAATAAAGGAGCCGCCATTTGCAAGATAGAAGCATGGCTTCACAGCATATGGTGGATGGGAATTACAATGTATATAGAGAAAGATTTGCGTTTAGATCGGTACTTGCTCAGGTAGCTCAGTTGGTAGAGCACTTGGTCTAGAGAACCAAGGGTCCCGGGTTCAAGTCCCGGTCTGAGCGTATAATTTTTCTCTTCAAATATGATTTATCCATCATTGAGATGTACGAAATCAATAATAAAAACTTGGAAAAAGCCGTACTGGCTGTAATGTATAATTCCCAAATATGTCTTCTTAATAAAGGAGCCGCCATTTGCAAGATAGAAGCATGGCTTCACAGCATATGGTGGATGGGAATTACAATGTATATAGAGAAAGATTTGCGTTTAGATCGGTACTTGCTCAGGTAGCTCAGTTGGTAGAGCACTTGGTCTAGAGAACCAAGGGTCCCGGGTTCAAGTCCCGGTCTGAGCGTATAATTTTTCTCTTCAAATATGATTTATCCATCATTGAGATGTACGAAATCAATAATAAAAACTTGGAAAAAGCCGTACTGGCTGTAATGTATAATTCCCAAATATGTCTTCTTAATAAAGGAGCCGCCATTTGCAAGATAGAAGCATGGCTTCACAGCATATGGTGGATGGGAATTACAATGTATATAGAGAAAGATTTGCGTTTAGATCAGTACTTGCTCAGGTAGCTCAGTTGGTAGAGCACTTGGTCTAGAGAACCAAGGGTCCCCGGTTCAAGTCCCGGTCTGAGCGTATAATTTTTCTCTTCAAATATGATTTATCAAACTCTAAGATGTTTAAATCATGAGATCATGTTGGCCAAGCAATCGTTGATCTATTTTTACCATTCCAGCAGAGACCAAAATGTGCATTAAGGTACCTGCAAGCAGAATGACTAAAATGTGCAGGAACACCCTCATGAATCAAGAACAGTTGTCAATGGGATGATAGTGACATGTCTTCCAAGTAATGACTTAATTCACTGCATAGGAAATTTGAGTTGTTACATCCATTGGGCCTGTTCGGAAGAATGAAGGAGAATCTCTGTGGGTCAGATGTTTCGAGATTGTTCCATTGGGATTTGTGTTTGCCCACATGAGCTGGTTGTGAAAATTCTGGATTCCATTGCTTGTGAACGTTGCCTCATCTGTGAACAACACAGCTCCAAAGTTAGGATTCATACTGCATTGTTGGAAGAACCACTGGCAGAACTTTAACCTTGCAGAATAATCCACAGGAGACAAGGCTTGTACATGCTGTAGATGTTATGGATACAGTTGTTCTTGGAGTAGTCATGTGCGACAAATTGCCCTGCAGTCCTAACTGCACTGTGCTGATTTCAGGATTTTCCTCCACAATGTTGACTACAGCTTCCTTCTTTCAAGTCTTGTACCTAGTGATGGATTGTTAATGAATGAACCAGTTCATTTGAATTACATGTTAAAAAGAACGAACTATAGTTTGCACATTTAGAACTGGTAGTTCGTGTGCGGTGAAAGTGTGCTGTTAACTCTAAACACGATTGAACGATAAGTTTTGACACGATTGTGCATGTCAAGATACTTCATTTGCGAGCAGCCAATGGCAAGCCTAGAATAAGAACTAGTTTAAGAGGAACCAATGATATGCTTTCTAGTGATGTCACAGTAGCACCTAGATTTAAAAAAAACATATACAGTTCACAATGTTTATAGCACATAGCATTTTTTACAATAATATTAGTTTTTATCACAATAAAACTTTAAGTTGTTTATCATTATAAAATATTTAAAATACTGAAAAATGCAAACTATTGCATTAGATTTATGTAATGTCACTTGAAAATAACAACTGTTCAACTCTTTTGCCACTTAGGCTATTTCTCACTTCTGTTATTGTGTGCCCTGCCTTCCAACAATACTCTCACACGGTACGGAAGTGGCAACCATCGAAAGGCGAAATTTTGCTCATTTATAAACAAAAGGCTGGACTATTTGTTATCACACAATATATTTAAAAGCTGAAAAATTGTAAAAATTATAAATAACTAAATTACCCTGATAATAAAAACCAATTAAACACAAAATTATATAATTAAAATTCTAATAAAACAGTAATTAAATAAAATTTAAATATAAAATAACTAGCAATATGGCATATAAAAATATACATAAAAATAACAATAACACTTTCGTAAACCATGCCAGCGTAATTCCTCGCTAAAACTAACACCCTTAGCTTCTTTCATAAATGTATTTATATAATATCTCCATGGAAAATATCAGAAACATTGCCAACATTATGGAATAATTGTATTGTATTGTAAGCCTATGTTTTCCCTTTACAGAGATTTAGGTGCTCTCCCCCTACAGAGAAGAATTTGAACCATACTAATTTAGTTACATTTGTTTTCTTATAGATGTCATTTTGAGTGGTACGTGGTCAGCGTTCCACCTCATACTGACATCTAAGAAAGCATGGTAGTACTAGGACGGAAAAATTTGGCAAATGTTGCTTAGAGGCCTTTTCATTCAAGCTTAAGGATTTTTTACGAGCCTGAAAATCTTCAGACTCAGGACCCACGGCTTAAAGTCCCTCCCGGAGGACTTGTTCCTTGGATTTTCTGTCCTAAAAAATCCATCGACCCCGGCCGGGTTTGAACCCGTGATCCTCGGGACCAGAGGCAAGGAGCATAACCACTAGTCCCCCGCAGCCGGCATTATGGAATAATACTTTATTATTGATGCTTCTGTTATCAATACATTATTAAAATTTACATAAATAAAATTATAATATCAAACGTTCTAGCATGCTGGACATGCAAAACACCTGTGTTCGCATAAGTGACAATGGATTCCTTCGTAAGTCTTTTAATCTGGCAATCTGCAAGTTGGGTATCGTTCCTGATACAAACAACACACCCTCAAAGTATTACCATCTGCTAGATCATAGACATAATTCAAACAAGCTAATTCTTCATTTATGTACATGACGGAAAATCATTTGCAGGTGGTAACAAGTATTCAGGTGAATAGTTATTTTATTCACAACTTCTTTCCTTATGTAACAATTGTAATCAGAATCTCACATTTTTGTCCAGATATCAAGGATGTTGTCATGCACTAACATTCATAAAAGTTTGAATAACTCTGTAGTTATAAACTTCCTGACCCATGTTGTACTACACTTCTTTTCTTCTCTCAATATGAGGTATTCATTCCTGAAATTTTGCTGTTGAGTTTTGTTACACCTGTATAATGCACACCTGTGTGTGCATAGTTTGGTTATGGACTCTTACTTGCTAAAATCAGATTAGTGTGAATATTATTATTTATATCCACACAAGTGTGCCTAGGAGGAGGAGTAGCTACCATTCTACTACTCTTCCCCATCTTTGACTTTGAGAAGACTCCAATGCATTTGTACCTTTGTACATTTCTTGAACTACATACTTTTTTTAACACTTGTTTTACACTGTGATTCAAAGTGACTGTCTTGATTTGAATATTTTTTTCTATTTCATACTATTTTTCATTTTAGTATTTAATTTTAGGAAGTGATATTTTGAGGTTATTTTAATTATATTATTTTTAGTCTGATCATTTTACCTCAATATTAATGTTGATTTGTTCTTGAACATGTTTCAAAACAATCTGTTTTATCGTCAGCTTGTCTTTATTCTTGTGTTTACTTAATCGACTGATATTAGAGTTTACAAATATTTTAAATTATAAATTGGAATTTTAAATTTATTCATTTAAATTTGTGTATATATATATATATATATATATATATATATAAACTAAAATTGTCTTGGTGATGGTAACTATGTATCATAAATTTATAAACAACCATGTCTTGAAAGGAGATTGAAACGTCGACTTAGTAAATTTATGTTTTGATTGAGATAACATTTATTTCTTTGTAATTAAGAAGATTCCTACATTCCTACTTACCTAGCATCCAGATTTGAGAAGTTATCCTCCTGCCACAATATTGACACTAGGTCACAAGATAGCAGTCTGCTAACAATTCCTCTTCATAGCACTTCCTCCTATTCTACTTCCTTCACAGTATCCTCTGCCCGCTCCTGGAATCTCCTTCCTCAAGATATCAGGGGTTGCCACACACTTGGCACCTTTAAGTCACGCTTATACAGTTACCTGTTGTCTAATAATTAATTTTTCTCTTGTTTATTTTTTATTATTTCACTCACCTCATACTTCATAATTCATAGCAGACCCTGGATTTCTTCACATAATTTGTGACATTGTCAATGCTGCGTCACGTTCACAACTGACGTTCAACGGCCTTCTATCCTGCAGACTGACCTCCGCGCCATCTGGTGGCCGACCGAAGAATTTCCAAATCAGTCCTCTTTCTTTATAACCGGGTATTTCAAAATTCATAGTTGTATTTTCATTCTTGCATATGTAAATTTTTTCCCAAATTGTGAGTTCCTTTGGTTTTTCCAATTGTTTAAATAATTTTGTTTTGGTTTCTATTCTATGTTTTTCTGACCAGGCATGTGCAGCTATTGCAGATTTTTCGGTTTCTCCATTTTTAACATTTCTGAGGTGTTCTTTTAATCTTGTATTTAGATTCCTTTTTGTTTTTCCTATGTATATCTTTTCACAATCTTTACAATTAATTTGATAAAATTATCAAATTTGATAAAATTATCAAATTAATTGTAAAGATTGTGAAAAGATATACATAGGAAAAACAAAAAGGAATCTAAATACAAGATTAAAAGAACACCTCAGAAATGTTAAAAATGGAAAAATGAGAGAACCGAAAAAATCTGCAATAGCTGCACATGCCTGGTCAGAAAAACATAGAATAGAAACCAAAACAAAATTACTTAAACAATTGGAAAAACCGAAGGAACTCACAATTTGGGAAAAAAATTACATATGCAAGAATGAAAATACAACTATGAATTTTGAAATACCCGGTTATAAAGAAAGAGGACTGATTTGGAAATTCTTCGGTCGGCCACCAGATAGCGCGGAGGTCAGTCTGCAGGATAGAAGGCCGTTGGACGTCAGTTGTGAACGTGACGCAGCATTGACAATGTCACAAATTATGTGAAGAAACCCAGGGTCTGCTATGAATTATGAAGTATGAGGTGAGTGAAATAATAAAAAATAAACAATATTAAAGAACCTCATAGTGTTATTTCCTATCTACATAACTTAAATTTTTCTCTATTTATTTAATTTTATACTATGTCATTAATCTTTTCCTCGTTTTTTATATATATATTGTACATATTATATATTTAATTCGTTAAATTTAGAGTAAATCAAAATACATTATAAATATTAATTGTATTGTATTCATAACTTGTAATCGTTTTTTCGATATATATATATATATATATATATTGTAATTTAGATTTAAGACTTTTCTTTTGTATTTTTTTAAACCTGGTTGAGTGGTAGACAAGGCCTTAAGGCCTTAACTCTGCCAGGTAAAATAAAGCTATTATTATTATTATTATTAAAAGATAAAGTGTTAGAACAGATTTCACACTTCCAGTATTTGGGCTGTGATATAACTTATGAAGAAGAACATGATATAAATAAGAAAATGCAGAAATTTCAACATATTTGTGGAACAATCAGACGAACACTGAGGAGCAAAGTAAGAAAGGATACACAGCTAGGATTTTACTCAACGATGGCACTACGAGTGACAATGTATGGAAGTGAGGCCTAGGCTCCTGAAGAAAAAAAAAAAGTAAAATTCAGACAGTAGAAACGAGCTTCCTAAGGGCTGTGTAAGGTTGTACAAGAGAAGAATGTATTAGAAATGAGAATATTAGACAGGAAATAAAAGTACAACCACTTCTTCAACAAATAGAAGAATACAGGAACAATTGGATAGAACACGAGCAAAGAATGGCAGAGGATAGGATACCAAAGATGGCACTGATGAATAATCCTGGAGGATTAAGATCGGTAGGAAGACTAAGAAAGCACTGGGTTGAACAGATGTGAGATCAGAACAGGCAAAGACCTAATCCGCGAAGGAAGATGATGAATAGAAAATCTGGAAGAAACAATGATTTCGACACTCTGTGTATCATTCTTTTTTAGAAATAATTGACAATGACACGTAGAGTGTTGAAACCATGGTCTGCAATAAATCAACAAATATGAGGCAAGTTATGAATATTCTAACTCATTTTAATTAAAATAAGCCTCATAGAGTTACTTCCTGTAAATATTAAATTGCTAAAATTTTATATTTGAAAAGAAAAATATACGCCTAGACTGGGGTTTGAACCCAGGACCTTTGACTTTCTATGTCAATGCTCTTCCATCTGAGCCACCTAGGCATCCAATCTAAACGCGTATTCTTACACATAGTTAATTCCTGGGTTCAAACCCCAGTCTAGGCGTATATTTTTCTTTTCAAATATAATTTGTCCATCATTAAGGTGTTTAAAAACGAATAATATTAACATTGCTAAAATTTTGTTACGTAGTATAATGATATTAATAATAGACTGTAACTTCCACAGGGATAAAACCAATAATTTTATGAATCGAAGCAAATATATCGGCCTGGATTGAGAAATTTAATTCAAAATAATTATAATTAATCATTAAATGTCTAACAGGTAAATTTTGCAACTTTCAGAGGTAATTGAAAAATCAAATGGTAATAATAATTTAAGAGAGACAAGTACGACTATGGTGTTTAAAGATGTTTACATTTTATAAATAAGTTGGATAAAATGTTTTTACATCTCACCTTATAAAGTTCTTTTTTTTATGATACTGGTTTCAAAGACCATTTTATCTTCATCTTCAGTCAAACTCCAACTGTTAAAATTTTCCCAATCTGGTGCCGATTTTAAGAATTTGGAGATTAAATTTTGTTTGCTGGAAAATTAAAAATTCATGGTTCTATATTCGTTCTTCTGAATGTTAATTTCAAAGGCTTCTCTAAATGTTTTCAAAGATTAATTTCTCTTCCAATTTTGTGATTATCTAGCAAACTATAAGCTGCAATTGCCATGAAAACATGACACTTTATGAGGTGAGATGTAAAAACATTTTATCCAATTCATTTATAAATTGAAAATTAACTCAAAGTTTTACTTCCCACTGTAATTTTGATTAAATTATTTTACATTATCAAGACATTACTGATAAATACAAATCTTAATTAATCACAAATGAGGATACCTTTATAAAGTAATTTTTTTAATAATCCTAAAATTTTTGTAACTGACATTCTGCTATTTTTATCATAGTAAGATGGACATGTGAAGAATTATTTAATGAAAATTATTTTAATAGATCACAGTTTAATTATTGGTTTTTCTAATTATCTAGATAACATTTCTGAAGCATGAAGGATGCATTCTGTGCTTATATTGAATTCACTGACATTTTAGATATAATTTTTATTTTATAACATTAAACAATTTTCTTAGGTCGTTCCTCTCAAAAAAAAATTATGAAAGTGAAATAAACATATCATTAAAGAGTAAATGCAAGAATTTCAGAAAATAAATGCTTTGGATGATAAGAAGACCCGACTTATACACCTTAAGATAAAATAATATATACAGGGTGTTAATGAATAACACTGATAAACTTTGAGGTATTGTAGAGGAGAGAAAGACAAACATTTTGAGATAAGGAACTTGGGGTGTCTGAAGCCAAATTTTGAAGTTATATGACTTTTTAAACAGGACGTTCGTACTCATTATTCAACAATGAAGAAAACTGTGAATATGGTTTGTCTTGGAAATACTACAGTTCTGCTCCAATAGTAGGATAACCTTAGTTTTAATTGCAAATATTGCAGCATTTTCAACACTTTGAGCCATGTTTTTATAGACATTTCATCTTTCGGCAAGAGTCAGTGCACCACTGACAGTCTGTAATCCGTGCCTTGTCATGCAATCATATGTATTAGATGTCTGGTAGTTCAGATCTCGTTTGCAGTAATAGCTTAGTCGTAGCATGCTTAACACTGAATGTTGTAATGCAGGGTTCAAATCTCTCTTCTTTGTTTTTGTATTTTTTTATTTCCTTTTTTATTTTTATTCAGAAGAGGATATTGCTTATGTAATTACATAATTGACATTCTGATATTCTATTTAAGCATAAGTATTTATTTTGAATTAAACTAATTGCACGATTTAATGACATGGAATGCACAGGTAAAAATTATTTTTAAAATAGTGTACATTTAGTCTGTGTTTAGAGTGAATGATTTCATTATCATTATACCAACCAACCAACCAACCAACCAATATTTAGTCTGTTCATACCAACTGCTCATGCGCAGGCCCGTGATACCAGTCTGTTTCACTATTGCTTTGAATCTTGTAGGACAACATTGTTTACATTGACATGAATGTTATGGCTAATGTTTATGCATTCAATGAATTAGCAGATATGCATTATGTTTATGGTGAGGCAAGAGGAAATGTGCATGTAGCTGTACAAATGTCCTGGCAGACAACATCCTCATCATTCACCTTTCCAAACCATCCACCAGTGTCAACGGGAAAATTGGAACCCTGGTGGTGTATAAACCAGATTCCGATGCAAGACGAACTCATCATACCCTGGATTTTGAAGAAGAGGTGCTCGACAAGGATTCGAGAGAATCCTTCTACCAGTACACGAGCAATTGCACATGCCATGGGTACAAAGCACGTCAGCATGTGGCAGGTCTTGCAGGAAGGAGGGCTTCCACTTTTTTACAGTTAGACTTCGGACCTCGTGTGCAATTTGTAACTGGGTCTCTGCTCTGAGTGGCTGGTTGAATAGCCTGATTTCTTTTCAAAAGTGCTTTTCACTGACAAGGCTTATTTTACTAGGGAAGGGGTTTTACTAAACCAGAGGAATAGGAACATTGGAACATGAACATCCATTTCCCATTGTAGAGAGAGGCTATCAACACAGGTTCGCTGTTAACATATGGGTGGGTGTAATTTCCAATTACATAATTAATCCCTATCTTCTGCCCCCACGGTTAAATGGTAATGTGTACAAGCAGTTTTTGATAAACGTGTTTCCTGCATTCCTCGAAGAAGTCCATCTTGATATCCAACATCAGATGTGTTTCTAGCACAACAGTCCTCCTTCTCACTTTGACAGGAATGTAAGTAACCATCTGGACATTGGGTTGGTCAAGGCAGTCTTGTAGCATGGCCTCCACGTTCACCTGATCTGACTCCTCCAGATTTCTTCCTATGGGGACACCTTAAGAGCCTCGTGTATCAGACTCTAGTCAACTGGGATGAGGAGTTAGTTACTGGCAAGAAATTTGGCTGCCTGTGACGAAATCATAAATATTCCAGGAATCTTAGAAGGAGTGGAGCAACATTTCTGCTCAGATACAATTTGTGCTTACTCCATCAAAGGCAACATTTTGAACAATACTATGATCTGTTTTTGAAGCAAACATGAATAGAGAGATTTTATTTTACTGTATTTTTAAATCATGCCTCCTTTACTAAGTGTACTGTAATATAATAAAACAAGTTCATTTTAATTTATTATTAATATTCAAAGTTAAAATTGGGAAACACATTATGAGGTTCTTAATTAATAAATTAATGAGTCATTTTAACATCTTACCTCATATTTCATGTTTTTCATAATGGCGGTTGAAAATGAATGACAAGATCATTTGAAAACTATAGTTACCGTGTTTGAAAAACATGAAATATGAGGTAAGATGTTAAAATGACTCATTAATTTATTTATTATTAATATCCCTAAATGTTAACATCTTTACTGTAAAATGAGGTATGAATAACAAATTTGATTTCCTTTATTATTCTTCCATTGTCAAGTCAAACATTACTGGGTCTTAATTTAATCATTAATTTATTTTGTTATGCATTTCCTTCAAGTTTGTACTAAGTTTTACATCATAAGACTTGGTGCTACATTCATAAAGTATTATTTTAACCTGAAGTAATGGTTACACTAATGCATAAATAACCTTGTTATTTTGTCCGTCTGAACCATGTGATTTTCACTTCCGAATACTTACTGTAGTTCCTAGTGTGTTACACAATATTCCTTCTTTTACGCTGGTACAAAATATTGTTGTTTATTACTTTTGTGCATCATACTAAAATAAATTCTACAGTATTTTGTATTAAATTTCCAAACATCTTACACAAGAAAGAAAGAAACACAAAAAAAGTAAAAATAAAAGATCAACATGTCTGAGGTTTGAATCTTGAATCTCACTTTCTGAACGGATATTTCATACCTGGCACATTACCACTGAGCTAAATAGTCGCCGAAGTCAACCTGCAAAAGAAGGTGGCTGTACTTTGTAACAGCTTATCAACGAAATCTTCAAAATATTATCAGTGGCGTACTGGCTCCTAACACATTTTATATTATAACGTGTAAATTTAAACTTAAAGACTACAAGTTGCATATCTCAAATTGTTTATCTAATACTCCTATACAATACCTGAAAGTTTGTCAGTGTTATTCATTAACACCCTGTATATTTATGGTAAGATTCAAATAATAGTATATAACAGTATTTCAATTTTTTTCTTAAGATGTAAAAAAAAAAACATTGTTAGGATATGTAGGTAGTATTTTACTTAACAATGCTCTTTAACATCTCAGATCAATGCAATTCAAATCTGGGCATGGAATGGTCAGCATATTTTGCTATGAGACCTCTTATTTCAGGTTTAGATTCTTTTACATGTCGTAAACCTATGAGACAGGACCTATATCTTTACTTCCCCTCAAAAAATCCATTGAACCTGCATACCTCAGAACCAGAGACAAGCATGGTAACCACTATTCCACCAGACCAATTGTTGGAATAGGTTTGAAGTTTGGTATAGAGTAAGGGTTTAAGAATCTTCTCTTTTAAAATGTACTTGATTAGCCATGTACTTTGTCAGTTCAACTAGGAGTTATGAAACAATTATTTAGAAAATCATTTGAAAAAAAAAAGCTAGTGAACTTAATTTACAAAAAAATGCATAAATATCCTTGTATTTAGAATGTAAATCATTTATCACCTCTCATATCATCCAGATAATGTAACTCATCTCCCAGGGCCCAATTTCAGATGTGCCAATGAACAAGTCTGAGTGTAGAATCATGGACAATTATTAGTTTTATATACATATTCATCCTACTAATTGGATTATTCCACAAATTAAATCAAGGTTCTCTTGAATACACTTCTTAAAGAAGGGAGTGCCAGAAATATTGTAAGACAATAATTTGGTTGCAATGAAAAATATTTTTTTTGTTAAAATATAAGAGAAATTCTTACACATCGTTAGAAACTTAATTAATGCTTAAAAAAAACTTTGCATCAATTTATAACTCCAAACTGTTGTGTGTTTTTGTGCTGGTTAAAAAATAAAACACATAAATATTTCCAAATTCTTACTGGGAAAGCATGAAGAATTAAAATAAAACCTAAAATCAAACAAGCAGTTTTAAATATCCATCCATCCATCCATAGTAAATCTGCCTGAGGGCATGTCTTTCATTGCAATCATAGCATTTTCATGCTACGCTTTGCAGCTTTACTAGGGAATTATAGGTGTGGTAGCTTCCCGTTGCTTAAATATATGTAATGAATATATTGTGAAAATTACAAAATAAAACAAATAATGCAAGTTCAATTTTTTTTGTTTCTTGTCATATGTAAGATGGAATTTGCCCTTATATAAAATTTCTCTATATTAAATCTAGGCATAAAAAAATATTTATAATCAGGGCAATTCATTCTGTATTAGATGCTTTACATATTAAAATGATATCTTATGTGATGTGAGATTGAAGAGCTATTTCAAGAAAAACTATGCATTTTCTAAATTTACACTTATCATCAGTTCAGTTCAATCTGATATGTAAATGAGGTTAAACTGTACTCCATTTTTTTTTAATTTTATAGTGTTCCATAGCATTCTTCATTTCAATAGTCTCCTTTCCCAATAATTTCAATCCAAATGAATATAATTGTATTATGTAATATTTTAGTATTAATTCAGAGTATAGAAATATTGAAATACAAACTTAGAAACCAGTCAAAGAACATATAACTTGTGTCACGAAGATTTTAAAAAAAACTTCTTTATAAATAAAGATACAGAATGAAATATTTCATTGTTATTTTTCTGTAACTAAGAACAATGGTCAATTCCTTGGAACACAAAGCTTTGCCACCATACATTATAGCTTCAGTAAGTCCACAATCAAACAATTCAAGAATCAAATTTATAATGTCAGATAGCTCATTAAACATTTGGAAAATCCAACCTATAGATTCAATACCATTCTGTAATGTATTGTTTCAAAACCCAACCACATTCCTCACATGTCAGGCAATGACTTATTCAATATATTTATAGGGTTAGTTGAGACCGTTTATCCTTTTTTTTTTTATACTGTCACCTCCACAGTGCTAGTTAAGTACAGCGATTTGTTAAGCTCAAGCAGATATATTCAATGATAGTACCTTTGTTTTTTTTATCTAACAAAATGTACCATACAGGTTAACTGCAAGACAAATTGTGACTAGTTCGTTCAAATGTACATACTCATACACACTTTCCCTGTCATACACTCCATAATATTCAGTCTGTCTTTGAGTGGTTTAGTAATGAGGTTCTATGCTGTTGTTCCTGTTGTTTACGAAGTGATTCCGCTTGTTGTCGAAGCTGTGCTCGTTTTAGTTTTGTCATCAACTGACTTGATTGCCATAACCAATTTGCCTGAAAAAAAGATTTTTCAATAGAGTAGAAGCTCCATATATCGTGATGTTCCAAAGCACAGAAAATGGGCCTTCAGATTAAAAATAATAATAATAATAATACTATAATTATAAAAATAATCCTTATTTAAGATGACAGAATTCAGACCATAAGATTCAACTAATTGAATAATAAAATAATACAAAATTTCATACACTTAATATAATTAATAAAACTTGATATAATAATATACTTAATAAAATAATTAATATTAAAGTACAGACTCAATAATACACAATGCAGATGTAGCCTCTAATATTAATACTAGAACAAAACAAAGAATAAAATGATATAAAGTAAGCAAAGCTATTTCAAAAGGGTGAATTCCATGTAAAACTTGATATAACACATGAAAATTAAAGTTTCTTCCCTGTTTCCCAAAATTATATAGGGTCTATTAAAAAAATGTTCAAGTGCCTATATCCCAGAATATTATTGAATATGGGAGAACTCATATGCAAGAAAGATTTATATATTTTAATTAAAATTCTTACACCATGAATAAGCATTAGTTGTTACGTCATTTACCTTTATTTTGTATAAATAGTGACTATAGTTTATTAGAACATAAAAACTCAATAATGACAGGGGCCCTATTCCAACCAATGTCCTCTTTCCTTTAATTAAAAGAGAAGAAGATTATGTCAACAGTAATTTAAAATTATCACTCATGTCATGTGATATAATCTAAATTATAACTGATATTTTGTTTACACTTTTTTAGCCTTTTTTCTTTAGTCAATAATGAATGAGTCTTGATAATGATAGCATTGCTATTGAAACACATTGACTCTTTTAATTTTTTTATTTGATGATTTGGGTTTTTATTGGCAATTTGTAATATAAAACTCAAAACATGTAGTTTGAAACTTATCCTATGTATACTACATTCACAATTACTTATTGAAATAAAATTCAAAACTTCACAGAGATTATTTTACTCTCTCTCTGTAAAGGATGTCATTCTATAGTTACTAATATAAAATCATACATTTTTAAGTACAATTACACTGGTCAACAGTGATTTTGTTACATAAAAGATTTTGGGTGATTCCTATGTATTTTGATCTGCTGATTCCAAAAATGAAGTCAGAAATTTTCCATCACCCACCATTTTTTTGTAATTTTGAAAATAATTATTTTCCTATTTATTAGCATTTTTGGTATATAACATGATGATTAGAAGGATTATTTTACATTTATATTTAATTTCATTGTGCCAACAATGGACTTATAATGTTTTGCGATTGTTGCCTTGAATTCATAACTTACAACAATGACATTCTCCTACAAAACTGTGATTGTATGTTTTAAGTTCACAGTTGAATAGAAGCTTTCTTAAAAGAAAGAAGCTAATTCTGTGCTCACTTCCATAGTCAAGTGAATTGTGATAGAAGTGTATTGTAAGACTAAGTAGTGTATTGTATTGTAGTGTATTGTAAAGAGAAGAGTAAAATTGTATTTGTATAAGAAATATGTCTCGAAAGTGTGTTAACAATAGAAACAACTTCTGTTTCGTGTGTGGTGAACTAACTTTCAAAGCGCAGAAGCGAAAGTTTACTCCTCTAATAAGAAGAGCTATCACTGTTATTTTAACAACAAAATAGACCAGAACAAGATATGGGCCCCGGAAATCTGTTGTACCAAATGTGTAACACTATTAACTGGCTGGTTGAAAGGATCCCGTCATATGCCTTTCGCAGTCCCAATGACATGGCGCGAACCTAAGGATCATTTGACAGACTGCTACTTCTGCTTGACAAATATATCTGGAATATCTTCCAAGTCAAGACACACCGTTAAATATCCAATGTTAGATTCAGCAATTCGACCGGTACTTCATGGGCCAGGTTTACCCATACCAATTCCACCAGATCACATAACAATGATTGAAAAATTTCTGATGTTCAGGATTTACAGAATGATTCAGATTTTGCGGAAGATGATGCTATAAATGAAACTCACTTTCTAACACAGGAGGATTTAAATGATTTGGTTCGGGATCTTGGTTTAAGTAAAAGCAAGGCAGAATTACTTGCTTCAAGATTGAAAGGATGGAAGCTACTGCAGGATGACACCAAAGTAACCTTTTTCCGCAATCACCAAAAGGAATTTGAGGATTTCTTTTCTAAAGAGAAAGACCTAGTTTTCTGCAATGATGGTGAGAATTTGTTCCAGTCACTGGGTGTTGAGCATAAATCTGAGGATTGGCATTTATTCATAGACTCCTCGAAAACAAGTTTGAAAGGAGTGTTACTACATAATGGAAACATATATCCATCCATTCCTTTAGCCCATGCAGTTGGTATGAAGGAAAATTACGAGAATATGAAGCTCTTACTATCCGCTATAAAGTATGACAATTTTTCTTGGCAGATATGTGGGGATTTGAAAGTTATAGCCATCTTACTTGGGTTACAGCTTGGCTATACTAATTTTGCTGCTTCTTGTGCAAGTGGAATAGCAGAGATAGAAGTAATCATTATATTAAAAAGAACTGGCCAAAGAGAGAGTCACTTAATCCAGGACAAGAAAATGTTCTTCACCAACCACTTGTACGTTCTGAAAAAATCTTATTGCCTCCACTACATATTAAACTAGGCTTGATTAAAAATTTTGTGAAAGCAATGGATCGTGATGGCAGTGCATTTCTCTTCCTCAAAAATAAATTTCCAAGGATCAGTGAAGCTAAATTGAAAGAAGAGATATTTGTTGGCCCTCAAATAAAGGAACTGATGAAAGATACGCAGTTTCAGAACAAGTTAAATATGCAAGAAGCTGCTGCATGGCAATCTTTCAAAAATGTTGTCTCAAATTTTCTGGGGAACTTCAGGTCTGATACCTACAGAGAACTTGTCAATGAGATGATTGAGAACTACAAGATAATGGGATGTAATATGTCTTTGAAAATTCACTTTCTGCACTCCCATCTTGATTTCTTCCCTGAAAATCTAGAGGCTGTGAGCGACGAACACGGGGAGCGCTTCCACCAGGACATCGCGGAAATGGAAAGGCGCTATCAGGGTAAATGGTGTCCAAATATGTTAGCAGACTACTGCTGGACATTGAAGAGGGATATTCCTAAAGCGAAGTACAGCCGAAAATCCAATTCACATACATTTTGGGTGAGCAAATATAATTTCAGCTAAGATATAATAAATTGTAATGTATATACACGAAAAATGTTATTCATGTGATTACTCGAAAACCCTGGGTGATGGAAAAGTTCTGTAAACAGATTTGAAATCAGCACAAAAAGTAAGTTAGAAACACACATTTTCTCCCTTGTAACATAAAAAAAGTTCAAATTTTGTTGGCCAGTGTTATTAAAGATAGAAACGCCATATTTTTTCTATTAAAGAGATTGAAACCTACATAAAAATATTTGAAGAGAAAAAGTAGTGCCCTACTATCCAAAGGCTTAAAAAAATAAGACTTTTATTTTATTTTATTATGTTGCATTTGTTATGGCAGTTACTGTGAAATTCACCAAAATTTAATAGGCTACATGGAAAGTTGCAATTTATATTCTAGATGATTCTCTGATTCTAAGGCAGCAATATATGCACTAAATTCACACAAAATGAAGTCAATACAAATTAAAGAGTGCTACAAAATGATTCACAACTCCAAAAACTACAGAAAAGAATTCAATTGCAATGGATACCTGCACATTGTGGAATTGCTGGAAATGACACTGCTGATTTTCTTGCCAAAAAAGGCTCCAATTTAATTCAGAATACTACTAAAAGCTTACCTTTCACATCCATAAAAAGAATAGTTAAAAACAAATATAAAATCAAACAAAACCAAGACCTATGTAATAAAGCCAAAGACAAAAATGGAATATTTTAGTAAAGAAGCCAGATATTATTCCAGAATTTCCACGTAAAACTACAGTAGCAACATTTAGACTGCTTACAGAACATGACTATTTAGCCAAACATTTATATAAAATAGGAATCTACACGAATCCAAATTGTCCTCTATGCAATAAAGACGAAGAAATGAATGAAGAACACCTACAAACCTGTGAAGTATTACCTGTTGGATCCACAATAGAGAAATATTGGAGAGCAAGAACGCTAATGGCTTCGGTGCCAAGGCCCAGCATTTGAAAACAACATATTCTAGATGAATTTTTACATGTAGATACAAAATGCTGAATATAGTTGTTACCCAGGTAGCAGTTCATTATGCATACCAAGGACGAGTTCTATGAAGAATTAGAATGTGTGTTTGATAGCCTTTCATATCATCATATGAAAATTGTCTTAGGAGATTTTAATGCAAAAGTGGGCAGGAAGATATATTCAGGCCAACAATAGGATTCAGTCTTCATGAAGATAGTAACGACAATGGGGTTAGGTTAGTCACTTTTGCCACATCAAAGAATCTTAATGTTAAGAACACAACATTCCAGCATAATGATATTCATAATACATCTGGGTGTCTCCAGATGGCGAAACTTGGAACCAGATAGATCATATATTAGCAGACAAATGCTTGCACAGTAGCATCACCAATGTAAGATCAGTTAGAGGGACAGACTACAATTAGGATCACCATCTAGTCAGGTGAAAATCAGAGAACAGTTATCGCTTATGATAGGAACAAATGCTAAAGATGATAATATTTTGAATTAAAAACTTGAGAAATGATGAACTGCGGCAAAAAACCCAGATCAATATGGTAATAGATTTGAAATACTGGAATCTGCAGATAATAATTTGGCAACAGAAGAAGGAACTAATATAAATAAATAATCAGGGGTTATAAGAGATACAATTAAATTGTCAGCATCAGAAAGCATAGATTATTTTAAAAAGGGACAAACAAATAATGGTTTGATGAGGAATATGCTGACATTGTAAAGAAAAGAAAGGTAGCAAAAATTAATTGGTTACTCGGGCCAAATTAAGTAAATTTAGAAAATTAGGTAGCATTAGACAGAAAACCACTAGATTATTAGAGACTAAAAGAGGAATATGCAAGAGAGAAGATTAATGATCTTGAAATGAATGCAAAAAATAGGAACATCAGATAATTATATCAGGGAATTAGGATAGAGAGGAAATAATAAATACTATAAAAAACCGATAAAGGATATACATATATGTTTGTTTACTATATCAGAAATTAGGAAATAAATAACCGCATTGAAATACAATTTAGTCTTTTCTCAAGGGACCTTTTAAATATAAAAAAGCTAGTAAAAATCTATAAGGTTTTATATCATGGATCAAAACTATGTCACAAGATTCCAGGATGTAAAGTCATATCAACATTATTTAGTCAGAAAGATCAGAGATGTCCACATTAGATAGGGGTGAAGGGAGTTGCAAGAAGAGAAAGTGGGACAAAGTTTTCCATTTTGACATAGATGAAGGTTTTGAACTAGATCATGTGAAAGAGTAAGTGAAAACCGATGGAAAAAACCCCACATGTATTGAAGGGAAAAAGCTAACTTTCCACCCAAGTTTCCCCCGATTAGAAAGTTAGTTTATCATATAAATGTAGGCGATTTTTTTAACGAAGGCAGAACGGTGTGGGGGACCGAAGGGTTCGGTTCCCCCTGGGACAAGGCAGCTACATGGGTAAGACATCTTTCTTTTCATTCATAAATGGTCATTTTACATTCATAAATTAATTAAAGGACCCAATGGTCCAAAGAACTTAGAATAATGACCAAAGTTGATTCTTTTGTATATTTTAACATGGTTGTTTCTCTTACTCTTTGAATTTCAGCATTTTTATATTTTGAATATTTTTACGTTTGACAATGTGGCGATTTCAGCTGGTTTTTTAATAACTTGTTTTAGATGTTTGATTTAATTTTCTTTATGTTTGAATTTATTCTAATAAATTATGTTAATTTTTCGTTTACTGTGATTTAATATGTTTAATTGTAGAACTCTTCCTCCAAAACCAAGGCCAACCGCTCGGGCCTAAGACCACTTAAACAATAGGGAACTTAACGCTATCATTACGCAGGGGCTTAACAGACGCGCACGCGTAACATTCTGGTGACTAGCGGTGCGATATTCGTGAAAACAATGTTCTATTATTATTGTCACGGATAAAGAAACGAACCTTAGACCACAAAATTAACCTTCAATTCATACACAGTAAAAATCTATATGTTTTTTTTCTTTCAATCGGAGTCACATGAATAACTATGTCTTTTAAAACAGAGAGAAACCAAAAAGCTTCAACTTTGGGACATTGTTATTAACTGGCTTTAGGTTATTTTATTTGTTTTTGGATCTAATTTTAGGATGTTTATAGACAATGGGTAAATTTTGGATATATCGCTGTTTTTAGGTTATATTTTAGGTATTGATGTCTTTTTCAACAAATGTTTTATTTTTCTAGGCATAATTAAGGCTTTTTTTTTACATGGGTAAACTTTTGGATATATACGACAATTTTGGTGTTGTTGATAATTTTTTTAGGTGTTATTTTTTTAATAAGTAGACATTTATATGTACATTAATTTTTTCTAGGCTCTGTTATATGTTATGTTCATTTTAGAAACATATAAGGTTTATGAATTAATTTGGTGTTGTTTCAGTTAGAGGATATTTTTTGTTTTGGTTTGTTGTTGTTAACCTAGGTTATGATATTTCTTTTTGTAGAGTGTTATAATTTTAGTATTTTTGTTGTTGTTGTGTGGCAATATCTCATCCAATGCTAATAATTGTACGTGTATAATGACATATTTTATTATGTCGTCTATCGGTAAGACGTGGCACGTTCACATGTATACATAAATCATTTCTGAAAGCATCACCACGAGAAATAAGCCCAAGGGATCATATGTTGCTTTACACGCCAATAGATGGGAAATTTTGTTATATTGAAATTTTTATATTTTTGGAAAAGGGTAATAAATTAAAACAAAACAAGATGGCGGACACCATCTTATACTTACGCCACTAATGACACTAAATACGATTGGTTAATATGTAAACATTCATTTTTTTTATATATATATTCACGTCAAAAACAACCATCTTGGATATCGTACTGAATCATGGATAGAGGTAGGACACGGAAAAATTGTTTTATGGTTTGTTAACTAGGTAGCTTGTCTTGTTAGGGAAAAAATGGAAGTGGCCCACCGTTTGTAGTGTAGTTTCGTCAATTGAAAACAGAGGCATCTAACGGGAGACTATATCAAACATTACAGCCACCCCGTAGGAAGCTAAGTACCTATCCATCTCAATCAAATAAATTCTACCGATATTCGGGCTAAGAATCAAAACTATTATTGAAAAAAAATACACAGGGAAACTAACTCGAATTGATATTATTTAGTCCCCATGCTGCAACTCGTGCATCCCACACTGTAATTAATCTTGACCCACGTGAGGCTCAAGGAAACCGCATTATAACTTGACATATGAATGATTTAGGTTGGAAAAATAAATTCCCAATTAGTCTAATAAGACTATAAAACTTTAATTACAATAAGAATAACCGAAAAATAGCAGGAAAATAGGTAGGGAGTGGGGGAGTTGGATGTGGGAAAAACGTAAAAAATCAGGAGGATTTGTAAATATAAAGTAATAACCGTGAAAAAACGTAGTAACATTTAAAAGTAACATATTCCCCTACCGGAGATCTTGAGGTTGACGGTGACGGAAATATTAGGGCTCCCAATATTTCTAGACCATCAGCACTTAAGTAGCCGGGTCGGGTTATCAAGCCCCGCGCGTTGACGGTCGCCCTTTCCCCAGAACAAGAGGTCTGGTACTTATTTCCGTTAGAGGCTGAATCGACCCCAGGTCATCATAGTGCAGCCAGACCAGAAGGTTCAGATTAGGTTAAAAATCCCTTAAAACACACGGGGGACTTGAACCCCCAACTTTTCGGCTTTGTAGCGCAGTGCTTTAACCACTATGTAAGTAGAAATAAAATAGTCATACTAAAATATATCGAAGAAGAAGAAAACTTAAAACCGATAAAAGTTACAACCGCCTACCGTGCCGAATTTACACAAGACAGGGCATGAGGCAACTAATACCGCGATTTGCGTGGGGTGGAAATAATTTCTAGGATTTATATGGCTTATGGCGAGCACCCGTATTATATTTAGGGACGTTTTCAGTTAAAAAAATCTAGAGTAGACATAAAACCGAGGGGGGAACTACTGGCTGCGTGATTTAAATTTAATAATAATAAAACACACAAATACAATAATAATCATCAACACGAAGTTGCGGGTACAAATCATGCATTCATAATGCGAGGTAATGGAAGAAAAGGAGGAACACATAATAATAATAATATTAGGGAAGTTCAAGATATAGAAGTTTTCTGAATAATAAATATGAACTCACCAGCGTGGAAAATTGGAAAATCGCCATCTTGAAAACTATATTAAATTGAAACACCGACCTTCATTTACATGCAGAAGACTGATGTCATTTAGGAGGTGTCACATAGCTGTAACTTTCAGCAGAGTCTGGAATGTGTTTGTTTGGGTAAAGTTTAGATTAACCACATAGATAGGGACTTCAAAATACGACTACATTAGGAATATGGACAATTTATACTATGTACATTTACAGGGAAATAAATATTATTCTCTTTCTTGCCATCGGAAAGCGTATTTCAAATAAATAACCACGTGAAGTCCCATGTCAGTAACAGAAAATAAAGTGGCATATATTAGCAATCAGAGATTTTAGATTTGAAAACCGAGAGAATGAACAAAGGGCATGAACACTTAGGAGAAATAAATGAGAACTCGAGCCAGAGAGGGGAATGGAGAATTAACGCAATCACAAAAATAACAACGCACCTAATTAGGGATGTAGACTTCTAGTTCCGAAACCGAGAGTATGGAAAAGAGGGCATGGAAATTTCGGATAAATTAGAGAGAACTCGATCAAACCCGGGAATTGAGATTAATAAAACAGATCCGACACCACACACCTTCCTAAGGGAAATAACATTACTGAGGGATTTTCAATTCGAGACTCATAGAAAGGAAGACGACCGAACTTCAGGTAAAATAATAACTTAAAATTATTTTATTTTATTAACCTCTCATGCGGTGCTGAGAGATTTGCAACAATGCCGGCGGGCGCATTCTGTGAAAATTTCGACTACAATGTGAGACGTTTCTAAATCATAAGTCAAATAAATCAAAAGTAATGTCAAGGAGGCTAGCGCAATTAAGGGAGGACTCGCTTGAACCGTAATTCAGATTTAGGTTTCGGAAACAAAGAATGGAAATTCTGTATAAATAAGAGAGCTCGAATGGAAGAGGAGAACGGAGTTTGGGCATAATCATAGAGCTCCGCTAGTGAGGATTACGGAGGGGAGGTAAAACCAAGATGCTTACAGAAGTGATAACAGTAGACTGATGCTTACAGAAATGATAAAAGGAAGAATAGACTTATTCCCAGAAATATTTTCTTTTCGGCTGTATCATGGTTGTTTTTTTTTTGGGTGAAAAATTAGGGTACTTGACAAAACAAACATCGACGAATAACCCTCAGGCTGAGTACGGATAGGATGCTAGAGATTAGTTACGATATCCTCGTGTGATTAATAGGGTATACCCTGGGATAAGAACCTGTTAATATTAATGAAGATCCTAAAAACTTAATAAAAAAAATATATATATAATAATAATTCACGGTAATTTAATAAACCACAATAATAATGACAGTAACTATGTTAATAATAATAAAAATGACATCAGTAATAACAATAAACCTTAACGATCATAATAATAAAAATAAAATCAAATTACCAGTATTGATAATGTATAATGATAATAATAAAAACAACAGTAAATTTATAACTAACAATAATAATAATACTAATAACAATTCACAGTAAATTAATAATAATAATAACAATAATAATAAGAATAATAATAAAAATAATTCACGGTAAATTAATAAACCATAATAATAATAATAGTAATAATAATAATAATAATCATAATGATAATAATAATAATAGTAATAATAATGATAATACTAATAATAATTCACAGAGAATTAATAATAATAAGAAGAACAATAATAATAAGAATAATAATAATAATTCACGGTAAATTAATTAACCATAATAATAATAATAATAATAAAAACGAAATAAGAGCGAACTACCAGACATAAGACTTATGTTTAGGAATAAAAGGAAAGATAACGGAAGACCATAATCTCATTTTCAGCAATTAGGATTCATATAAGAATGAATGGGTTCCGGGATAAGTAGTAGGCTAGTTCGTGAGAAGATAACGTGGAAGCAGTCCAGATAAAGGCACGTAGTGTCAAGCCTATAGCGGACGACGAATGATAGGCTCAATTACCCAGGAGTTATGCCAACACGGAGGGTAGAAACGATTTTAACACTGCAAGAAATCAGTAGTACCAATAGTTCAGATTAAGAAGGGAGGAGGTGCATTATCCAACTTGGTTTGAGGAAAAAAAAATATACGTATTACGAAAGAGAATGAAAGAGGGACTTGGGAACTTAGGAAAATTTATAAACTTTTTGAAATACAGAAATGACCGAAAACAAATTAATTTATTCCCATAGCAATTAGGAGATGGAGGTTAGGATACTTCACCAATAGTTGGGTGTCTTAATCGATCTAGTAGAAGGTATTATCATATAAATTTGGAATTTCAAGGGCTACACTGAATAATATTTCTAAAGGAAATTACACAACAATATTATACTCAGCTGATCATGACGCTTGACTGAGGTGGCTACAGGAGGAAACAGAGAAAGAATCTGCGGCCGAGATCTCTCCCTCTGTATACCTTGATAGCATGTCAGTTAGGACTAGTGACCAGTCGAGTAGTAGACACACACACATATGGGATATGACATATTTCGAAAATAGATGGAAACTAGATCGCTTAAGACCCTTCATATTTAGGCCTACGAGGGATAATAAAAGGATAGGCTACAACTTAGGTCAATATAGGCTAGGTAACGTTAGAAATACACAAACAGAGATGAAACTTTTACATAGTCGCACACGGGGATACAAGTTGGGAAGGACTAAGGACCCTTTTGGAGAGGTTTGTGGCCTCGAAAATTTGGCGAGTTGCCTGAAACACTTCGCCAACAAGCTAGGCAGGTGCAAGTCGGAAGGTGGGGCACCCCCGTTATGATATGATCTAGAGACTGAGAACTCCAAATGATCTTGGGGCACTGGCCATAAAAACCTTGCCGGCTTGGCACTGACGTTAGGGACCATATGGAACATCGTTGTTTAGGGACGGATAGGCATCGGGGAATTAACAATAAAGGAAACTAAGAGGAAACAAGGAAACATAGAAACAAATGAAAGCACAATACAATTACGGGCAAAGAGACCCACGGAAAACTGTCATGATACCCGGGTTTAGGGAGTGATGATGGCAATAGGGGAACCCCATCAAAAAGATTAGGATAAAATCCACTTTTCCGATGAGGCGGCGTCCATGAGTTCAAAAAGGCTCTCCCTAAGGTTAATGTCCTGAGGCAGCAGGATGAGAGGGGTGTCAGGAAGGAACCGAGTCACTGTTGATGAGGATGGGAGCACCCCGGCCTCCACTTCGTGGTCGTGCAAGGGATAACCGAGTCACCGTTGTCGGAGGTCGAGCCCATTCCTGGTCTTCATGGTCGTGCAAGGTGAATTCGCTGGCTCGCCCGACAGAAATAGCGAGACAGGAATCGCAAAGATGAGAGGGGTGGGGTTAGGAAGGAACCGAGTCACTGTTGACGAAGATGGGAGCATCCCGGCCTCCACTTCGTGGTCGTGCAAGGGATAACCGAGTCACCGTTGTCGGAGGTCGAGCCCATTCTTGGTCTTCATGGTCGTGCAAGGTGAATTGGCTAACCCACCCCAAGGATACATAGCCGGGATTAGGAACTGAGGTTAGCAAGAGACGGACCCCGTCTGGGAGGATAGGATTTAATTCCCTTCTGGACGCTGTAGCGGACGTTGAGGAACCAACAGAGTTTCTAATGAACCCGAAGTTAGGAAGTGAGGTGAGCAAGAGACGGACCCCGTCTGGGAGGATAGGATTTAATTCCCTTCTGGATGCAGTAGCGGACGTTGAGGCACCAACAGGCTTACTAAGGAGAGACAAAAGAAAAGGAAGGAATTAGGAAGGACAGGATGCCAGGAAAACCGCGAAGAAAAAGACGTACGCACACATGGATATGGTCATAACGAAGGGACAACGAATAATAGTCAGGGACGTCAGAAACGTCGAGACACTAGAAGAAAAATACTAAAGGAAACATATATATATATATATATATATACGATTGTGCGATCGACGAGTAGAGCCCAGAGATACAGATTGGCCTAAGTAGGAATATTACATACAAAAGAGGTTAAACACATAAGGACTATATGGAAGTAGAGGTTAAACACATTAGGCAGTACATACAAAGAGAGGTTAAACATATAAGGATAATACAAGTAAGTAGGAATATTACATACAAAAGAGGTTAAACACATAAGGACTATATGGAAGTAGATGTTAAACACATTAGGCAGTACATACAAAGAGAGGTTAAACATATAAGGATAATACAAGTAAGTAGGAATATTACATACAAAAGAGGTTAAAACACATAGGGTAATACAAGAAAGTAGAAGTTTAACACTTAAGGAAGTGCATGAAATTAGAAGTTAAACACATAGGGTTGGACATGAACTTAGAGATTAAAACCATAGGTAAGATAGGGAATAAGTCTACACGTATGAGACCAGGAATTAACTCAAAAACGTAAATGGAAATTAAAAGGAAACCAAAGGATAAGAAATAAAAAGGGAGAGGTTAAACCCATAGGTAAGATGGGGACCCAAGACACGGAATAAAGTTCCACGCATAATCGGGAGTTATGAAAAGAAAATATAAATACAGAAATTCAAGAAACCAGATGAGATATTGCGAACGAATCAGGAAGGGCGTAAGGAAATATTGCCGAACGAATTCGGAAGGACTTAAGGAAACAACACCATTTAGACGCATTTTTGTTTAGTTAACTTTGTAGGCTGTAACACGAGAAAACGACAGACAGATTAGAAGCGAGGGAATTTAAGACGCAAAGATGCATGTTTAATAAGTTAACTCTGTAGGCTGTAAAATGGGAAATCGACAGGCAGAGTAGAAGCGAGAGAATTAAGATGCACAGGACGCATCCCGGATAGAAGAAAGGAAATGCTCTCACAATCAGGACCTCACGAGGGAATGATATACGGAATTCAGGTTACATAATCGTACAAAGTAGTAGTTACTTCTTATAGCCCTAGCGATTTATGTGTAGGCGAGCACACTCGATCGAACTCAGGACTCTAGAGAGGGAAATCAAAATTGAAATTTTATCCAAACAATGGAAAGTTGAAAACCGGCGGTAAAATACGGTGAAATACTGACAATTTTTGAACCTAGTAAAACCTGAATGGCAATAAGGGCGTAAATGATTCATGAGAAATCATAAGACCAAAAAACATAAGAGCATTTCCTTTGCAACTTGAGGCTAGCTATAAAGGACAAATAGGAACATGGGTGCACCAAACTAAACAATACATGTAGATAACAAGGAGATCTAAAGCCAGGACGTCTAATATGCAATGAGGTAAATTAAACATTCAATGACCAGGAATGATAAAGAGGATGCGGACCCATGTAGTACGGGATATCCACCAAACCCATAATCGATGTTTTCCCAAGTTTTAACAAATGCCATGAGATTGCAGCTTCACGCCTGGACCTGCGGCCACTACCACGACACCGCATAACGCTGCAAGGACCAACCACACCTATACATCTGAGGACGAGGGGCAGCATAACGCTGCAAGGACCAACCATACCCTGTACATCTAAGGACGTAGGGCAGCTGCCAGGACCATCTACACATCTCGTGTCGGAGCATACGAAGGGTGAATGTCCAGACTCGCAATCAACTGAGGCAAACACCTCATTAGCAGTAAAGAACAAACCCAGGCAATTATAAAACATAATAATGACTTTCTCCAACGCCAAACCTTGGCCTAACATCCTACATTCCAAAATTTTTCTATAGAAGAGTCAAGAAAACAAACTCCACATCAAGATTAATTCCTATCAAACCTTTCACAAGTTCTCCATGGACCTAACTGGGTTTTGTTTAAACTAGGCAAAACTAAAAATAAAGGCCTACCTGGACCAACGGCAGCTGAAAATGAACAATGGACTCGAGCATTAGAGCATCGCATCCTCCATCGAGGCAAGCAGACCCGAACCTGGACCTCCAAGCTAGCACCAGCAGACACCACAGTTCTGATAATATTTTTTTTACAAGTGATCCGGTTCACGAAATCGAACCGTCAAAGTGTATCACAAAAAAAGAAACCGTCGAGGTGCATAACAAAAAGTAACAAAATGTATTTAAGTGCGTCGGAAATAAAAAACAGTGAAAGTGCGTCGTTTCAAAATAAACCACAGAAGGTTTAAATAAGGAAGAAGAACGAAGACGAGAAGAATGTTTTTATAGACGATATTATTTTCTTTTTTTGTGTTGTTTTCAGCCATAAACATTAATGTGATTTTTGTTTTTAAGTATAGTGTTCTCACTAAGCAAACAGATCTTACCGATATTTCGACGTAGTTAAGGTACCCGGGGCAATTTACAAATAAAAGACGATCTAACCTCTTAGGATGAGAACAAAATACTTGCAGGACAGATGGAATCGCCAATTGATGACGTCAGTTCCACTCCCATTTAAAGTTGAGTTAATAAGATAAATTGTCAGGACAAAACCCCCGAGAGGCGAGAGATACCCTATAAGAAAAAAGACTTTCGGTTTTTCAACCCTACAGTCTTATTTAGGGGGGGGGGAATGTTACGCCTACACTAGGGCCTAACTACCATAATAATAAATACTATAAAAAACCGATAAAGGATATACATATATGTTTGTTTACTATATCAGAAATTAGGAAATAAATAACCGCATTGAAATACAATTTAGTCTTTTCTCAAGGGACCTTTTAAATATAAAAAAGCTAGTAAAAATCTATAAGGTTTTATATCATGGATCAAAACTATGTCACAAGATTCCAGGATGTAAAGTCATATCAACATTATTTAGTCAGAAAGATCAGAGATGTCCACATTAGATAGGGGTGAAGGGAGTTGCAAGAAGAGAAAGTGGGATAAAGTTTTCCATTTTGACATAGATGAAGGTTTTGAACTAGATCATGTGAAGGAGTAAGTGAAAACCGATGGAAAAAACCCCACATGTATTGAAGGGAAAAAGCTAACTTTCCACCCAAGTTTCCCCCGATTAGAAAGTTAAAGTTTATCATATAAATGTAGGCGATTTTTTTAACGAAGGCAGAACGGTGTGGGGGGACCGAAGGGTTCGGTTCCCCCTGGGACAAGGCAGCTACATGGGTAAGACATCTTTCTTTTCATTCATTAAATGGTCATTTTACATTCATAAATTTAATTAAAGGACCCAATGGTCCAAAGAACTTAGAATAATGACCAAAGTTGATTCTTTTGTATATTTTAACATGGTTGTTCTCTTACTCTTTGAATTTCAGCATTTTTATATTTTGAATATTTTTACGTTTGACAATGTGGCGATTTCAGCTGGTTTTTTAATAACTTGTTTTAGATGTTTGATTTAATTTTCTTTATGTTTGAATTTATTCTAATAAATTATGTTAATTTTTCGTTTACTGTGATTTAATATGTTTAATTGTAGAACTCTTCCTCCAAAACCAAGGCCAACCGCTCGGGCCTAAGACCACTTAAACAATAGGGAACTTAACGCTATCATTACGCAGGGGCTTAACAGACGCGCACGCGTAACAGTAGGCCTTTCAGAACACGTTCCATCTTACAAAAGGTCTATAACAAAATTGTGCTGTATAAGCAGCTGAAGACATGTTCTGAAAGGCCTAAAATTAAATTTTTAATCAAAGTTTCACATATTACTTAATTTCAGGTACAATTTTAAAACACTTTCTACAAATATAGGTAAAATTTTATCTCTCGCCTCATATTTTTCTTCTTTTTTTAAAATGAGTTTCAGAACCTTACACTTCAGTTCGGTTTAAAAAAAAAAGAAGGAAAATATGAGGCAAGTGATGAAATTTTACCTAAATAAATATACCTCATAGTGTGAATTCCTAAAATAAGTACTTTCTACAAAGTTTAAACATACAGATTAATTAAACTTACCACCATGATCATACAGTTGAGAAGAATTGGCACTGAGAAGACAAGAGAAATAAACATTCCTTTACTATCAAAATATTGTTGCCTTGAGAAGAAACTGTAACAAATACAAACAATTATAGAGTTAATTCTCTTTGTCACATATTAGTACCAAGTACTGTCATATTCACAGAAACAGTCGTAACTTTTGCCAACATACAAATAAACCATGGCAAATTTTATTTATAATTTTACAGGAAATCAAGCAAGAGTAATCAAAATAAATTATATGGACATCCACTGCACTTTTCATGCTTCAAGTTCTGCACTTGGCAGACAGATGGAGTTAAAGTGGTTTATTTTCAATTTATGCATGTCACTTCAGCAGAGCACTTTATGTAGATGATGACATGTTCTTGTATTGTGTAAGAGAGGAATGTAGGGTATGAGTGTATGTTTGTGTATCAGTAGTGTAAAGTGTGATATTTGGGGAATGGTGATGAACAGAAGGGAGAGGATGAAACCTGCTGGCACATAGCCTCTCCTGTCAAAAAGCACCAAGTGGGTTACCAAGGTTAACATCTCGACAAATGAATCAACAGTACCACATGCCTTCTCAAAATATATACTCTGGAGGGGGTTTGAATTTAATGCAGAAATACATTAAAGGACAAATTAACATTTAAGAGATAAATGTTTGCCTAAACCAGGATTTGAACCCAAGATCTCTGGTTTTTTTATACCAGTGTAATACTTGGGATTCTAATCATAAGATTTTCTAAACATTCTCTAATTATCCCTTAGGCAAAAAAATTGCCAAATTGTTTACCAAAAACAAAAATGAACATTTTTGCAAGTGATCCTGCTCAAAGTATTCAAAGATATTTAATTTTAATTATCTTCATTTTTCAACAAATACGAGTATACTCGGGATTTTAATAAAACCTTTTCTAAACATTCTCTAAAAGTAAGAATTGTCAAATTGCTTTTTGCAATAATCTACATTCGTAATAAGTTCACTGGTGTGGTCTTGAGGTAGTGTGCTGCCTTGTCACACAGCGGACCCAGGTTCTATTCCTGAGTTTCCAGGGTGAGGTTTTATTTTGGGTTTTTCTTCACCTGTAAGACAAATGTCAGGTAACTTTAGGGCCCAAACAGTCCATGAACATCATATGGCCATCATAATCATCATAATTCATATTTTCCTTAGATTAAGTTTAGGATTAAGGATTAATTTGACTTGTATTTTGACTCACCTCATATTTCTTGATTTTTATGCAGACTTGAGTTTAGTCACTGCCTTTGTGACATTTTCGATGCAACACCACGATCACAACTGCCGTCTTGTGGTTGTCGAATCTTGTAAATTGATTTCTGCGCTCTCTGTTGGCTGACCGATGAACTTCCATATCAATCCCCTCTCATTTTCACCAGGTATTTCAAAATTCATAGTTTTCTTTTTATTCTTGCATATGTAAATTTTCTCCCAAATTATGAGTTCCTTTGTTTTTTCAAATGTTTAAGTAATTTTGCCTTGGTTTCAATTCTGTGTTTTTCTGACCAAGCATGTACAGCTATTGCAGATTTTTCTATTTCTCCATTCTTAACATTTCTAAGGCGTTCCTTCAATCTTGTATTTAAATTCCTTTTTGTTTTTCCTATGTATACCTTTTCACAATCTTTACATACAATTTGGAAAATAACCAAGATATACCATTTTTAGACCTTAAATTGATCAGGAATGAAGAGAAAAGAAAAATAGAATTTGGAATCTACAGAAAAGAAACTTACATTGATGATTATATCAAAGCAACACGATTTAACCATATTGCACATAAACAAGCAGTATTTAATAGTTTAACACACAGACTTGTGAATGTTCCCATGAGCAAAGAAAATTTCAAGAAAGAGAAAAAACACATTATAAAAACTGCAAACAGATAATGGATTTCAATACAAGATGATTCAAAAGAAAATAAATTAATTCAAGAAACAAAAAGTAAAAAATGAAAGTACTCTTCAGACAGATAAACTTCATTACGTGTATCCAGCCATAGCTGATGACACGAATCCATTGTATACTTATGCTATAAGTTGCAATGGAGCTGCATTTGAACATGCAGCTTATGTGAGATGAAGAAATTAGTAAAAAATTCAAGAAATTTACATACCACCCTTTTTAGTATTTAATAAGTTTTAAAAAATTTTCAACAAATTTAACATTAAAGTAGCACTGAAAAATGATTACAATTTGAACAAATTAATCAAAACCAACCAAAAATGAAAAGATTGAAGACGGTAACAAATCAGGAATTTATCAAATTGAATGTAAAGATTGTGAAAAGATGTACATATGGAAGAAAAAAAAAATTAAATACAAGATTGAAGGAACACCTTAGAAATGTTAAGATTGGAGAAATAGAAAAAATCTGCAATAGCTGCACATGCTTTGTCAGAAAAACACTGAATTGAAACCAAGGCAAAATTACTTAAACATTTGGAAAAATCAAAGGGAGAAAATTTACATATGCAATTATATTATTTTTAGTCTGGACATCTTACCTCAATATTAATAATTAAAATAACCTCAAAATATAACTTCCTAAAATTAAATATTAATTACATATGCAAGATTAAAAAGAAAACTGTGAATTTTTAAATACCAGGTGAAAATGTGAGGGAATTAATTTGGAAGTTCATCGGTCAGCCAACAGAGAGCGCAGAAGTCAATTTACAAGATAGACAACCGCAGGATGGCAGTTGTGATCGTGGTGTTGCATCAAAAATGTCACAAAGCCAGTGACGAAACTTAGGTCTGCATAAAAATCAAGAAATATGAGGTAAGTCAAAATACAACTCAAATTAATTAAAATAAACCTCATAGTGTTATTTCCTACCTACATAATTTAATTAGGATTAAGGACTTTTCTGGTGCACCACAAGCCCACCCTTCCAAGCATCCCAACCTCAGAAGTGGGTTACAACTACGCCAATGCCAGGAGAGGATACCAGAAATGTCAAAATGAGAATGAGGCATTGAATAAAAAAATCTTCATAATAAAGTTCAAAATTCAGCAATAAAAAATTTTGACAATCTTTTACAAATTGTTAAGTAAAGGGATTAAACGTAACATTTTGCACAAGGTTCATACAATATTTTGTGGTGCACAGTCCATAATTGAACCAATTAAAACCCCCTAGGACACTTGACATGGAATGACCCTGACATGTGTTTGTACAGTGAATAAATGTAAAAGAAATAAAGATTGGATAATTATATTATTTTTGGTCTGGACATCTTACCTCAATATTAATGTTGATTTGTTCTTGGACATGTTTCAAAACAATTCTCTGTTTTATCTTCAGCTTTCCCAGACTCCCAGATTTCCCAGATTGGATAGTTTTGTATAAATTGATGTGAAGATAAATAAAAAGAAATTTGACCTGTCCCATGGTACTGCTACCTGTGACACTATACAAATTTTGTGTCAAATATTATGTTGCAAAACATTTCTACCTGTTCTCAAAAATATTTTTTAATACAATGTAAACTCTCAAAATTGATAGGAAGTAATACAATGATAAGAAGTAATACTAATAACAGACTGAATTGGTAATATACACATCATCTCAAATTTTGTTTTTTTCACCTGGAACATGATTTGAAGAAAATATTTGCCATTATCAGCCAGAAACCAATTGCTATTTTGACAATTGGAAGTCATATTTTCTCTCCTTCAAGAGTTAAGTAAAATTAATTCCTTTTTTCAGGTAGGAAAACAAAATTGAGGTGAGATGTATTTTGCCAATTCAATCTCTTGATAATGTAAATTATTTATCAGTCACTTTCTTCAATCAATATGTCAAATCTAATATGATACATAGTAAAAATCATTTCATGATCATAATCACCAAAATTTAACTATAGGCAGAGCGCTGACATGTGTTATGTTAAAACAACAATTTTTTTACAGGTTCAATATGGACTCAACTAGGATTGGTGAAACTTATGGGGATAGTCTGGTGAAAATACCAAAAACTACACTTTTTGAGATATATTTTGAAATTAATATAATACATTTTGAGAATTTTTACATTATGAGGTTTTGTACATTTTAAAAAATTTCTGATTATAAGTCAAGATGGATACAACATGTTCATCGAATGGAAGATCACAATACCCAAACAAATGTTAAGATATCAACCTGCAGGAAGAAGAAGACCAGGACATCCACTCAAAAGAGGAAACAGGTCAACAAATGGCCTAAATTCGTGAATGTACTATGATGATGATGATAAAATTTTGTGCACTGTCTCAATTGTGTTAGATCACTGTTCACAGTAAATTTGGAAGTTATATGTTGAATAGTTCCTGAGATATACAATATTTGTATTTTTTAAAAAATTCCAAAAAGCAAATAGAAATTGTTCTTTGCACAATTGTTTTTGAGGTAGACACTTTAATTTTTTATACAAGTTCAGAATTATTCCTTAAATGACTTCACAGATGTTTTTTAATTAAACTGACTTACTTACTTACTCACTGGCACTATCGAACCCATAGGTTCATGGCCATACAAACATAAGCTCTCCATACATCCCTATCCTGAACCAATGCTTTCCAATCATTCCCTGTATAATCTACTTCCCTCAAATCATAGTTAATGTTTTTCTCCCACCTCATTCTTGGTCTACCAACTGGGTGTTTTCCCTCTGGCTTTCCTACAGGAAGCTTCCATGCAAGTCTTTCATTCCCCATACGTGCAATTTAATTAAACTGACACATACCAAAATACCAATTTTTTAAATATAGTTTATTTTTTATTATAAAAATCCAGATTCAAATATGTGAATACTGTAAATCAACTTCTGTCCCCGTTTCCTTGAAAATACTCTGTGAAAAGTGTTAGAAACTATCAAGGAACGTATGTTGAAAATTTCAAGGCAATTGAGCAAAAACTGTTATGCAAGGAGTAATTTGAATATGGAAAAATGTAAAAAAAATTTTTTTTCGAATAAAACCATCAGAAAGTATCAAGATACTTACAAGCTGGCTAAAATTCTCCTGCACCATATATAGGACCCTCCTTCTTCTTCATATACTCTTCTATTCTTTTTTCTGTTAGTTTTCTCCTCACTTTCCTTGACCTTTCAGTATTCCTAGCTTAGGATAGATAGATCCGATGATTATCTTGTTGAGCACTGATATTCTTTGCAATGTCACTGACTTCTTCTCTTGTGGCAGTTTTCCTTATTTCCAAACTGGTTTCACAACCCGTGTTAAATTGGCTCACAGCAGGTAAAATATCATATGCCGTTCATCTTTTTGACACAAATTTTGTTTCAGGGCACTTAGACCATATTGAGTTGTGAAGCCTCTCATTGGCATTCATAGTCCCTCCACCGACTCACCTAGAATGAAGTTCATCTGCTGCCAGCATTTGATAAATAGGCATGGTTTTCGTTAACACTGCAGGCTGTAACTTTTTTTTAATTTCCTTGTGACTTGCTGGCTTTTCATTCTTGGCAATGGCACATTTATAAAAAACTATGAATCAGTCCTCCAGGGCACTTCAAAAGTGAGGATCTTTACTTTTTGACTCTGATCTTCATCAGTGCTGATATAGTGCAGTAATGTAACACAGACTGCAAATTTCATTTACTGCACATTTGGAATGTTGTTCTTCAGGGCATTCCTGTAGTAGAAGGTTAGCTATTTTATGGCTAACGCTAACAAACTTCCTCCTTTTACTTGCATTCAGTGACTTTGTTCCTTATACCTGTACCTAAGGGTTTGAGGCATTAATAATTAATGCACTACTAACCTCATATTTGTTATTTTTAGAAGACTCGAGTTTTGATGCATCATTGTCTATTCTTTCTAGTTGTCAAAATGGCAGTTGGTGATCCTGTAGGTTGATTTCTGCTCCCTCTGCTGGCTGATCGATAAACTTCCAAATTACATTTTTTTCTCTGGGGATTTCAAAATTAATTATTTTCTTTCTATTTTTGTCTATGTAAATTTTCTCCCAAATTGTGAGTTCCTTAGATTTATCTAATTGTTTCAATAATTTTGTATTTGTTTTGATTCCGTGTTTTTCTAACCATTTTCTTGAAGAAAAATTAGAAAATATAGAAATTGAACCTACCGAAAGATTGGTCTCATTTGTTGTCACCTCATTGTTCACAAACTCCAACAGAACAATGGAAATTTTGGAAAAATCGCTAAAGAAAAACAAGAAGTCTTCAATAGTTTACCATACAGTGAATATCTCCATGAGCTAAGAAAATTATAATATATAGAGAGAGAGAAAAAAAAAGCACATTAAAGATAGCAAAAGAAAATGGTTTTGAAAAAAAGATAATTCACAAGAAAATAAATAGATTCAAAAAACAAAAATTGGTAAATAAAATTACTCTTCAGACAGATAAAGGAATTACTAAAACATTCAAGAAATATAGATACCATCCTTTGGCATATATTATTTATTGAATCTCCAAATATTTTGAAACCCTAATTCACCACAAAGGCTAGGGTTGTATCTTACTATAACAATATTATAATGTATATATTGTAAAACACCCCCCCAGGAGCTATCACCTTGACGTGGTGGGGGGGCTTAGTACCCGATGAACCAGACGACCTTACTGGGGAAGACTGACATAGGTTAATCTTGCTGGTGGGTAAGAGGCGAGGGGAACTAAGTATAGCTCACAACGAAGGAATGGCGTCTGTATCCATATTGGGCGGCCACATCTTCGTCAAGTCTTCAACGGTCAACAGGGTGACAAGGAATAGCACAGCTAAACTTGTAGGGCTTGAAGAGTGGAAGAAGCAGCCCTCTCTTGGGGGGTGGATACCCAGAGGAGCATGTTTGGAGGCTCAGAGGAAGCAGCCCTTCCACCAGCCTTGTCCTGCAAAGTGCTCGTAACGCTTCCAGGAGACATTTATCTTACTGAGAAAAGAAAAAAACTCCTGGCGCGACAGGCCTACAAGGCCCTTAGCCTACAAGCCGGCTGCTAGCCTCACATCCACATGTGTCGATCACAGAGGTAGATGATAATCAGCCAGTGTAGGGGTGACACGTGGTCAGCATGTCAAGTCCCCCAGCCGTTATAGCTGGTTTTCTCAACCTGGAGCCGCTACTTATTGTAGCTACCCAAATGCATCACGATGCTGGGTGGGCACCGGTCCCATACTGGTCGAAATACCATGAGAAAATTTCTTCCCCCATGGAGACTCGAACCAGCGCAAGTCCTGTAGCTCTGCGCCAAGGCTTCCTGCCTTAACCACTCGGCTACGGCGCGGGACATCTTACTGAGAAGCTTCATGGAAATCAGCCGGATTGTCATAAAAGGAACTGACCCAAGCAAGATAAAAGGATACGATTTGGAATAAAGGACATTTTGAAATTAGGAAATTGGAACGTAAGGGGAATAAATACAAAAGAAGAAGAATTAGAAAGAGAATTAAAGAAAAAAGAAATAAATATAGCAACAATAACAGAAACAAAAAAGAAACTAAAGGGAACAAAGGACTTAAAACACTATACTATGTTGTATAGCGGAGTAGAACAGACAACAAGAGCACAGCGTGGAGTAGCAATTTTAATAGATGAAAAATGGAAGAACAAATTGAATAGCTATGAGTTTATAAATGAAAGAATCCTGATAGTCAGATTTAAAATTGAAAGAGGATATATGATGATAATTGCTGTGTATGCCCCAGAGGAAGGTAAGAAAGAAGAAACAAAAAAAATTTATAAAAAACATTACAAACATTAGTTGATAAATATACAAAAGATCATCATTTAATAATAAGTGGAGACTTAAATGCCAGAGTAGGCAATGTCCCTATACCTAATGTAATAGGAAATAATGGAGAAATAACAATAAATGATAATGGACAGGATTTGAGACAGTTTTCAGCCTATAATCAATTAAAAATAATGAATACCTATTTCCGAAAAGAGGACATACATAAATATACAAGAAGTGGATATAACTCAAGATCAATAATTGACTATTTAATCGTAAACAACAAGCTAGGAGCCTTGGTAAAAGATGTGAGAGTACATAGAGGCAGCGATATATACTCTGATCACTATCTCGTGATAAGTAAAATAAACATAATAGCTAAATGGCGGAAAAATAACATAAAGAACAAAAGAAACCAAGAAGAAGTATATAAAGTATATTTATTACAAGATCAAAGCATTAGACAACATTATGAAAGCAGAATGAATAAATATATATCAGAGATAGCGACGTCAGAAGATATAAATATTGAATGGGAAAATATATCAAATGTAATACATAAAACAGCAAATGAGATATTAGGAAAGAAAAATAGAATAAGAAATAGGAAGGGCTTGAGAACTTGGAATGCGAATATATAAAATGCAGTGAATGAAAAACAAAAAGCATATCATACATACTTACGACTGAAAACTGAAGAATCTTATGAAGAATATAAAATGAAAAGGAGAATTGTTAAAAGCATTATAAGAAAAGCCCATCAGGAGTCATGGGATAAATTTATAAGCTCAGTAGAACATGATATGTATGGAAGACAAGAAATAGGTTATAAATTAGTGAAACATCTAAATCAGACTGAGAAAGATTCTGCCAGATTGAATATAATCCCAGAACAAGAATGGATCCAACATTATGAAAAACTTTGGAAAAAGGAGGAAATTGAAGGAAAAGAGAACAATAAGGAAGAAATAAAAGTGGAAAATATTGATGTAATAGACATAAATGAATTAGAAATGGCTTTGAAAACCACTAAGAATAGGAAAGCAACAGGATTAGATAATATAAATATGGAGTTAGTCAAATATAGTGGAATATTGTGTAAACTACGAATACTTCATCTAATTAATATATGTTGGCAGACCTATGGGATTCCAACCACTTGGAAAACAGCAATTGTGAAGAATATATTCAAAAGAGGAGACCGGAGAAACTGCGAGAATTACAGAGGGATTAGCTTAATAAATACTGGCTACAAGATATATACGAAAATAATAAATAATAGATTGAGAAACATAACAGAAGTAATAATAAATGAAAATCAAAGTGGATTCAGAAAGGGAAGGTCATGTATAGACAATGTCTTTACACTGAAACAACTCATAGAAAAGAGAAGAGAACATAACTTAGAAACCCACATAGGATTTATAGATTTGGATAAGGCCTAAGATCGAGTAAACAGACAAAAATTATGGGAAATATTACGAATGAAAGGATACCCGCTGTGCCTTGTTGAAACAATAAAGAAATTATATGAAGACACAAATATAATTATAGATACCGGATTCAAAAAAACAGATACAATCAAAACAAATACTGGATTACGACAAGGATGTGGTTTATCACCCACTTTGTTTAATATATATATATAGACGATATTTTAAATAAATGGAAAGTTTTAGTGAATCCAGGAATAAGAATGGATAATAAAGTGTGCATAAATAATCTTCTATTTGCTGATGATGTAATCATAATACAGAAAAATGAAGACGACTTACAGAAATCAATGCATGCATTAAATGAAATATGTAAATTATACGATCTAAAGATTTCTGTAAGGAAAACGAAGACCATGGCTTTTAGAGGAAGAGATCCAGTGAGATCCAAAATTATTTTAGAAAATCAAAGTATAGAACAGGTGTCTAGTTTCAAATAGTTGGGCTGTGATGTTGGCTACAATGTGGAAAGAGATATCGACTCCAAAATAAATAAATTTCAGACGGTGTGTGGAACAATACAGAGAACATTCAAAAATAAAATTAGAAAAGAAACCAAGATAAAAATGTATAATATTATGGCAGTTCCCGCAATGTTGTATGGATGTGAAACTTGGGCTCCAGTGAAAAAACAGAAGGATAGAATACAGACGGCGGAGATGAGGTTCCTAAGACAAGTAAAAGAATGTACAAGACTTGATAGAATAAGAAATGAGGATATAAGAGAAGAATTGAAAGTACAGCCTTTATTGGATAAAGTCACGAATTACAGACAGAAATGGATTGATCACATGGATGGAATGAGTAAGGAGAGATATCCATTGTTAGCAAGAAATTATCAAGCAAGAGGAAGACGTGATGTTGGAAGACCTAGAAGACGTTGGGCTGATGCATTATGAAGTCGGAACGGGCAATTGCCTAATCCCTGGAGTGATGATGATGACGATATTGTAAAACAGATATATTAACTTATGGTTTTGAATGAGTATTATGAATTACATAAATTGTCTATAAAAGTCTTGGCAAAATATTACATATTGTTATGAATGTGTCTTATGAATTTCATAAAATGTTTATGATAATTTTTGTTCTTAAAAATAACTTCACACATTGAGGAAAAAGCCTCATCATCATTTAAAAGTAAGTTTAACCAGAATCAATGTTTTTCGAATATAGAACAATCAAATAAAACATGTTTTATAGATTGTATTGATTCTTGACATTTACAATTGTGATCACTGCCTGGGTTAATATTAAATTGTGGTAAAATCAAATGTTTCTTACCTCTCCTCATATAAATCTTCTAAGTAGATCGCGATTTCGAGACCATAACGGTCTCATATTCAGTACAATCTTGGCAACTGATGTTATGTAGATCGGAAGAAACTCTTCTTCCTCCCTCTGTTGGTGGACCGATGAAGATCTGAATCAGGTCAGGATTTACGGGAATTTCAAAATTCATAATTCAATCCTTTGTTTTTCTGAATGTGGATTTTTCCCCAAACCATGAGTTCCTTTTGTTTATCTATTTGTTTAATTAGACTGGCTTTTGATTCAATTAAATGTTTTTCAGACCAAGCATGAGCAGCTACTGCTGACTTTTACACTTCTCCATTTTTGACATTTCTAAGATGTTCTTTCACCCTTGTTTTCAAATTTCTTTTTTGTTTTCCCAATATAAATTTTGTCACAATCCTGCATTTGATCTGATAAATTCCTGATTTGTTTTCTTCTTCTATTCTTTCATTTTTATTGGTTTTAATTATCCTATAAGGCTGTATTCGTTCTTCGGTGCCAATCTTATATTAAACTTTTTCAAAATTTTTTGAAACTTATGGTGTTTCAATGGATGGTAAGTGAATTTCTTGAATTTTATTTTTTCTGTTTCTTATATAAGTGTGCTTTCATTAATTAATTTTTGTCTTTTAAATTTATTTATTTTCTTGTATACCATATTTTCTTCATAACAGTTATCTATTGCAACATTAATTATGTTTTCTTTTTTCTTTTTCATAATTTTCTTTGCTCATAGGTATATTTACCAATCTATGTGTCAAACTATTGAATACTGCCTCTTTGTGAGCAAAATGGTTGAATCCTGAAGCTTTAATACAGTTGTCTATATGTGTATTCTTTCTATGAATTCCAAATTCTATCATGTTTTCTCCATTTCTTCTTAAAGTAAGATCTAAAAATGGGATTTGTCTTTCATTTTCAGTTTCCATGGTAAATTTTATAGTTCTGCTCTGAATGTTCAAAAGCTTTAAAGCATCCTATATTTAATATTTAATTTTAGGAAGTTATATTTTGAGGTTATTTTAATTATATTATTTTTAGTCTGAACATCTTACCTCAATATTAATGTTGATTTGTTCTTGAACATGTTTCAAAACAATTCTGTTTTATTGTCAGTGTTTCCAGTCTGGAAAAGCTGACGATAAAACAGAATTGTTTTGAAACATGTTCAAAGAACAAATCAACATTAATATTGAGGTAAGATGTTCAGACTAAAAATAATATAATCCTATATTTGTTTGTGATTCACAATAGCAATTACATCGTCAACGTATCTACTCCAAAATTTGAAAATCAAAGGATGTCCACTTGTTATTTTCTGCTCAAAACTTCTCATAAATAAATTGGCCAAAAAGGGTGATAGAGGATTTCCCATAGAAAGCCCAGAAGTTAAAAAAATAATATTAAATCTCCTAAAATAAGTTCCAAATTTTCCATGGCGTCATAAAATGTGTTAAGATGAAATTTGGAATAAAATGTTTTATATTTAGCCTGTAGTGTACTGTAGGAAAGAAGATTTCTTTAGTCAAAGCACAATTTGCACTCCTTATCCAATGTTCATTCCAATCAGTGATGATATAGTCCAACAGCTTCTTTTTAACGTAGAATATTGGACACTTCGAAAATTAATAATGAAGCTCAGAAGATGTCACAGATTTAGCTAACTGATCAGCATGTTCATTTCCCACTGCCCCCTGATGCCCTCGTATCCAAGACAAGGAATAAGAGTTTTGTGTAATCTTTGATGTTATTTTTAATTTTTACTGAGTTCAGGTTTAAATTAAATTTATCAGTGATCGATTGAAGAGCAACCTGTGAGTTACTAAAAATATGTGCATTATATTTGTGTTGAAGACACAACTGTACTGCTTCTTTTATAGCATATAGTTCAGCTTGGAAAACAGAACAGATAGGGGATAGTTTGAAGAAAACTTCACTGTCTTCACAATAAACCACATAAGCACATCCAACTTATACTTCCTCTTCTCCTGCAGTAAATCTTGATATATATTTGGTATATAATAAGTTTAAAAAAAATTTCAGAAAATTTAACATTAACCCTTCGCAGGCAAAAACCCATAAATGGGTAGGAAAAATACAGCCTACTTTACTGGCAGTTCTGGTCCACACAGTTCCATATATTTTTCAAGAGATGGCAGGAGAATCTTCTTTCTACTATTCTGAGTGGGGAATTCCCTTTTTAATTCAGTTAGGAATATTTTCTTGTCACATAATCAGTGGAGTTCTTGGGTAGTGCATCATTACATACTACGGAGGTTCATATTTATCCTGCTTTTTTGGTAAAATGGCAAAAAGAAAGCTGAATACAAGTGAGAAAATAGAACATGTAGTGAATGAAAGTGGCAGTGAAGTTTCAGAATTGTCATTTAGTGACAGTGAAGGGGATTCTTATGAAATATCGTCAAGTAGTGAAAGTGAATGTGAGAGTGACATAAGTAACATCGCTGACAGTAGTGCATCTAGCTGGGTAGAGGTGAGGAATTTAAATCCCAGTCCAACTTCTAATATACCAATATATAAAATTCAGCAGTGGCCGGTATTATCATCTCATTTTGATCAGGTACCGATCCAGTGGAATATTTTCACCTTTTTTTTAAATTAAATTTTTTGACATAATAATAAAGGAAACCTGCATTCAAGGGGAAACAAACAAACAAAAATCAACACCCCTGGCTAAAAGAGCTAGAATTCTGATATAAAAGCGTTTTTCGGAATGGTGATCAACATGGGGCTTCACCCCACCCCTGATACCAAGGACTATTTTTCCAGAAGTAGACAAATTTCTCTTTTTTGGCAATGTTTTTCCAAGAGACGAATATCTTCTCTTGTTAAGTTATGTAGATAGGAAATAACACTATGAGGCTCTTTAATATTGTTTATTTTTTATTATTTCAAATTTATCAAATTAATTGTAAAGATTGTGAAAAGATATACATAGGAAAAACAAAAAGGAATCTAAATACAAGATTAAAAGAACACCTCAGAAATGTTAAAAATGGAGAAACCGAAAAATCTGCAATAGCTGCACATGCGTGGTCAGAAAAACATAGAATAGAAACCAAAACAAAATTACTTAAACAATTGGAAAACCGAAGGAACTCACAATTTGGGAAAAAATTTACATATGCAAGAATGAAAATACAACTATGAATTTTGAAATACCCGGTTATAAAGAAAGAGGACTGATTTGGAAATACTTCGGTCGGCCACCAGATGGCGCGGAGGTCAGTTTGCAGGATAGAAGGCCGTTGGACGTCAGTTGTGAACGTGACGCAGCATTGACAATGTCACAAATTATGTGAAGAAACCCAGGGTCTGCTATGAATTATGAAGTATGAGGTGAGTGAAATAATAAAAAATAAACAATATCTTCTCTTGTTTTGGAATTTAAATTTTGTCCATGCTGAACGTAACAAAAAATTAGCTAAAGAGGAAGTGATACAGGGTGTGATGGAAAAAATAAAGCACATGTGTTCTCTCTTCTACTCACCACGACCTTCCATATCTGTCGATGAAAGCACAATCAGATTCAAGGGGAGAGTGAAATTTAAAGTCTCATAGTGTTAGTTACTTGAAATATTAAAATTAAGTTGAATTATTAACACTGAACATGAAGAGCATTGAAATAAAAAAAATTATATGCTCAGACCGGGGCTCGAACCCAGGACATTTGGCTTTCTGGGCCAATACTCTACCGACTGAGCTGCCTGAGCAAATTTCAATCTAAATGCAAATTTTTCTTTTATATACGTTATTAATTCCCGTGCACCAAATGCTACGAAACCTTTGTTTCTATCTTTGCAAATGGTGGCTTCTTTATTAACAAAACATTTATTTGGGAATTTTTATATTACATTATAAAGCCAGTCTGGCTTCTTTCGATATTATTTATTTCATACATCTCAATGATGGATAAATCATATTTAAAGAGAAAAATTATACGCTTAGACCAGGCTCGAACTTCCACGCTAGTACTCTACCGACTGAGCTACCTGAGCAAGTTCCAATCTAAACGCAAATTTTTCTCTTATATACATACGTTGTTAATTCCTGCACACCAAATGCTATGAAACCTTTGTTTCTATCTTTGCAAATGGTGGCTTCTTTATTAAGAAGACATTTATTTGAAAATTTGCATTTAGATTGGAACTCGCTCAGTTAGCTCAGTCGGTAGAGTGCCTGGAAAGCCAAAGGTCCTGGGTTCGAGCCCCTGTCTGAGTGTATAATTTTTCTCTTCAAATATGATTTATCTATCATTGAGATGTATGAAATGAATAATAAAAAAATGAAATTAAAAAATAATTTCAACATAACATTATACTTACTTCCAATTAGTTGCAGCAATTTCATTTATGCTCTCTGAGAAATAAACCAGCAATACTGAAAAAAAAAATCAATAATAATTACATAATTATAAATTAAAATATAGTAAATCAATACTGATAAAATGCATAATAACATTCCATTGCAGTATTAATCACAATATAAAATAATAAAAGTAGTTAATATTTAATTTTAGGAAGTTATATTTTGAGGTTATTTTAATTATATTATTTTTAGTCTGAACATCTTACCTCAATATTAATGTTGATTTGTGCTTGTTCAAGAACAAATAATATTGCGGTAAGACTGGAAAAGCTGACGATAAAACAGAATTGTTTTGAAACATGTTCAAGAACAAATCAACATTAATATTGAGGTAAGATGTTCAGACTAAAAATAATATAATAAAAGTAGTATCTGCTAGGTGCAGTCTTCCTCAACTTGGTTCAAATCTTATAACCTGATAGCCTTTCGGAAATTTAGTTCCATTATCAGCACAAGGTTTTGAGATACCTCATATTTTCAAAGATTTTAACTATGCTGAGGACGTCACTTATTAAGTACCAATTTTATTATTTCATACTGTTACTATAATAAATGTTGTTTTTATTATTGATTTAACATTTCTCACTGAAAGATAAATTATATTTGAAGAGAAAAATTTTTTGCCTAGACCGAGACTCGAACCCGGGACCTTTGGCTTGCCGGACCAAATGCTCTACCAACTGAGCTACCGAGGTGAGTTGCGATCTAGATGCAAATTTTTCTCTTATATACGTTGTAATTCCCTATCACCAAATGCTTTTGAAACCATTGCTTCTATCTTTGCAAATGGTGGCTTCTTAGTTAAGAAGACATTTATTGGGAATTTAACATTACTTTATAAAGCTAGTAAGGCTTCTAATGATGTTTATATTATTGATTTAACATTTCTCATTGAAAGATAAATTATATTTGAAGAGACAATTTTTTGCCTAGACCGAGACTCGAACCCGGGACCTTTGGCTTGCAATGGTTTCAAAAGCATTTGGCGAGAGGGAATTACAACGTATATAAGAGAAAAATTTGTGTCTAGATCGCAACTCGCCTCGGTAGCTCAGTTGGTAGAGCATTTGGCCTGGCAAGCCAAAGGTCTCGGGTTCGAGTCTCGGTCTAGGCGAAAATTTTTCTGAGAAATGTTAAATCAATAATAAAAACATCATTAGAAGCCTTACTAGCTTTATAAAGTAATGTTAAATTCCCAATAAATGTCTTCTTAACTAAGAAGCCGCCATTTGCAAAGATAGAAGCAATGGTTTCAAAAGCATTTGGCAAGAGCGAATTACAACATATATAAGAGAAAAATTTGCATCTAGATCGCAACTCGCCTTGGTAGCTCAGTTGGTAGAGCATTTGGTCCGGCAAAGCCAAAGGACCCAGGTTCGAGTCTCGGTCTAGGCAAAAATTTTTCTCTTCAAATATATAATAAATGTACTAAAATGACTACAAATATTTTGGAATTACACATATAAGTATTAACAAAATAGAAATAGAATAATACTAAAGACATAGTCTCATAAAAAATCATTGTGCTTTTATAGTGAAAATATGTCACAGGATGGTGCTTCATCTCACTGGTGAACAATGTCTTCATTTATCTGATTGCACATCTGGAAACCCAAAATTTCCTGATTACTTGTACAAGTGTCAAATACCAATGCCTGATCCAACTTGCTTGATAATTTGGACACTGACATTTTTTTTATCACGTTAAGGTCTCAATAATTATGGTTAGGTATCCAGTGTCATATATTCTTCTTCTTCTTCAACCAATCAAGTCTTAGGTATATAGGCCTGTTATGATCTCACTGATGAATTTTGTATCCAATGTTTCCTTGGACAGCCCAGAGATCTCTTCCCTGGCCTTGGGAACTCTATCTGAACTCATTCGTCACAAATTATTTATCCAGTTGTTCTGGTATCTATGTATGTACTATGACCGGTTCTAAACGTAGTTCCTTCAAGATATCATCATTGTTTTTTTTGATTAATTTATTGCCACCACAATTTAAAATAAATCATTCTGGGGAAAATGAAGAAACATCTATTTTAAAATGATTCCAAAAAATTAGTTCAAAATTTTATCATACCTCTATCTTTTCATGTGGAGAAACCCAGCCTCTTTCCTTAGACTATTCAAATGCAATCAATAATCACACTGTAATTTAATTATTCTACATCATTAATTTCAAGGTCTATAATGAAGTATCTCCAATATACTCTGAAATGTTTGTCAGTACCTATACATCTCCACATGGGGCAAGAATGCCCCTTATGAAAGTTTCTTAACCAAACTAATTTAATTATGCTTATTTCCCTACAGATGTCAGCAAGTGACAAGTAGTTAGCTCATAACCTCAAAGAGATACCTAATAGGCAACTAAGGTATTCAATGAATTAATGAGTCATCTCTTATCTTATCTTACCTCATAGTATATGTTTTCTTAAAAACATAAACTATGAGGTAAGATAAGAAATTACTCATTCATTCATTGAATTAACCCTTCAGAGCGGATGGATTTAAATGGCCGAGAATACTCTGATGCGGGAGGAAGTTCACCGATATTTAAACTCAGCCGCTCAGTGCCAGTATTCCAATAACGCATTTAAATTGATATATCTTGAGTAATTTAAATGTTTTTGCAATTCGTTTATGGTGAACCCTTAATATAATATTTAATTAATTAAATGTGTTACGGTTCTCACGTAACATCTCTGCATTTTTTGCAGACTTATTTATGGTTGTTGTGCCACAGTTGAAATAGGTCCTTTTGTGTAAACTTCTCACATAAGTGACACAGTGTTATTACACTAGGGATTCTTTGAAGAATTCAGAGAACCGGCTTTACCTAACAACAAAACGAAATATTTACACAAAGAAAAGGGTCTTTGAAAAAAAAAAAGTATGAACTTCAAAAATTGGTGTGATTGTAATCAAATTCAAACAGTTGTGTTGATAAATCTCAAATGAAACTGTTTGCCACTCGGGCAACAATAAGTGTATTTTTTTTCCCCTTGTGTTTACTTTGTTCATGTTTATTACAAACACATTGCTTCTATGCGCTGACCTTCTTTCTTGTAGGGGGGGGCAGCCTTCTCCAAATGTGTCTTTCTAACACTTTGGAAACATTATTTTAGTGTCGTGTGCCTTCAAAAAATGGTCTTTCTACACATCAGACCTGTTGTGTACTAAGACCTTCATCACCCTAAATTTCAATGCCTTTCTTCTGGTTTCCAAACCGAAAACAGTTGATGAAATATGACTATAATAGTTTCTCGCCGGAGGTGTGGACTTAAAAGATCAACATGCTACAAGCCGGAAGATCGAGGGTTTGAGTCCCGGTGGATCAGGATTTTTAAACTGAACCAAACCTTCAGGCGGCACCGTGAACCGGGGTTGACTCAGCCTCTAACTGAAATGAGTACCAGATGCTTGTTATGGGCCGTCAGACAGAAATAAGTACTCGGCTTACATCAAGTACCGATAGTTTAGAAAAGTGGGAGCCTTAACCTCCTAATATCCCAAGAATCTTCTAAGGTCTGTAGTGGACCACTTTACCTTTTAGATACTGACTGAATTGTAGACTAACTACCTTTCCATAATGTAAGGATATCGTCATTTGAAATATATATATATATCTGAAATTTACTGTTGTGGTCCTTGTACTGTAGCGTAAATCGGAAATAACTTTGTTGGGCCTTTATTTATACTGAATTTTGCGACATTATTATTAAAAATGAAGAGATTTGAAAATATATTCAATTTGATAGACAAGCTAATCTACAAAAAAAGGCGAATTTAGTTTTATAAGAAATCCTTTATCAAGTTATAAATTTAAGAAAAATGTCAGAGGCCGCAAGAATAAATGCAAATATAAAATTATTTTAACTTGTTACTGAGGGCCGTAATCAGTTAATATATGCACTAATATAAACTTTGAAGTCTCTACATAAAATTTGTATAAACTGTAAATAGTTAATGTAAACACAAAGGTCATAATTACAGTTTAAAGCAGTGCGTGTAGCTAGCGTACATGTCACGTCGTTCCGCATTTGGTGAAGAATTCAACTTGCATACACGTCACGTCGCTCCACGCTGACGGGTTAAGAACCTCATAATGTTATTTCCGATATTTAACTATGAATAACTAAGGTATTGCTTGGATGGGAAAGGACAATTAAATTTCACTCTAATTTAGACTTGATTTTTTTTTTTGGCTTGAAAATCTTCAGACTCAGGACCCACAGCTTAAAATCCATCTTGGAGGACTTTTCCTTTGGATTTTTCTATCCTAAAAAATATCCATCGATCCAGGTTGGGAAAAAAAGCAAGGAAATTAACCTCTACTACATTGAACCAAATATTGTGAAACATACTAAATACACATTCACTGACAGAAGAATGAGCAGAACAAGAATACTACATCAAATCTTAAATTACCAGCCACCAGGCAAGAGATCTTTGGGCAGACCCTTCAAACGTTGGATTGAGACCATAACAGACCACTAGGTCTATCACATGAAAGCAAGCAGAAGAAGAAAAAGACATTCACTGACATTGGTCCTTGGGAACAGAAGCAAGGAACTTAACCTCTAGACCACTGAGGAAATATTGTGAAACAAATACAATTTCACTGACATTTATGCAGTTATGCATGTATGAATATACAACCCCATTGTCTGAATATTTATTTATCCCAATGTTCTTGTCATCATTCAGCTACCCCAAAAACTAAGGATTTGACACTAATTTTGATGATTTTGGACATTTTATTTTTTACCCATGCTAATGGAGGCTGAGCTTCAACTTAAACGGCTTCATCTCAATGGCCCAAAAACATGGATTCAACATTAATATTTATCGTTATCTATTATTTTGGATGTTACCCCTTCTCACCCATCTTAAGGGTGCCAGAAGTCAAATTGGACTAAAATGACATTAGGATTATTACTAATCAGCTTAATGACCCCAACAACTCTGGATTTTACACTAATCTCAGTAATTATGACATTTTGCTTTTCAGCCTCCATACTCCCTTTAGAGGTGCTAAGGAATCAAAGCAATGAAAGAATGAATCACTTTTTATCTTGCCTTATACTCTGTTTTTACAAACATGGGAATTGCAGTTTTCAAGAGGAGTCCCTCGTATCTTCAGCCGACATTATGACTGAGTCATAAACTGCAGCTCTCGTGTTTGAAAAAACATAGAGTATGAGGTAAGATAAGAAGTGACTCATTCTTTCATTGAATTAAGAACCTCATAATGTTATTTCCCATGTTTAACCGTGAATCAAATTTATGCTTAAACAACATTCCGAAGCATTCACCAATGAGCAACTCTGAAAACTATGGATTCAACACTAATCTAAGTAACTTCTGACATTTTATTTTTCACCATTTCTCATTCTATCGCTTTTTAGAGAGTAAATTAACCATATAAATTAAACTGTGGTAAGAGTCAAACCATCAAAATCTTAAAATCAAAGAATGACATTGTTAAATGAATGGGAATAGAATGTAAAATGCAATGTAAAGAGGAAGAGACAGGAAAGGTTTGTTGGTATTAATTCTTTGATAATGAAATGGTTTAAAAGAGTGAGATCTAAGAAAATTAACATTAATAGACCTGTATTATAAGAAAATACATTGGAAATGAAAAGTAGCTACAAGTGACCAATTTTAATTGCGAGTTATGACTGGGTCGAGCGAATCAGTGTGTGCAATAACTTGATTTCAATGATATAATGTGTGAAGACTAGAACAGCATTTCTCTACCAATGGTACCCGTTCCACTGGCACATCTTAAGAGTAAATTTGGTGGATTGCAAGGTCTCCCAAAAGGGTCCACAAAAATACTCTACTAGCAGAGTACAGCTGCTGTAATAAATCTCTTCTATTTTGGTACTTTCTTTTCAATTTTACTTCTTTATATTTTCAATATATCTTTTATTGATTCAATAATGAGTTCAGTACAGATTATTGTTTCCTTCTCTCTTGTGATGTGAACCTAATGGATATACTTGGCTCACTCGTATTCAATATATACCAGCTTATGCAGAAATGGCAAGCCCAACCTACACATTAGATCAGCAAGTAAATTTTAACATTAGCTCAATTAGAGTAATTTTGTTTTTTTTTAATAACATATCATACAGTGTATACATTTCCATCAGTGATTTGATACTATATGAATTTGGTACCCCAGGCTTATAAGGTTGGGAATCAGTGAACTAGAATTATCACTATCCACAATAGATGAAGGACATGTCCAAAAGATAGTATAGTTTTAACCCGTTGGGTGGGCGTTTCGTGAATATCCGTCTCAAGAAAGCCTTCACTCGGTGGGAGTTACAGATATATCCAACGAGATATATATTATTTTTTTTCTAAGTTATTTGGCGATACAGGAACACAAAATTTTGAAGATCTGCTCTGTATGGGTATGACATCTAGTGTGATTTTTTTCAACCCCCTTTGACCGGTCTCTTAACAGTTTCTTATTACGAGAGTTAAAATCACATATCATGTATGCGTGCAAGAATGGACTAACGTATATCGGTAACTGGCCAGCTATATAACATTCATGATAAAATATTATTCACTAGACGTGTTCAGAAAAAAAAAACAGACACCATCTGTTTGCTCAACATAATATATCTCTCAACTCAGATTAGCCTTAAACCTTAATGCAAGAACGGTCTAAGTTAATGAAAAAATAATAACTCTGGTACAGTTTCTTGTAACTTCTCATTCACACGTTTAAATGAGAGGTCTGTCTTTTATCACATTAGAAAAATATTGCACAAACATTCAATTGGGGTTGCTAACTTTTACCCTCCATTCTCCAGTCTTGAAGTAACTAGTTCAAACGTCTTATTTCGCGTCTAGTTTTTTTTTTCACTTCATCATATTTTTTATAAGCTACTTACAATTTACTGAAAATATGAGTGTTTTCTAAAATGAAGTTATGTAGCATTCATAATACTAACACCAATAATAACCAGTGACTTCTCAACACACCAGTGTTCAATAACGCCACTGATAATATCTGATGACGTCAATAATCACTATTACTACAATAAAAACTACTAATTGTACAGATATATATTTTTACGGTATATTAAAGTTCTAAAAATAAAAAAAATTGCGATTATTTGTAATAACTCAAAACTGACAGTATTTAGTAATGCCACTGGTCATATGTGTCGTAAAATTTTAATATTTACACAGTGTTAAAAGAGATTGTATATTTACATTATAAACTTCGGAGTAAATTGCCAATATAAATTAATTAATTTATTTATACATATATCCTAAATGCTTAGTTTATATCGATGTAAGACTTGAAATAACGCCACTGATGACAGACACCATGTAAGGCCAGAGTTAACATTTATTGCATTTAAGAGATTTGCTACTTTTTAATATTCATTACATGTAATATAAATAATGTTTTCCAAATTACTTTTAAATTGAACACGAGAAGACACTTGTGCCGTTTTTGTACTAAAGTTGAAAAAAATAAAAATATGAAATTTCGATTAAAAAATATGACCATATGAAAGAGAATGGTTGTTTTGTATAATATTTGATGGATATGTTACAAATGTTTACTCCCTGTATTTTTTATAATATTTTAAATTAAAGGAAGAAAAGGCTCCCCACAGAGCTGTAGAACTGCACTAGCTAGGTTCCCAGTTAAGGGGTTAAGAATTGTAAAACAGTACCTGATCTTCTCAGTTGCCCTCAATACCAGGTACTGTTTTACAATTCTTAAAACTTTAACACAGTGATCTCAATGGAGTTTCGTGTGTATTTTAAAAATTGAGATAGTTTAGATAAAACACTTTTAATAAAATTTGAATGAGAAGTAAGCTATGAGCCAAGTTATCACCATTACACAAGTGAATCAGAATTTATTTTTTTACACCTTACTTCATATAAATATGTTCTTTGAAGCAAAGTTGATGATGGAGGCAATAGCTTTCAAACGTATTCAGATGAGGAATACACATTTTTAAGAGGTAAAGTGTAAAAAAATTCTGATTCAATTATGTAATATAGATAAACAGCATTATTAAATAATAACTTAAGTATGAGGTTCATATTTAAGTTTACTACAAAATTATTACTCCCCTTACTACGAGACCACTTCCCATAAAGACCAATTTTGCTTGGAATCATCAATAGAAGTTTCACTGAACTTCCTCAAAGATCAAAAGAGAGAATAAATATCAGTTTCTCTTCCTTTTCATAAAGACATGATGAAGTAAACTAGGTAAATCAGTATTTCCTTGACTATTTAACTCATGCCCCAAATGGGAGTCAATGACCAATCACGTTTCAATGATTTCTGTTTTACAACCAATCAGAGTCGTGTTTCACCAAATATTTATCAGTGTTATAATTACCATATTAAAGAAAGCTGCTCCTTCCAATATTGCGTTCCTTTGGCAATAAATAGTATGATCTGGTTGCAGTGATAAACAAATGAAGCAGTAGAAGCGTACCTATCGTTTCTCATTTGTTTTCAAACATCGCCGTTTACATTAAATATATAAATATTTTAAAATAACTATAGTTAAATAATGATTTGTGAGTAAACAGCTTAATTTTATTCGTTAAATAGTCCTAACAAATGCCACTCTTGATTTCCAAATTTTCTAGATAAATTCACTCCTCACTTCGTGAGTCGTGAATTTATCGATAATTTGGAAATCACTCGTGGCATTACTTATGATAATCAAATATGATTTTTATGTTCAAAATTTGTAGGAACTAATACTATGAGGAATTAATCATTAAGTAGTATTAACCCCTTAACTGGGGACCTAGCTAGTGCAGTTCTACAGCTCTGTGGGGAGCCTTTTCTTCCTTTAATTTAAAATATTATAAAAAATACAGGGAGTAAACATTTGTAACATATCCATCAAATATTATACAAAACAACCATTCTCTTTCATATGGTCATATTTTTTAATCAAAATTTCATATTTTTATTTTTTTCAACTTTAGTACAAAAACGGCACAAGTGTCTTCTCGTGTTCAATTTAAAGTAATTTGGAAAACATTATTTATATTACATGTAATGAATATTAAAAAGTATGCAAATCTCTTAAATGCAATAAATGTTAACTCTGGCCTTACATGGTGTCTGTCATCAGTGGCGTTGTTTCAAGTCTTACATCGATATAAACTAAGCATTTAGGATATATGTATAAATAAATTAATTAATTTATATTGGCAATTTACTCCGAAGTTTATAATGTAAATATACAATCTCTTTTAACACTGTGTAAATATTACAATTTTACGACACATATGACCAGTGGCGTTACTAAATACTGTCAGTTTTGAGTTATTACAAATGATCACATTTTTTTTATTTTAGATCTTTAATATACCGTAAAAATATATATCCGTACAATTAGTAGTTTTTATTGTAGTAATAGTGATTATTGACGTCATCAGATATTATCAGTGGCGTTATTGAACACTGGTGTGTTGAGAAGTCACTGGTTATATTGTTGTTAGTATTATGAATGCTACATAACTTCATTTTAGAAAACACTCATATTTTCAGTAAATTGTAAGTAGCTTATAAAAAAATATGATGAAGTGAAAAAAAAAAACTAGAGCGAAATAAGACGTTTGAACTAGTTACTTCAAGACTGGAGAATGGAGGGTAAAAGTTAGCAACCCCAATTGAATGTTTGTGCAATATTTTTCTAATGTGATAAAAGACAGACCTCTCATTTAACGTGTGAATGAGAAGTTACAAGAAACTGTACCAGAGTTATTATTTTTTTCATTAACTTAGACCGTTCTTGCATTAAGGTTTAAGGCTAATCTGAGTTGAAAGATATATTATGTTGAGCAAACAGATGATGTCTGTTTTTTTTTTCTGAACACGTCTAGTGAATAATATTTTATCATGAATGTTATATAGCTGGCCAGTTACCGATATATGTTAGTCCGTTCTTGCGCGCATACATGATATGTGATTTTAACTCTCGTAATAAGAAACTGTTAAGAGACCGGTCAAAGGGGGTTGAAAAAATCACACTAGATGTCATACCCATACAGAACAGATCTTCAAAATTTTGTGTTCCTGTGATAGGAAATAATACTATGAAGTAATTGATCAAGAGACTGAATTAATAAAAGGTGAAAATGTTTGAGATGTCCACCAAAATATATTCCAGGTGTGAGAACAAAATATGAGGTGAGGTGTATATTAACAATTTAATCTCTTAATGGTTTGTGTGTGTGTTCTAATGCCACCTACTGCACTTTTCGTGCTACAGGTTTCATGTGGGATGGCATTAATGTGGTATATTTTCAATTCACGCCATTTCAGCAGACAACTTAATGTGGATATAAAGAGTGGAGTGTACCATGAGTATATGTTTATGTGTATGTAAAGTTTGTTGTTAAAAGGAAGATGAATCTGATGCACAATTTAGCGATAAAAATTGAGAGGGACAGTGGAATAAGGGCCCATCCCAACTGCACTAAGTTTGGAGAAAAATTGCATTTTATTAAATTCTACATTGAGTAAAATATATAGAGCACACATTGATAATATTTGGTACATGTCTTGTACATAAAATAAGCTTTCTGCCTGCAAATGTATACATCACTATGTTGTTTCATATGTCTAATCAAAGAAAAAAAATGAGAATATAAAAAAAACATAAATAAACAAATGAAACAACACTTTTTAACTTGAATATTGCATTGATTTACGTATTCTACGTATGCAGCATTTGTATCATCAACATTATCATCATCATCTGATTTAAGGCTACTGTTAAAATGTCTGGTGTATAGGTGGTACAAATGTCATGAGAGTCATGGTGTTTTCTTTATCATACCATTAGGATATTTTGTTTTCAGTATTACATCTCGTAATACAGGACACTTTCCTTTCCCTTTTTTAAAGGCTTATTACTTCCTCTAAAGCCAAATCACCGAAACTGGATTTTACGTACATTACATGTCTGTTTTCCACAAAACGAAACTGAGATGCTTTTCTGATGTCTACCTTATGCTTGTCCAGCGTCACATTTCTCTTTCTGAACATTTAAGTTATCCAAATCTTTAAAATCTTCTGCATTTATCTCAATTACTGTGAATGGTTTCTTTGTTCAACTCTTTCTTATGAGGTGAGCCCACTGTTCAGGTGTATAAACCACTTGTGTTTTTCTTTTAACTTTTTCAATCACACCAAAGTCAGTATCACAGGGAAGGAAAGTGCGACCTGGTACAAGAAATTTATGTTAAATTTCTTCAAACCAACCACAATCAATCATGTACAGCCAAAGTGCCATTATTGTATAATTCTTGTTTTGAACATTATAAGTTTCTTTTTATTAGCACCTTTTTCAATCAGTGGCACAGCTTTTAATAAACAACTAGAATTTCGTCCGCATCTCTTGAAGCAACTGATTCAGTCCGATATATATTCCTTTCCACTGTTGTGTAAAATGTTCTGCTTCATTTTATTCCACTCTTGCACATTTATTTTTCTTTTCTTATATTTTATTACACTATTTCCATTTGCACAAGAAACTGCCGCATCAGCCATTCTGCATTTACTGATATTTGCCAGCAATGCTAGTCAGTATTGCAGCGGACTACAGAGTAGCGGACAATATACAGTCACATGTCAGCAGTTGGGATGGGCCTTTATTTCCCATGCGCGTGAAGAAGTTAGAAATTTTTCTTAGACATAAAGTCTCATTTACCCTCTTTTGAGAAAAGTTAGAATTATGAGCTTCTGAAGATTGATAGAAGATGGCCATAGGATACATAATCTGCAAATAACTAAAAATCAACCATTGGTTGGGATGGGCCCTTATTCCACTGAGCCCCTCAATTGTAAATTACCACTTCACCTAGCCCAGAGATTGAAAATTTTAGAATTAAATTACTTTAATTAAATCAATTTAACAACTAAAATTTTCAACTATATCAGGTAACAAACTTGGACCCCATAATCAGGAAGCAGGCCATCCAAACCAGCATGGCAAATTTAATAGTTTTTGTTATTTGCTTGATTTTTATTGAATTAAGATATTGTTGATGTCACTGACAACTTATATATGTGTATCAATGAATATTTCTGGTAGACTGTAAACACATATATGTACAAACGCTGGTTATATGTCCAAAAAATAATTTAATATCAATGTTGTTATTGTTACTAGCGGCTTCCACGATTGTTGACCCAAGTCAGTTTTTCCCTAGCTTCCCAATAAAGAGCTTCCAAGTTTCTTCTTGTTGGGAAGCTTGCCATATTGTAACCCTCTTTGCGTTATCTGGTGCACCACAAGGAGATGGAATTACTGCGCACCCAATTTATATTCATTTAGATGTAAGTAATGTCCACAGAGTGAGTAATGATAAATTTATTAACAATGATGGATTCAAACACAAATATGTGGCAGTTCTTTGTTACTGGAAAACTTCCTCACTACTCATACTTAATTCTTAGTATTGGTTACTTCTTAATAATTGGACATGTTTGATCCTTCAAAAACTTCACTTAATCACTTAACTTCAATCTTCATACATCATCTTCAAAGTAATATAATGTACAGTTAAAAACTATAAAATAGTTACCTTGTAGGTCCGTCTCCTCAACTTAAGTTCTTTTAAAACTCTGTAGGCCTTTTACTGAAGAAACAGAAATCAACAACAGTATAAACTATTTGGACCTAACACTGACAAAAAACTTCACCAACGACAAAATAGAAATTGGCATTTATCGAAAACCGATAAGCAACACACTAGCCATAAACAATAAATCGAGACATCCTTTTCAACTTAAAATAAGTACATTCAAGAGTCTAATAAATAGAATGTTAAAACTCCCTTTAAATAAAGACAATTATAATAAGGAATTAAATTACATCAAACACATGGCAAAAAATTAACGGCTACAACAAACAAATAATAAATAAAATCCTAAACAACAAAAAAAACAAAAAAAACAACATTACCAACATAACCAGACTTGAAAAAGAATAGAATGAAAATAACAAGAAATGGATAACTCTCACGTACACTGGTAAAGAAACATTAAAATTGGCCAACACACTAAAAAAGCTCGATAAGAATATTAATATATCCTACACAACTGATAACAAATTAAACAATTTAATAAACAACAATATAGAAGAAATAGATTAATTCAACAATAAAGGCATCTACAAATTAACATGTACAAGACTGCAATAAATTCTACATTGGGAAAACTAACAGAAGCTTCAACATTAGATTCAATGAACATTTCAGAGATTTCATTTATAATGGAGGAAAATCAAGTTACGCAAAACATGTAATTCAGGCTGGACACCATATGCATAATATCGATAACACCCTCACAATAGTACATAGAGAAAACATTCCAACGAGAATAAATATACTGGAGGAAATCGCAATCCTAAGAGAAATCAACAACAACCTGATTCTCAATGAATACACACCTAGTCCACACAATCCTCTGTACAAAATTCTCACAACCAAGTCAGTGCTTCAACAAGAACGGACCTAATGCATTCTGCTGATGATGGGACTAGTCCCGAAAGGCCTACAGAGTTTTAAAAGAACTTAAGTTGAGGAGACAGACCTACAAGGTAACTATTTTATAGTTTTTAACCGTACATTATATTACTGTGAACTAATACCTCAACGGAAACTTACCATGAATTTTACTAGTATCGATCATCTTCAAAACTTAAGATAGTCGGAGCACAAGTTCTACATGACTTGGCTACAGACTTGCTGCAGTGCTAGCGATGCAAAAGGAGACAAGAATGCATGGCAAAGCGAAGCCCGCCTACATAATTACAGCATTGAAACATATAACTTTCGAATAACAATGCAGTGTTATTAAATACATAATGATGTAGACAGGCTTAAATATTAGAAATAAAACTTACTGCTCAATCAATAGATTGCACCATATTATGAAATCATTAAAACATACAAGAATTAAATAAAATACATAAACCATGAATAAAACAGAAAATATCACAAAAATGCATTGATTTGCATCAACAGATATATTTCAACTTACATAGTACAAAGAATAGAAGAACCTGAAAATTGCTATGGTTTCTTGTGAGTAGTGTCATCAGAGTTATTATAATGTGGAATAGAATTAGACCTACGAGCCATGGGTCATGCCACTCAATCTGAAAAATAAAAGAAAAATTTGTTTTTAATATAAAATTAATGAAAGATAAGATAAATAATTTAAGATTTAAAACTGTGTATTATTGGATAGACTCTAGATTTTTAAGCTCTAAAACTGTACATTTAGGTATCTAAATTAATATTAACCTACCATTGGAAAACTTTACAAAAGATGAAATATCTATTTTGGACAAGGGATTGAAAACATGCATTAGTTACTCTAACAATTTAGAAGATTACATAGCTGATGTTGAAATTGCTATCGATGACATGAATTATGAAGAACAAACAATAATAAGAAAAGAATGTGGGGAAGTTATTGAAAAAAATTAAAAACACAAGTATAGCAAACCAATGCAAAACAAACTTGAAGAAAGTAAAAAAAAACATTAACAATAAAAATGTTGTTTTTTCAAAATCAGACAAAGGGAATAATTTGGTAATTTTGGATAAAGAAGATTACAATGATAGGATGGAGAATTTATTAAAGAGAGAAGAATATGAGGAACAAATTATGGGAAGTATTGGAGAAATACAATATTGACAGAAACCTAATAGAAATTATTAAACAAATCTATAAAGATAACTCCGCTTATGTTAAAATTGGAAATATAATGTCTAATCCTATAAAAACCTCAAAGGGATTGAAACAAGAGTGCAGTCTATCACCAATTTTATTTAATATTTATGTAGAATTTATATTAACGAAATGGAAACAAAGCTGCAAAGGTATGGGGATCCCAATAGGGAACAGATTTTTGCTGACATTACAATTTGCCGATGATCAACTGGTTTTAGTGCAAGACAAATTTGATATGGAATTCATGATAAAAAGGTTGAAAAACACATATGAATCATGGGGTCCTCACAGTAAATTTACAAAAAACAGAATATCTGGCAATAATAGCAATGAAAGAGAAAATTTAATATTGGGAGAAGGAATCCAAATATAAATCAAAGTGAAACAAACTAAATATTTGGGAATGATTATGGATAACATCGAAGGGATAGGCAAAGAGAACATAAAACATAGAATTGAATGAGTAGCAAAATAATATCATGTTAAATTCCATATGGTGGATAAGCATATTTGGAAAAGACACAAAAAAATATATTGGTAAAACATTGGTGGAATCTGTTGCAATGTACAGAAAGTGAGGTATGGACAATCAATAAGTACCAAAGATAACAAAGAAGAAGACATAATAAGACTACCAAGGATACAAGAACGAAATAATCTAGACATGGATTAATTACGAAGAAGTGCCAGAAAGTCTAAATTAGAACAAGTCACAAATAAGGGGAAATTAGAAACATAATGGAAGCAGAAGAAAGCATAATTGAAAGAATTGAGAAAAGGAATTAAAGTGGTTAGGACATGTTTAAGAATGGAAGATGAGCGATGCTGAAGCAAAGCAACTATATGAATGGCATCCGAACAGAAAGAAGAAAAGAGGAAGACCAAGGTAAACAGGGAAGGAAAACATGAAGACAGTAATGCAAGCTAGAGGGCTAAGCATCGAAGATGCCCAAGACCGTAGGCTTTGGAGGTTTGGCACGGGAAGATGGCAGCAGCTGTAAAAACCCGAAGATAGAGAGAGAGAGAGAAGAATATGAAGAAATAAAAACAAATCTCCTTGCAAAAACAATTAAGGAAGTTGAAACCAGCCCAAAATCAATTAAAAAAAATTATGACACAAAGAAAGAAGTTTAAATTAAAAAATCAAATCCCAGACACCCCACAATTCAACGTCTTCCTAAAATCCATAAAGAGGAAAAGAAATGAGACCTATCATCAACAATCATCAACTCACCGACATATAATATATCAAAAGGGTGAAGCAAAAATTTAAAGGTAGGGAAAAATGTGAAAATTTAGCAGTAAAAATTCTTACTAATACTGGACAAAATTAGAAAATGTAGAAAATAGAACCGTCAGAACAGATGCGTCTCATTTGACGTCACGTCATTGTTCATAAACATCCTGACTGACATAACTTTGAAAATTTTAGAAAAAAATGGTTTTGAAAGAAAAACTAAGTAAAAAGACGATGATAACATTAAAGAATACATAAAATTAACAAAATTATGTTTAAAATCAAATGTCTTCCACCTTTGGAGGAAAGTACTTAAGACAAAGACCAGACTTGGAATGGGAAATACATTATCACCATTCTTAGCAAATAGTTTAAGGGGAATTTGAATGTCATGTAACCAAAAAAGCACACCTTTGATGTTTAAATTTTGGAAGAAGATATGTAGATGATATCATAGCAATAGTAAACAGAAACAATTAGAAGATGCCATTAAACTGTTAAATATTCAAAATAAAACAATCAAATTACAATGAATTAGAAATAATCAAGCAAATTACCATTTTAGACCTTAAATTGATCCGGAATGAGAAAAAAAGAAAATAGAATGTGGAATACTAAGAATAGAAACTCATATTGATAAGTATATAAAAGCTACAGGATTTAACCATTTTTCACACAAACAGGCAGTATTATAATAGTTAACACACAGACTTGTGAAACATTCCCATGGGCAAAGAAAATTACAATAAGAGAGAAAAAAACCATCATAAAAAATTGCAAAGGATAATGGATTTCAAGAAAGATGATACACAAGAAATAATAAATTTAAGGAACCAAAAAAAGATTAAGAAAAAGTACTCTCACACAGATAAAGATAGTGGTAAAAAATTCAGAAGTTCACATAACCACCCTCTAGTATTTGACAAGTTTCAAAAAATTCTTCAACAAATTCACCGAAATGATTACAGGTTAGGTAATGTAATAAAAAACCAACAAAAATGAAAAAAGAAAAGATTGAAGACCGGCAAAAAAATTGGGAATTTATCAAATTAATTGTAAAGATTGTGAAAAGATATACATAGGAAAAACACAAAAGGAATCTAAAATACAAAGATTAAAGGAACACCTCAGAAATGTTAAAAATGGAGAAAATGGAGAAACAGAAAATGTGCTATAACTTGCACATGCCTGGTCAGAAATAGCATAGAATAGAAACCAAAACAAAATTACTTAAACAATTGGAAAAAACGTGAAGGAACTCACAATTTGGGAAAAAATTTACATATGCAAGAATAAAAACACAACTATGAATTTTGAAATACCCGGTGATAAGGAGAGGGGATTGATTTGGAAGTTCGACGGTCAGCCATCAGATGGCGCGGAGGTCAGTCTGCAGGAGAAGAGGCCGTTGGACATCAGTTGTGAACGTAATACAGCATTGAGAATGTCACAAATGAAGTGAAGAAACTCGAGTCTGCTTGGGAGTTAAGAAGTATGAGGTGAGTCAAGAAACAACTAAACAATATTAAAATAAACTTCATAGTGTTATTTCCTACCTACATAACTTAATCTAAAATAAGCTTTAAAATTGTAAAATATATTCTAAAAAGTACTATTTTAGGCTTTTAAAAATTTGTAATACCACATATCACTATCATTAAAAAAAAATATTTATAAAAATTATGAAATCAATAAAAGAAATATATTTATTGTCATAAGTAATGCAACAAGTGATTTCTAAATTATCAATAAATGTCACAAAGTGAGGAGTGAATTTATCTAGAGAATTTGGAAATCAAGAGTGGACTATTTAACGAATAAAAATTAAGCTGTTTACTAACAAATCATTATTTAAATATATTTATTTTAAAATATTAATATATTTAATGTTAATAGCAATGTTTGAAAACAAATGAGAAATGTTTGTTTCATTTGTTCATCACTGCAACCAAATTATATTATTTATTGCCAAAGGATCGCAGTATTGTAAGAATGCACCCTAGTGGAGAGAAAATGAAACACATCAAACTGTTTATAACCAACATTATAGGTAATTAATTAATTTCTGATGTCCTATGATGTAAATATGTCAATTATATTTTTCTGGAACGTAAATACCTGGGAAATAATAGGTTTAAGAAAGTGCAAACAGTGTTTTTTTTGTGGTATAATCAATTGCTACAAATGTTTTTCTATTATATCCGGCAAGAAGTATCTGCTTACATTCATGCACTATATATACAATCTGGGAGCCACTTGCATTCTAGGATTCTTACATCTTAATATATAAATTGTTATTTTCAACATATTTCTTAGAGAGTCAGTCACAGCAAAATAATGCTCTGACTTATTCAGAATGTTAAAAAGGAGGAGCTTGATTTTAATATGATAAAATTTAATTGATAAAATCGAGGTGAAAAAGGATGTGATTGGTTGTAAATCAAAATTCAATGAAATGTGATTGGTCATTGACTCCCATTTGGGGCACGAGTTAAATAGTCCACAAAAAAAGTTGTTAGTACTATGTATTATTTCAATGTTCTTATAAAATGTAGGTGTTCTCTGGAGGCCTGAAAATTTTGAACTATGAAAATTTAATCTAAAGAAGGCAATTTTAAGTTAAAAAAACAAAAAAAACAAAAATGAGTAAAATGAGAAAAAAAAAGTATTTTTAAGAACAGTAAAATTAAAAATGGCAATTTTAGGCTAAAAAAACAGATACGAGTAGTAAAACAGCCATTTAAATTAGCTATGTTCAAAATGTGATTATATTCTTTCATAAAATCATCTTCATTTAGGGTCGGTTTCACCAACAGAGGTAACTGTATTACGGTACGCCAGTTTAAGCTATGTATTATACATGGGAAAACCGACTCTAAGTGGAACATTTAATAATCTATATATCAAACTGTTGAAAATTGCATGTTTATGCGCAATATGATTGAAACTTGAAGACTTTATATAATTGTCAGTTTGTATACATATATACATTGAATTCAATTCTTTGTTGTTGTTCATTCCTTATTATGTAGAGGTCCAAAAATGGGATTTGGTTATTCTTTTCTAATTCCATAGTAAATTTTACAGATTCATCTTGAAGACTGAGTAATTTCAATGCATTTTCAATATGTTTAGAATTTATCAGAAAAAATATCATCCACTTATCTATACCAACATTTAAACAATCCAGGGATAAGCATTGGTGATATGACATACTAAATAATCCATAAATAAATTTGCCAAAAATGGTGAAAAGTGGGTTTCCCAGACCTGAGATTTGTTTATAAAATTTTCCATTCAAGGTGAAAAAATTATTGGTGAAAACATTTTCAAGAAATTCAATATTATATTGGGACCGATAAATAAATTTAGCCTTGGTAATCTACTAATAACCAATAAGAAATTGAACACCCCAGATAGTAAAAAATCTGGAATTGATCAAATTAGTTGTAAAGACTGCAATAAAGTATACGTAGGAAAAACAAAAAGGAATTTGGACACTCGCACAAAGGAACACTTTAGAAATATTAAAAATGGCAAAATTGAAAAATCAGCTATTGCAGCACATAGTTTGTTGGCGAGTCATAAAATTGAAAAAGAGGCCAAACTTTTGAAACATTTGGAAAAACCTTTAGAATTGACAGTTTGGGCGAAGATATATACTCAGAAGACCAAATTTAGATCCACGAATTTCGAAATTCCCAATGAACAGGAACTAATCTCGAAGTTCATCAAATCAACACCATATGACAACATTATAGATGGAGATTCCAATGAAAATCTGGTAGTCATAATGTCGGTTGAAAATGGGAGGGATGTTCCTCTTGAAAACTGCAGTTCCCATGTTTAAGAAAACGTAAACTATGAGGTAAGATAAGAAATGATTAATTCATTGAATTAAGAACCTTATAATGTTAGGATAATGTTATTTCCCATATTTAACTATGAATGAAATATATACACATCTGGTCTGGTATAGATAAGGGGAGGAGAGCTAAAGCTGGCATATCAATTTTAATTGAACAAAAACTGAAATCAAAGATTAAGAACTACAAATTTGTGAATGAAAGAATGGTAATAGTAGAATTATGGATCTTTGGAAGAGAAGTAGTAATGTTGGGAACATAAATACAAACAAACAATACATCAGCTATTAAGAAAGACAGCTATTGGGATACAATCAGATATATCTTACAAGATATCCCAAGTTGAAAAGAAATCATCATTATAGGGGACATGAATGGAATAACAGGAATAAAACAAAATAGCAGAGTAGTAGGTCAATTTGGAGAAACAACCAGAAATGATAATGGTGAAAGATTGATTGATATCTGTGAACAATTTGAATTAAGGATTAATAATGGATTTTTTAATATAAGTCATAAATATACATGGCAACATAATAGAAGCAGTAATTCATAATTGTTCCATAATTGATTACATAATAAGTAAATAAATAGTTTAATATGATGGATGTTAAAGTATATCGTGGAGCTGAATGTGACTCAGACCACTACCTGATGAAAGGAATAGTATATTTTACTTGGATGGACAGATAAAACAATAAATAAGAATGATGATAAAGAAAAAGTGGATATAGAACTGCTGTAAAATGTAAAATTTAAAATTCCACTTTTAATGATGAAAGTATAAAAATGTTATATAAACAAAGAATGGAAAATTCAATAGATATTAATTTGAAGGAAGTTCAGAGTAGATTTATGGATATACTGTGAAAATAATTAAGAAGACAGCATTCCAAATTTTAGGAATTGAACTATATGAACAAAAGTAAATAACTGGATAAGCCAAGATACTACAGAACTAAAAGAAAAAGAAAAAAAGAGAAAGCATATCATAAACGGTTCAACATGAAGAAAGAAAAGATAAGAATATATATATATATATATAGATTCAACAGCAGAATGCAGTTATTAAAAAAGTACGAAAAAAAATAATAATAATACCGGGAAAGATTATGTGCTGAAATAAATTGTCAACTAGGTTTCAAACAGTCAGCTACAGTGAGGAAAATGTTAAAAGGATTGAGAAAAATAAAACTAATATTCAACTAATCACTATGAACAATGGACAGAATACTATGAAAACTTATTGAATGAAAATTGATCAGAGTTTCAAGAAGATGAAGCTTTTTAACATACGGAAACAGATTGGGAATTAACAGAAGAGAATGTACAATACTCATACTTCAAGCATTGGGAAAAAACAACAAGGTAATTGGACCAGGAGAAATACTTTTGGAAATGTTGAAATATGGAGGACCAAAATTAGTAAAAATTTTGACAAAATAATATAAATAAGATTTTAAATGGAGAAAAAAGAAACCAAAACAGATGAAATTGGGATACATCACTTTCCATATACAGAAAAAGTGAGACAGAAAATCATGTTCTAACTATCGATGAATTTATGTCATGAACCCTATAATGAAAGTATTTATGAAAATTGTAAAACAACAAATAGAAGAACAATACATTGATACTGATGAACAATGTGGATTTACTGTTGGAAGGTCCTGCATAGATCACATTTTCACACAAGGATTCTCATTGGAAAAATGTAAGGAAAGTCAAGAAACATAGGACTGGTGTTCATAAATTTGGAAAAGGCATATAATAGTGTCCTGAGAAAACTATTATGGCAAGCACTAAAAGAAGCATTAATAGATAAAAAAACACAATAAAAATGTTAAAATCAATATATTCAGGAAATAGATGCCAAATTAAAATGGGAAGTAAGCTATCTAGAGAAATTTATACTACCGAAGGATTACTGCTGTGTGTCACCATTATTATTTAAAATATGTATAGAAGTTTGCCTAAGAAACTGGACTAGAAAATGTAAACCAATGGGAATTCCAATTAATCTACAACATGTGTTACATCATCTATTATTTACAGACGACCAAGTGGTAATTGCTCAGAACACGGAAGATGCATCATACATGACAAGGAAATTAATTGAGGAATACAAGAAATAATAATAATAATAATAATAATAATAATTTTAGCTGGCATTGTTAAGGCCTTAAGGCCTTCTCTTCCACTCAACCAGCAAATAGTAAAATTATACAAAAATTACATACTTATTACAATTTTAATATATTATTAAAATATAGACTAAACAAAAGACAATGGTGATGTAATCTAATACTAGCTAATACTAACAAAAACATGGAATATAATGAAATTGAAATAATATAAAATAAAATAAAATAAAATAAAGCTTCCCAGATGATTATTTACTTACTTAATTTTATTTTATATTAGAAATGGGGATTCAAAATGAATATTAAGAAAACCAAATATCTCATGACAGAACTAGAGAATGAAGAGAAATTACAATGTGAAAATGTGGAAATTAAGAAAGTTGATAAATTCAAATATTTAGGATCAATTTTAGAATCAGATGGAAAAAGTTATAGTGATTTTGAGAAAAGAATTAGTGAAAGAAGAAAAGTAATTAAATAAAGTAAAGTGATCCCACAACAGGCCTCAGGAGGCCCTTGGGGTAGTAGGAGGTTAAGGCTCCCACTTTTTCTAGACAATCGGCACTTGATGTCAGCCGGGTTGTCAGCCCTGCATGACGGCCGCCTTTACCCCAGAACAAGCGTCTGGTACTCATTTCCGTTAGAGGCTGAGTCGACCCCAGGGCCATAGTGCCGCCAGAGGGTTTGGGTCAGTTTAAAAATCCTGACCCCAACGGGACTTGAACCCTCGACCCTCCGGCTTGTAGCTCAGTGCCTTAACCACTACGCTATGGCGTGCCCTAGAAAAGTAATTGGAATGTTAAATTCAGTGATATGGAGTAAAAATATTATAAATAAACTAAGAAATTGATATTTAAATCATTAGTGCAAAGTGTTATGTTGTATGGTGCAGAGACCTGGACTTTAGGTAGACAGCAAGCAAAAAAAATAAATAAATAAATAAATAAAAATAAATAAATATATATATATATATATATATATATATTGGCAACAGAGATGGATTTTTGGCAAAGGGCATCAAGAAAATCAAGAAAGGAGAAAATTCAGAACCAGAAAATTAGAGAAATAATGGATGTTAAACATAATATTATAGAAGTAATAGAAGAACGAAGATTGAAATGGTATGGACATCTGAAGTGGATGGATAATAATATAATCCTATGAATGATGCTGGATTGGAATACTGAAGACAGGAGAAGGAGGGGGAAACCCAGGGAACAGTGGATGGATGAAGTGAGAAGAAACATGATCAGCAGAGACCTCAAAGAACAAGATGCCGAGGATAGGAATCTGTGGCGGAGCAAAATACATTTGGGGTGAAGGATTACTACTGTAATGTAGAGAAAATTCTTAATAAAAATGCAGTTATTTTTGGACCATTTACATACCAAACATGGTAATGTATGGTTTGTAAAGGGTTGGTGATGTCTGTTATGTTAAGGATTAAAAAAATCCATTAAAATGGTTATTTCCTGAAGAAATAGCTTCAAAATAATTAAGTTATGTAGATAGGAAATAACACTATGAGGTTTATTTTAATATTGTTTAATCTTTCTTCACTCACCTCATACTTCTTAACTCCCACGCATACTCGAGTTTCGTCACAAACGAAGTGACGAAACTCGAGTATGGGTGGGAGTTAAGAAGCTTCAAAATAAGCCTGCCTCCACATGTCTTTAAACATGGTACTCACTATAATTACATTCTACAACAGTAAATCATCCTTTTTTAAATACTGTAACTGCTCATTTGTGCTACAATCCCTTTTTCTCCCAATCAGTCAAGCAGTACTGCCTATCCTGTAAAAATTTCGTAACATCTTTACTAACCTGATTCTAGGTTAGATTAATTTAGATTAAATACTAACTAGGTCACCGACTGAAATGTAGTTTTACCAAAACTCCTAAAGTTATATCCTCTGATACTTATGCTAATTTTTAATATAATCATTCTTTTGCAAATGTTATGTAAGTACTGTTTCCACACAAAAGATAATAAAAAAAAACAAATGGGAGACTTCTATTAATTACAGAGAACTCCTATATAAAATTTATAAATAAAAATATCTTGGATATTATCTCTCTATCTGGGATGAAAAGGATATCCCTGAAAAAGTTACTAGTTATAATAAAAGTTTAGGAATTATTAATCAAGTTATGAAACCATCCCTTGTACAAAAAAACATCAGATTACGTTTATATAACACTTTGGCTAGACCAGTGTTGACCTATGGTAGTGAAGCATGGACACTAAGAAAACAACATGAAAGCAGAATAATGGCTTGTGAAATGAGATTCATGCGCAGAACAGCGGGTTACACCAGATGGGATCGGAAAAGGAACACCGATATCTTAAAAAGAATTGAAGACTACGCCAATTTTGGAATATATTAAACAGTACCAACTAAATTGGAAACACCATCTTGAAAGAATGAGTTCAAATCTGATCCCCAAAGCTGTTTATAATTATATACCAAGAGGACGAAGATCACTGGGCCGTCCTATGAAACGCTGGAGGGAAAATTTTCTATAGGATCGTAACAGGCCTTGGCCTAATACTTGGAAGGAAGAAGAAGAAGAATAAATTCAGTAACAAGAACAGTCATGAAGATGAAGCTAAGACTTTGAAAAGCTTTACGATGTGACGGTAGTTCCTCTGTTCTTTTCGGGCCACGTTGTGGCACCGATATTTGGAACGGTGTATAGTGATAAATTCATTATATTAAATATTATATTCAGCCCGTTTCTTTTTTTTTTTTGCACCGGCATGTAGATCTCTTCAAGGGAGCCGCTGATCAACACATTTATGGCGAGTAAAGAAATTTTGTAGTCAAATAAAACATTTACTTCTTCAATAAGTTATTTATTTAAATAATAATTGGCAATAAAGATGAAACTTATAAATATCGTTTCTATCATTTGATCTGATGACTATAGATATATATTTTCAGCTTGGTAATATTCGCAATTTTATTTTCAATGATATTATTCTTGCTTTAAACATTATTTTAAATGTGTAATTATTAATATGAATTATTTTAATTAGTCGTATATTCACTTTTTTATATTCTATTTCTGGTAATTTTTCCTTTTTTATTTCACCAGACTCACGTCACCTCTATCAATGCTTTTCTTGTAGATTGAACCAATATAATTCAACAAATCACTAATTATTCAAACTTTTATTTTGAGATGATTCAATGGCGTCGATCTTTTTCACATCCTTGTAGCTATCTACTTCTTCTTCTATTGCAAATTATAATGTTGTCAGTATCTGATTGGTAATGACATCATCAAGAAAGAACATGATAAGCCCGTCTTCATTCCTCAATACCCAATCATATTTTTGATGTTCGGCCGACTTAAGACCACATTATTTAAACTTTCTTTTGTCGTAAACTTTTGTCTGTGAATTCTGTATCTATTGTTTATCACAACAATATATGTGACGTAATAATTGTTACATTTCACATTGATGTTATAAAAATCATATATTATATTTAACATTGTAAAATATTTAGTTTTAAATTATTTAAATAATTTTTATATTAAAAATTAAATTAAAAAATCCCCAAATTATTATTATTACATAAGGATAACTTTTCTGGTTATAACGAAGATAATAGCCTACATGAAATATTGAAGTTGAGGATGACGGAGTATAAAAATAAAAAAAGGTATAAAAGTTTTATAATAAAACCTGATTATCCAAATTACTAAATTAATATTTTGTTCAATTGCAAAAACAGAAAAACAAAAGACGAACTACAAAGAATGCTATATAAACTAAATGGAATATAAAAAAAATACAACATGGAAATATCCTCACAAAAATAAAAAACAATGGCCTTCAAGGGTGCTCATCCAGTTCGGACAAAGATAATATTAGAAAATAAATCAATAGTACAAGTAGTAACATATAACTTCCTAGGTTGAGAAATATTATACACAGCAGAAACAGATATAAATAACAAAATAAATAAGTTTAATTATATAACAGGTACACTAAAAAGAACTTTGAAAAATAAAGCCAGGAAAGACTCTATAATGAAATTATACAAGACAATGGCAGTGCCTATTATTACCTATGGATCCGAAACATGGACAGTGACAACACAACAATCTGCCAGGATACAAGCTGCTGAAATGAGATTCCTCAGACCAATAGCAGGATATCAAAGAACAGACAAAAAACATAATACAGTAATAAGACAACAACTAAAAATAGAGGAATTAAACTCAACAATAGAGAAATACAGAACAAACTGGAAAGAACACTTGGCAAGAATGACTGAGAATAGAATACCAAAAGCAGCATACAACTATTCATCACGAGGAAGAAGAAGTTTGGGAAGACCGAGGAAAAGATGGAAAGAGCAGCAAATTGGAGCCGGAACAGGCTAATAAATAAGCCTAAACCGTGAAGAAGAAGAAGAATATTTTGTTCATTTCAGTAATTTTAGTTCAATTTAGTTTTTAGAGGTAAGTATGAATGATATCTAGGTCATATCTCTTTAACACACATTATAAAAGAATGAGTGAGAACAGCAATATAATGAAATTTTAACAATGTGCAAAAATTTTGGCTGTTATAGTTCAAATGTCTTGATATGAAATGTTACAATGGATTACAGATTACAAACTATAGTACTTTCATTCTCACTGATTATCTTCCATTACATCTTCAATTAAATCTCATGCTATCACCATATAACTTTTCATATATTGTATAACATCTACCAATATAGTTGAATGCAGGCTTTCACGGCCGGTAATCATAATGTTGTGTGATTCCGGGTTCTGTGGCCGTGGTCCATAGTTGGTGTTGATACCAGACGTTTCGCCCTCAACTGCGGAGGGCATCTTCAGTGGCGAGTGCTTCTAGGCGTGTTTCCTGGTCGGAAGATCTACTTAGAGTAGATCTTCCGACCAGGAAACACGCCTAGAAGCACTCGCCACTGAAGATGCCCTCCGCAGTTGAGGGCGAAACGTCTGGTATCAACACCAAACTATGGACCACGGCCACAGAACCCGGAATCACACAACATTATCTACCAATATATTTTAGCACTACATCCTACATCATTAACCCCTCAGCGAGGGAGCATTTAAATATATATTCTATGTTAAAGGAAATTTTAATATCTCCTCTATGAGATGGCAGTTCATAAAGCCTGTTTTCTTGGTATATTTTCATTAAGAAGCATAATAAAACAAATGTGGTGCACGTCGAACATTCTTGATCAGCACTCCGCAGAGAAGTAGTGTTTATTTTATGCGGCACTGCACGTCATTCCACGCTGATGGGTTAAGTCACGTGATGATTTCATCAAATAACTTTCACTATTGTACTTTTTTTTAATATCCTAAATGCATAAACCCTATTTCACCTAAGGTACATTAGGGTTTATATTTTGTCAAATTTGTGTCGTTATACAATTTTTTTTCTAAAATTAAAGTTTTTTTTATGAATTTTATTTATAAAAACATTAAAAAGTCTGTAGTTCTTTTCTGTCATAAGCACTTCTGTAATGGGTGGTTTACTTAAACAGGCAATGTTACTTAGTAATTTTGAATCTTTCATTCCAGAACAAAGGACAATCAAATAGGCTATATGTTCTACACTTTGGTTGCTAATACAACAATTACAGCTTGCATTTTCTTCTTCTTCTTCCTTCCAAGTATTAGGCCAAGGCCTGTTACGATCCTATAGAAAATTTTTCCTTATGGGAAATTCTCGTATAAGACTTGAAAGCATAATAATAGTCCCTTCGATTGGTTGCTGGCCAAAGGAAGGCAAGACCAGTGATGGGGCTGCCATCTTATAGCCTCTGGTCAGGCCTTTCTGGAGAAGAAAAGAAAATAAAGGAAAGAAGGAATGGAAGAAAGGAATGACTCCCTAGCCCTCGGATGCCCTAATAGCGTTGGGGTCGAAAAAACAAGAGTTAACCAAGAGAGGTTAGATAGTAAAGTTAAAAGAGTGCAAAACACAAGTAAGTAGAAGAAATGTTTTGCACAGCTTGGGCACCTTGTGGTCGCCAACCACATATCCCCTAGATGAGGACTCCTATGATGTTGAATCTCTGGAGGTATTGGCCAAATTTTCTGTGCCTAGTGAGGAATTGTGTTAATATAAAATTTGGAACAATGTGTTTGCATTTTATTCTGTCATAAATACTTGGAAAGAACAGTTGTCGTGTTAATGTACCTGTGGTACCATTGAGCCACACAATGTTCCATCTTGCTATTGTATGTTTCTTTATTTGTGACTTCAGGAAAGAAATATGGCAATACTGTAAACTGGAATCTGCTTTAGACTTGGCTAATACATCTGTATATTTATTTCCTAATATCCTGCAATGTATCCAAGACAGACAAATATGTTTTGAACTTTGCTTCATTTGTTCCCTAATCTCGAAAGCTATTGAGTTATTTTTATATCTATCATTAATTGCTTTCAGGGCTGTTTGTGAATCACTGTGTATAGGAGAACTTATTTCATGTGTTGCACACCATTTAACAACTTCTTTTACGGCTAAAAATGGAACATTGTGGAGAAAGTTTGAACAAAGCTGAGGAAATTTCTGGAGAGTTCTCATAAACTACAAAAGCACATCCAACCTTAATTTCTTCTCTTTCATTGCTTATTATTCTTGAACCATTTATGAAAATGGTATATTGGTGACTTTCTTTGCAGGAGTGTAGTGTTTGTGCTCAGATGGATGTCCCAATCTTGTTAGTAGTATTGTTTCCTCCAGATGGAAATGAGGAAGATAATTAGGTATCCAGCAACCTCTCTTGATGTAACTAATACTAGCCCTCATTTCGCAACTGAGTTTTTGCTTCAACGAGGGTCAACGAATACTGCTGATGATGGGACTAGTCCTGAAAGACCTACAGAGTGTTAAAACATTCTAGGTTGAGGAGACAGACCTATAAGGTGACTATTTTATTGTTTTATTCATAAATTTTACTATTGGAATGAACATTGTTTATGGAAAAATCTAAGCTCTCTTCACAGCCTTTTAGTGTTTGTAAACTAATACCATAAAGCATATTGCTTTTTTTTTTACATAATAACTTGAACTTTATGTATTTATATGTATAGGTTTAGAAACTTCTTTTCCAAGAAACTAAAATATTTGTACAGAGTCTTGTAATCCACAGTCTGATTGCTGTGACATACTCCTGCCTGATATGATAACTAACTTCAGTGACACACTACAGCATGTTCATAAAGCATGCATTCAATTTGTATTCAGTTTCCTTCATTAAAACCACATGTCACCTTCATTTTAGGTCTTATCATGGCTTCATCTAACTGCAGAACTTTACCTTCACATGTCCTGCTTTTCCAAATTCCTAACACACATATACCAAGTTATTTATTAACATATTTTCAAAACTTATCAACTCATCATAATTTAAGCACAAGAGTCTTCTTTACTTTCTATACTACAACACAAAGCATGTTTTTACTCTGAATCTCTGACAATTATTATAGGATGGGATTGTCGAACAGTATCATTATTTAAATAAAAATTGACTGATGTCCTAAGGTCTACATAATGAAAACGCTACCTGCATAACCTATAGGCCTAATTATATTCAACATTTAGAATGCACACATAAAAATTCAATTAGGATATTGATTGTAACTTCGATTGTTATTGTTAGCATATCTTATTTTATTTTTTATTTTGTTTATATTAATACTAGACTAGGCTTACATTCAAATTATACATTGCTTATACTTTAACCTTTTGTATGCCATACCCGGCATGTGCTGGTGAAAGTTTGTGTACAGCAGTATGCCACGCCAGGCAAGCTCCGGTTTTCAATCTTATTATTTTAAATATTTTTTTCCCGAAGTTTTTACTTCAATAAACTAAAATTATATTTCGTTTTGTGTTTGTACATACTTTCTTAGCAATACTTTGCACATCCCTTACAGAATAACGGTACAGGCTGGTTGTAAATGGGTTTTCTAAAGGAGGGTGTACATTCATGTTTCAAGGCTTTTTTTTTTTGGCTATGGAATATTGGAATTTCAGGATTTTCTCTTTATTTATTTTATTAGTTGAAAAGATACCTGGCCAAGCGGTAGGTCGTGCTGTGAAACACAGTGATTCATGTCTCGAAGTTGACGAAAATACAATACCGTACACGAGTTCATTGTATCAGTTTTATCAGAAGATGAGAGTGACAGTAACAGTTCATCAAATGGATATTTGTTTGACAAATGTGTAGTCCTGTTTCTAAGAGAATATTATTACAATCTAAGCCTGTAAATAGTAAAGCAAGTGATGTAGACCTAAATGAACAGGGTGTGAGTGACAGTGGTGGACGTGTCATGCCAGACGAAACACATGGCATAAAACAGCTGTTTGACTGGAATTGATTCGAATCCAGGACCATAAAAAAGTTCAACAGTATTTAATATTATAAGTGTTTAGCGATAATGCCATCAAAATTATTCAATAGGATAAATGTTTTAGTGATAGTGATAACAGATTTCAATAAAGACACCGTGCTGAATTTGAACCAACACCACCTAACCTTCAAATAAATGTATAATAGTGAGTTTAAATTCAATTTAGCATGGCATGTAGACAGTTAATTATACTTTATATAGGTTTATATCATATAGTATGGCGTAGTACTATAAGTTTAAAAAACCTGGCACCCACAGCCCAGCTGGCAAAAGGGAAACTCGGCGGTCAAAAGGTTAATAAAAAGGTAAAGTGATCCCACTACAGGCCTCGGGGTCCCACTTTTTCTGGACAATCGGCACTTGATGTCAGCCAGATTGTCAGCCCTGCATAACGGCCACCTCTACCCCCAGAACAAACGTCTGGTACTCATTTTAGTTAGAGGCTGAGTCAACCACGGGGCCATAGTTACCTTAATAATATTATAATTTAGTATATGCAATTTTTTATTATTTTATTCTTTGCTAGTCGAGTGAAAGAGAAAGCCAGAACTCTGCCAGCTTAAATCAATTATTATCATTATTATTTTATTATTAGTATGGCTATTGTAGCGCAAATGTTTTGATATGCATGTTACAACAGGCTATAGGTTACAACTGTTTTGAATCTTATCAATTCTTCTAGCCCAACATCTACAGGAAAAAAACTATGTAGTATTTCTGTATTTAATGATGTAATCACTAAGTCACATGCATTTTGGAATACATTAGTTCAGCAATTAATATTCAGATAATTATTACATTGTTAACATGACTGTTACCTTAGATTAGTTGAGGTTGTTATCTTCCATTACAATACATTATATAAGTTATGTTAAGTTTTGGATCCTCTATCCCTGTAGTATTCAAGACAACTTTGATAGGAATAGGGCAGTGTAACATCCTTTTTAGTATTAACGTTTATACAGGGTGTTATCAACCTTTTGGTCAAAATTGGCATAGACGATACCAAGCTGAATATTTTGATATAAAGAACCTATGGCCGGAAATGCATAGTTCATATTTTATTTTTAAAAAATGTACATTTCTAAGTCATATTATTTACTGCAAACACAATGTACACTTAGCAACAAAAAGAATGGGCCAACTCTTGATCTAGAATATTTTAAGTTCCAACGCGTGATTCACACGAGTAAATTAATTGCACAGTACAGCTACAATACATTTCCCTTCTTCCGTTGAAGTGTATTCTTTCTAAGTGCAATTAGGCAGCATATGCTTAGCTTAGTGCTTGGTGGCTTGACTCATATGCAAAAGGTCACAAGTTCGATTCCCGATGAGGTTAAATTTTTTAATTGTTAAAATGCTTTCTATTTTATTTTGTCTGTCCATTCTTAAAGAAACAGCGTACTAACTATTTGGAAGTATTACTATTTTTATTATCTATTTATAAACATATTTACAATATAATAAATCATCTTCCTGTGTGCCCAAAGCTTTTTAAATTTTTACCTTCTTTCTCCATCTTCACATTCCAATTCTAGTAAATCTAATCAAAATCTAATATTGAATTTTGGACTTTCATTTGTTGACTGATGATTGTATTTCTGATTTTTTCCAATTTAGAATGTCTAGTTGAGCGCCTAAAACAATCCATTTCAGTAGACATAAGCTTTAAACTCAAATTTTTATTCAACTGCCAAGTTTCTGCACCGACTGTTAGCGTGTTTCGAATTATGGATTTATAAATTTCTAATTTGGTATCCATTCACATGTTCTTATCCCACAAAACGCTGTTTAACATTGTTATTACTGATCTGCCTTTTTGAATTCTGTATTTTATGCCATTTTCTTGGGTACATTTTGAGTTAATTTTGATCCCCAGTTAATTACATTCTTCACATCCTTTGATATATCCCATTATTAATATTATTATTGTTGCCATTATGGATGATGTACAATAATAATATAATAATAATAATAATAATAATATTATTATTATTTTATTGTCCATCATATATGCGCTGTCCACCACTGTGGTCTCGAGGTAGTATGCTGCCTTGTCACACAGCAGGCCCCGGTCGGGGCAGTTTTTCTGGGTGAGGTTTTTATCGGGGTTTCTCCTCACCTGCAAGACAAATGTCAGGAAAACTTTAAGGCCCAAATGGTCCCCGAAATCATATGGCCATCATCATCATCCTTATCATTATCATCATCATCCTTCACTGGTGTGGAAAGCAACGGGAAGCTACCACACCTACAATTCCCTGGTAAAGCTGCAAGCATAGTATGAAAATGCTATGATTACAGTGAAGGATCTGCCTTTGGGCAGAATTACTATGGATGGATGGATATATGGGGTATTATTACGCTGGACTTGACATATATAAACTAAATATTTTAATTGAAGGGTGAAACTTTTTCCTTACTAATACGTAATAAATATATATACACATACATATTTGAAGCTATATTATCTTTTATTACGTAAATTTATAGCATTATTATTAAAACATGGTACTGCACACATAATTAAATTTATACCGGTAGCTAAATATCATTACAGAGTTTACAAAGGCAGGAATACTACTTAATATAGTGTAAAGTTGATGTAGATTATGTGGGAGGAATTAAATGTACATATAGGATGTATTTTGCGAAAATACAAATTAATAAAAAAAAATTGTTGAAGGATTCAAACCCTGGCTTTCATACATATTTCATCTTCTTGTAAGTGGTTTAATGATCTACACTACTTGAACGTCATACAGTAGTTGTTTAAATATTGGTTGTCTTGTACTTTTGCACTATGAATGAGAGTTGAACTTTATTTGAAATGTTGCAATTTGAGTAATATTGCATTTGTCGAACACTCGTAAATATCTACGAAACATGTCTCCTCCACTGTTCTTTAACTACTTAAGATCCATCCATAGTAATTCTGCCTGAAGGCAGGTCCTTCACTGCAATCATAGCATTTTCATGCTATGCTTGCAGCTTTACTAGGGAAATGTGTAGGTGTGCTAGCTTCCCGTTGCTTTCCACACCGGTGAAGGATGATGGTGATGATGATAATGATGATGATGGACATATGATTTCGGGGAACGTTTGGGCCTTAAAGTTTTCCTGACATTTGTCTTACAGGTGAGGAAAAACCCCGATAAAAACCTCACCCAGAAAAACTGCCCCGACCGGGGATCGAACCCGGGCCCGCTGTGTGACAAGGCAGCACGCTACCTCGAGACCACAGCGGTGGACTCTACTTAAGATGATTAAAAACAAATACAGCGTTACCTGGTGAATCACAGCTTTAGCTTTTTGAGCATGTGCAGTGGGTCATAACAGGGACTCTGCTTTTTGAAGCGGCTCATTCTTTTTGTCGCTAAGTGTACATTCCACAGCAATACATTACAGATCATAGCAATTGTTCAAAGTTGTGATCACCATTCTTAATGCAGACAAGACACCAGCACAGAAAATTTTGTCAAACATTTTCAAATATTCCTGTAGTCTGTTGTATAACGAGACTGACAGCTAGGCTAGCAAGCAGTTCCTCGTCAGTGTCAATTGGGGTTTCATAGACCAACAATTTCAAATGCCCCCAGAAAAAAAAAAATCTGGAGTAGTAAGATCTGGCAAATGCGGTGGCCATGGAACAGAACCTCCCATTGCAATCCAACGATTAGGGAATTTTTTATCAAGGCTCCAACAGACTGCAACATTGAAGTGAGAATGCACCCCATCCAGTTGCAGCCAAATCCTCTTGCGGACAACAAGAGGTACCGTCTCCAACAACCCTGGCAGCACATGTCGAATGAACTGTAGATAATGTTGACCATTCAAATGGGGTGGCAGGAGATAAGGTCCTAGTAATTGGTCCTGAACAATTCCAGCCTACACGTTGATCGAGAATCATTGCTGGTGACTAGCCATGAGGGTAGGGCATGGATTTACATTGTTCCAAATGTGGCTATTGCAACAGTTGAAAACACCATCATGGGTAAAACAGGCCTCAACTGTGAACAATACAAACTGTTCTAAGTGTGGCTCTGCAGTACAGTGCTCAATTATCCATCGACAGAACTGAACTTTCAGTTTATAATCAGTTGGCCCCAGTACTTGCATACGTAGTCTATGATATGGATGTAACAGCTGCTGTTTCAATACTCTCCACAATGAATCCTTTGAAACATGCAGGTCGTGGGCAAGTTGACAAGCAGCTTATTGATGGGTCTTCTGACACATGTTCCAACACCATCTCCTCAAATGCTTGGATCTGCATAGTTCTGCATCCTGGTCAGCTCTCTGTGGCTTCAATGATCCAGTCTCTTGCAAGTTCCTGTATATGGAAATAAATCTTTTCCAATTTGGGTGATGCCTATTGGGAAACTTTTCTCTGTACATACATTCAGGCTTTCGGGTACATCCTGCAGCACCATACACTATGATCATGTCTGTAAGTTTCTCGAACGAGTAATGTTCCATTGTCCATGTTTTACGGCAGTTAGACATGAACGTAAACACACAAATGTTACCATGACAACTGAACAGGCTAGCTAACTAGCTCCACGCATTTGTTTCATTGTTGTTCTAGTTAGCACTCCAGTCATCATTATTGCTTAGGCCTACATGAACTATGAATTTCCAACCATTTGATATCTTACTTAGAAATGTATGTTTATTTTTTAAATAAAACATGAACTATGTACTTTGGCCATAGGCTCCGTATATCAAAATGTTCAGCTTGGTGTCCTCTATCATATATCCAATTTGAACCAAAAGGTTGGAGACACACTGTATAAAATTGTTTACATGTCTAAATAATTTTTTTGGTATTTCTCTTAGGCCTACTTTCATCTGACGAAAAATTTATATATATATATATATATACACACACATATACACTCATGTTGCTACTTACATTCTATAACAGTAAATTATCCATTTCTTGCTGATTTTTTAAATGATGGTATCAATATATATATAAGCCTGAACCCCTATTATTATTATTAATTATTATTATTGGCTATTCTGTGCCACAGTGTCATCTGTGAATATTCAATAGAAGAACAAGTGACTGCTAGCGTCACATTGGCCAATGTGATAAAACATGTTCCTTCTGGAACCAATCGCCAATATGTTTACTCATATAAGGGGATTCTATCCCAGGAGTTGGATTCTATCACATTAATGGGCAAGTTAGGGTGAAAAAAAAAATGGGTAAGTTGTGTTAGATAGGCAAGTTAATGTTAATATTTAATTTTAGGAAGTTATATTTTGAGGTTATTTTAATTATATTATTTTTGGTCTGGACATCTTACCTCAATATTAACATTAATATTGAGGTAAGATGTCCAGACCAAAAATAATATAAGTTAATGTTAGTTTATGCAAGTTAGGTTGAGAAAATGGGTGAGTTAGTACACCAGATTAGTTTAGTGTTCACTTGTTTGTTAGCAGGTTTTTGTGATAAGTTGGCAACACTGTCCGGGCAATAATTAATAAATGCTTTACATTGTATGATGATTTTAGGTACTTTGAGATCAATTTATCACTTCATTTTAAGGAATTTCTCTTTTTTGGAAAAAAAAAAAAACATATATTTTTCACATACTGCATCAATAAATTGCTTTGTTTTTTCTTTATTTTTATGAATGAGTTGGAGAAAATATTTTTAATATCTCACCTCATAAAGTTGCATGTTTTCACGATACCGGTTTCAAAAGTATAATTTTGCTTCTATCTTCAGTCAAACCACAAATGTCAACATTTTGCCATTACACCACCTTCTGAACTGCTATCTGGTGTCGATTTTATGAACTTGGAGATCAAATTATTCTTGTCAGGAATATAAAAATTCATGGCTCTATATTTATTCTTCTGAAAGTATATCTTTTCCTAAACTGTTAATTCCAAAGGCTTCTCTGAATGTTTTAAAAGTTTAGTTTCTCTTCCAATTTTGCGATTCTCTAGTAAACTATGAGCTGCAATTGCCAATTTTTCAATTTCACAATTTTAATATTTCTAAAGTGTGTTCTTTAGAAAGTATATATAGGAAAAACTAAAAGGAATTCAGAAACTCGTACAAAAGAACACTTTAGAAATATTAAAAATGGTGAAATTGAAAAATTGGCAATTGCAGCTCATAGTTTACTACAGAATCACAAAATTGGAACAGAAAATAAACTTTTAAAACATTCAGAGAAGACTTTGGAATCAACAGTTTGGGAAAAGATATACATTCAGAAGAATAAGTATAGAGCCATGAATTTTGATATTACCGACGAGAATAATTTGATCTCCAAGTTCATAAAATTGACACCAGATGGTAGATCAGAATATGGTGTTAATGGCAAAATTTGGACAGTTGGAGTTTGACTGAAGATGGAAGTAAAATTATACTTTTGAAACCGGTATCGTGAAAACATGCAACTTTATGAGGTGAGATATTAAAAACATTTTTTCCGACTCATCATAATTGTAAATATTTCAGTGTTACCTCCCACTTTGATTTTGATTAAATAAATTATGTGTTTTTTCATTATTTTAATTGAATTTATGTAGGTGGCATAGAATCCCTATAATGGTACAGAAGCTTTGATAAAATTTTCCATTGGGTTATTCAAAACTTAGAAAAAAGTTTTACAATGATTGTGCGCATGCATAAGACTTATGAAGTTGCTGATAGATGGTACACATTATCTGTTACATTAAGAAACCAATATGACCAACCTTCAAAATAAATTCCCAAACATGTTTCTAAGAAAGAGATGTACACTAATTTGCCCATATTAAATTAACTAAATAAATTATCTACACAATATTCAATAAACTATAATCTAATCTGGCATTAACTAATTTACACCCTTCCTAATCTAAGAAAATAAAAAAAAAGCAGTATGCAATTTCTGTTCTGAGGAAACATGTTTCAGAATTTATTATGAAGGTTGGTCATACCAGTTTCATAGATAATGCACTACCATCTATCAGTAATTTCATAAGCATTGCATATGCGCACTACTGTTCTGGAGAACTCAAAAAAAAAAAATTCTTGGGTGACATATTACAGTAAAACTTGCTCAAAGCGGAATCGCATGGGACCAATTTTTTTTCCATATTGGACAAATTTCCACATTATAAAAAAACTAAAACTTATTAATAATCGTAGATTATAGAGTACCATATATGTCTTTTTACGTTCCGCTGCCATTGAAAAGTGAAGTATAGTATGTATGAGCGACTTGGACAGTAACGCGTGAAAAAAACAATCCCATTTCGCCAGCATTACAAATGTCTCTTACGAGTGTATCATGAAATTCAAGTATGCAATTTCAGTTTTCGCTCACTAAATGCACTTTTGTCCACATCCTTTGATTCCCTGCAAATTTCATTCCACACTACACTCTGTCGTCTTTTAAAACTGTCCAGCCGACCTGAAAATTCCTTGAAATCGTTATTCCCCAGGTATTTAACATGAGCTAGAGCTTGACTTTGGAGCATCGGTCTGGAAATTTTTGGAGATTTATCTTCAATCACTTACACTTTTTCGCTTAATGAGAATGATACATACGTTTCAGCCATCTCTATTCTGTAAATTCAGAATGCTACCTGTGAAAGATCAGTCTCAGAACTTAACTAATTTAAGATTTTACAGGGCAATGGTTATTTGCAAGACAGGTATCTGTGTTTTGCATAACAGGTATGCAGTGAAGCCGAAAGAAAATTTCAGGTACAGGTAGAATCTATACAGTAAAAGCTCCTTATTCACAGATGATATGTTCCGCGAATACAGAAACCGCGAATATGGAATGGTAATTTGTATGGGTATATATGGGATACGATCCAAGGTTACAGAATAAAATAAAAATTATTAAAATAAAATCAATTAATGAGAGATTTTGAACAATTTTTATTAATTATTACTATCAGGTTTAGGTAAGGACTCAAAGAACTCAATGCTTTTTTCCTGTTTTGCCACTTTTAAAAGGTCTTTCAATTAAAACTGATATTCAGCTGTGAATTCTGCGATAGAATCCCTTATTTTATCTTCGGATTTCTTAATTCATTAATATTGAAACAGCGTGATATAGACGTAAACGACTCGCCAACGTGTATAAATGGCCAAGCATTTTCATTTTTACTTTAAGCGGCAACACATTTTTTTCTCTTCGGTACTAATTATTTTTCTTTCCTTTTACTCGACATTATAAACTGGGAATAAAGCACAAGAGACACGTGTTATTCAATCGAAATTATTGCAACGATATTCAAACAATAATATACCAATCTTGGCGATGGAGGCATTTATCAAAGTTCATATCAGCATGTGAAATATGACAATAGCTTTTAACAATGAACTTTAGGGTCAGTGACAATTAGGTTTGTTTTGTTTTCACATTTATTTGTCCATTTAGTTTGAATCACTATTTGTAAAAACCGCCTTGGCACCTGCCTTCAGAAAAAAAAACTGCTGATGGTTATCAAATATATGTATACCTCCTGGATCTGCGAATAAAGATTTTTTAGCTGCGAATACAGGAACAATGTCACAATTTTTTAATCTGCAAATAAGTAACTCTTACTGTACTTCATCCAGCGGCAGCAATCATTCCTTTTTTTTTTTTGGCCTAACGGGAATTCAATGAAGTGGAAACTAATTTATTTTTCTCTTTCTTTCCGCTTTATACAATTTTTTAAAATGAATTGTGTAGAAATATCCTTCCGTTTTCGTGTTGGACAGATTCCATTTTATGCAAAATAAATACACATAAAATTATTATTATTATTTCGTCGGGACCAATAAATTTGTTCACACTGGACAGATTTCCGCATTATTCATGTTCCGGATTAAACAAGTTTTACTGTATTTAAGAAAAAAAAAGTTTAGAATATCTCATCCAATGAATTTTCTGTTAATTACAAAAACAAATGTCTAAATTATGTCTATGGTTTCAAAATAAATTCTGTGAATTTTCAGTTATTTTTATGGTTGTTATGGAAACAATAAAACATTGGAAAACTGCAGTCGTGGTTTAGACTTCGGTTGTGAAATCCAACCATAGTGTGCATGCATGAATGCTTAAAGAAACTTCTGATAGATGGCAGACTTATGTATGAAATCTGTATGACTAACTTTTGCAATAAATTCCCAAACATGATCATACGAAATGCATGTAAACCGACTATCTCCTTTCTAACCTAATTAACTAACTAACTGGTACTATTGAACCTGAATGTTCATGGCCGCACAGACATAAGCTCTCTACACATTCCTATCCTGAGCTAATGTTTTCCAATCATTTCCTATATAATCTACTTCCCTCAAATCATGGTTAATATTATTCTCCCACCTCCTTCTTAGTCTACCAACTGGACGTTTTTCTTCTGGTTTTCCTACAAGAAGTTTCCATGCTCTTCTTTCATTCTCCATTTGTGCCACATGTCCTTCCCATCATGGTCTATGAGATTTAACTGTTCTTATTATATCTGGTTTCCTATAAAGATCAAGTATTGGTAGCTCACTGTTATCACGTCTTCTCCATTCGCTTGTCTGTTCATCTCTCTTTGGTCCAAAAATTTTCCTAAGAACTTTATTCTCAAATACTTGTAATTCTTTCCCCTCCATTAAAGTAAGAGTCCACGTTTCGCATCCATATAATATAACTGGGAGAATAACAGTTTTATATACAATGGAACCTCTATAACTCGAAAAAATCCTCATTCCCTTCCCTTCAATCCCAAAAACCTTCATTACTCGAATTACAAAACCTCTGTTACTCGAAATCCAGCCATCATTCTCTTTAAGGCTATTGAGTATATTTTTTCCCTCTATAACTCGAAAAAAAGTATTAGACCTCTGTATCTTGAAGAAATCAATGTTTTTGTTTTATCATCTCTTTGTCTCAAAGTTAATAGTCTCTGTAACTCAAGGAAAAGATAAGACCAGTCAACTCAACATGTGTTCACCAAGTGTGGTTTTAATTGTTGCATATTTTATATTTGCCTATTTTTGTTGTTGTGACTTTCCTTTGAGCTCTACCGACCAAAATCTTAATTTATAGAATTGTTTATTAACAGAATTCAGTTAGCGTCTTGCTTTATACTAGCTTAAACTAATATGTACTAACATATCTGTTAGGGAAAATTTGAATATTTTAAAATGAGTTTTAAAACATTAAACGAAAATTGAAAGTCTTGAGTCTTTCTGAAAAGTTAGAAGTGATAGAAGCTGTAAAGAAGTGTAATAAGAAGAAAGATGTCGCTGAACAATTTGGCTTGCTGATGAGTACTCTGTCAACAATAATAAAAAACTAGTTCAAAATACTGAAAAAATTGAAAGCAGTCAACATTTATTGAGTAAATGACAAAGTTTCTGCTCTGTATATTACAGATAAAGAAACTTTAAATTATGTAAAGCAAAAAATATTACAGATTATTATTAATTTTTTGTAATTAATTAAACACCCACTTAATTATTATGTACATACTTTGATCTGATTTCAATTGGATTAACAAACATAAATCATTATATGTTATTTTCATATTATTTAGTCTAATAAATATTACCTCTGTAGTTCGGATTTTTATTTGTTCACCTCAGTAACTTGTATCATAGAATCTAAACCTCTGTAAGTCGAAAACACAACTTTAAAAACTATCTAAGTCAAAACTCTTCATAAGTTGAAAACTCATCATCATCATAATCTTCTTTCATGGATTAGGTCTTTGCTTGTTCCAATCTCACATCTGTTTAGTCCAGTATTTTCTTGGTCTTCCTACCGATAATCATCCTCCTGAATTATACATCAATGCCATCTTTGGTATCTTATCTTCTATCATTCTTTGCAGATGCTCTATCTAATTCTTCCGACGTTCTTCTATTTGTTGAAGAAGTGGTTGTACTTTTAGTTTCTCCCTAATATTCTCATTTCTAGCATGTTCTTCTCTTGTACAACCTTTCACAGCCCTTAGGAAGCTCATTTCCACTGCCTGAATTTTACTTTTTTTTTTATTTCCTTCAAGTCCCAGGCCTTATTTCCATACATGCCACTGGTAGTGCCATCATTACGTAAAATCTTAGCTGCATATATTTATAACTTTATTCCTCAAAGTCGAAAACTCTATAACTCAAATTTATTTGCATCTCCCTTGAATTTTGACTTACAGAGGTTCCACTGTATTTTCAATTAACATTTTTTTTAGAGGTTGGGAAGACAATGAGTTCCTATAATGCATAATAGCATGCTTTTCAAGAATTGAGCTTATGTTTAATTTCTTTGTGCATCTCATTTTTGTTTGTAATTTTTTTTTTCAAATGCCCCAAGTTTGTCTTTCGACATTCCTGGCATGGTGTACTTGTAACCCACTTTTGAGGTTGGGGCACCTGGAAGGCGGGGTTATGTTGCTCCGATGATATGTTGGGTGATGATTATGATAATGGTGCGCCAGGAGAGTCCCTAATCCTAAGCTTAACCTATGATGAATATGAATGATGATGATTGCGCTGGCCAAATGATTTCGGGGACCGTTTGGGCCTTAAAGTTTTCCTGACATTTGTCTTAAAGGTGAGGAAAAAATCCCGATAAAAACCTCACCCAGGAAAACTGTCCCGACCGGGGATCGAACCTGGGCCCGCTGCGTTTGTTCCTAGGTATTTGAATTCAGTCACTTCTTCAAAATTTCCCTCATTTGTCATTAACTCTCCATTTCCATTAAACAATGTTATATAATGTATTTCTATGGGTGAACATACAGGATGTAACAGGACCTCATTGACAAAATGATAGGGATGATAGGCCATGCAGAGAGTACATTTTTTGTGAAGAAACATGTGGTCGCAAACACGTCATTTATGAGTTATACACAGATGAACGTGTTCACCCATAAGGGTTGGAATTGAATACAAACAACTGTGTACGTATCATTTTATTTAAAAATATATGTTTTTATAATAAGTTTTCAAAGAGCCGACCTTGTGCCTCATTGCATGTATGATATTGTCGCAGCAACAGGCCGATCATGGCAGGACTGTTTTTGACATCTCAAACATTATTGTTTGAACACTTATTATAAAAGCATGTGTTTTTCAATAAAATGATACGAGCACAATTGTTTGTATTCAATTCCAACCCTTATGGGTGAACACCATCTGCGCACAATTCATAAACAATGTGTTTGCGACTATATGTTCCTTCACAAAAAATTATCCTCTCTGCATGGTATATCATCCCTATCATTTTGTCGGTGAGGTCCTGTTACACCCTGTATATTTAGTTTTATTGATTTTACTTCCAGTCCCAATTTGTTAGTGTTACTCAATGAAGTGTATGTGTTGTCCCTTAGTATCTCCTCGCTATTGCCTAATAAACTACATCAGCAGCTTAAACTAGTAGCTTATTAATACCACTGAGCTGTGGGTCTTCTTCATGTTCTAAAGATTTGATGGCATGCTCTAGTATAAGATTAAATAGTAGAGGAGTTAGTGCATCTCTTTGTGTTAACCACATTATGAATCTCAAAAGTATCCGAAAAAGTTTCCCATCTAAACCTGATGCTTTATACATTTTCAATGTTTCTATTCAACCTCTATTGCACCTGGTTCTATGACTAACATTTCTGCTGTCTGTATATCATCCTCTTCAATATCCAGTTCTGCATGCACATTTAACAGCTGTTTAAAGTAATGTTTGCATCTATTTAATATACTCCTGGAATCTGCAATCATAGCCCCATTTTCATTCCTAATTATGTTTGTTCTAGTCTGAAATCTTTCTTCTCTATTCTAATTCCCTGACATAATTATCTGATGTTCCTATTTTTTGTATTCATTACAAGATCATTAATCTTCTCTCTCAAATATTACCCCTTTTAGTCTTTAATAATCTAGTGGTTTCCCATCTAATGCTACCCAACTGTCTAAATTTACTTCATTTGGCTCGTGTAACCAATTCATTTTTGCTAGCTTTCTTTTCTTTACAATGCTGGCGTATTCCTTATCAAACAATTTCTTGTTTTCCCTCTTCTTTAAATTACCTATGCTTTCTAATGCTGGCAATTTAATAGTGTCTCTTATAGCCTCTCATTCTTTATATATATATATATATATATATATATATATATATAAAATCAGTTTCTTCTACAGTTGCCATATTCTTATCCAGAGATTGCAGTATTTCAAATCTATTAGCAATTTTCAACTGGTATTTTTGTTCAATATCATCATTTCTCAAGTTTTTTAATTCAAATTGTTCAGAACGATCTTTAGCATTTATTCCTCTCATGAGCATAACTGTTCTGTGATTTTCACCCTCACCAGATGATGATCAGAATTGCAATCTGCTCTAACATAGAAGATGCTACTGCGCCAACATTTGTCCACTAATACATGATCTATCTGGTTCAGTGTTTCATTTGGTGACGTCCAGGTTAATTTATGAATATCCTTATGCTGGAATATTGTGGCAAAAGATTCTTTGATGTGGCAAAGGAGACTAATCTAACCCCATTATCATTACCATCTTCATAAAGATTGAATTTACCTATTGTGAGCTTTAAATATATCTTCCTATCCAATTTTTACATTAATATCTCCTAAGACAATTTTCATATGATATCATGAAAGACTATCAAATGTGCATTTTAATTCTTCATACAACTCATCCTTGATCTTGTCATTCTTATCTTTTATGGGACCATGTACATTTAAGATTACAAAATCATATCGTTTTACCCTTTGGAATTATGTATGATATCCTACTGCTGACAAACTTAATATCTCGGATAGTGGAGAGGATCCTCCTTCGGACTAAAAAACCCATTCCAAATTCAGGTCTCGCTGCACCCGATAGTAAACCGTGTCCACAAATATAGTATCATATTTTAAACTAGTATTACGTAGCTTTGGATAATCGTATCTAAATGAAAAATCAAAAGGGAAACTCAAAAAGTTTTTGTATACCTCATGGACATTGAATGTGCCCCCATGAGTGACGCTGCAGACATTCACATTTAACCTGTCTGCAAAATATCCAACAATGAACCCATATCGACTACAAAAAACATGATTAAATTTAGTTTAGTTTCTGTATTGTTGTACATTATTCTCCACTGTTAACATGCACAAAACTTTTTGAGTTTCTCTTTTGATTGTCACCAATTTCACTTAGATACGATTATCCAAAGCGACTAGTAGTAATTTAAAGTATGATACTATATTTGTGGACACGGTGTATAATACAAAACTTCCTGATTACGTTCTCCTAGATATCTAACTTCCTGTACAGCAACTATATCCAAGGGTGATTTATCTAATTCCTGTGTTAATATGTCTAGCGCTCCACTACTACACTGTTATATAATGTCCCAACATTCCATGTTCCTAGGAACAAGTTCTTGTATTTAAATTAATATTGGGAAGTAAACATTATGAGGATATATCATTAATAGTGAGTGGAGAACATATGAGTGGAAGTCACAACTGAAGGGGAACATGATATTGTCTGAAACCGTCGGTATCAAAGAAATTTGAAATCATATGAGGTGAGTCGATAAAAATATGTTCTCCACTCACTATTAACAAGTTCTTGTGTTGGAAACTATGACATGGATTCCCTGAAGTAGTTCCCTCCCAGAAAACTGAATGGGGGACTATTTTATCTCCAGAAAATTTGCCCCAGTGGAACCCATGTCCACCTTTCTTGATGGTTGAGTTGTATTTCTATGTTGAAGGAACGTGACTCTTTTGACCAATGTACTTTTTTCGTCTGACCTGTCAGACATGGGTAACCACTTTGGCAGCAACGCTACAGCTGGCATAGCTCTTGGGGCCATTTAAGCACGTAAGCTAATTCACCACAATATGAAGTAAAGACACCACGGATGGCCCCCTTCCTAACCTAACAAAATAAATTACGTGCATATTATTTAATGAAGTATTTAACTAATCTTATTTACACTAACATCGGCCACGGTGGACTAGTGGTTATGCTCCTTGCCTCTGGTCCCGAGGGTCGTGAGTTCAAACCTGGCCGGGGTCGATGGATTTTTTTAGGATGGAAAAATCCAAGGAGCAAGTCCTCCAGGAGGGACTTTAAGCCGTGGGTCCCGAGTCTGAAGGTTTTCAGGCTCATAAAAGATCCTTAAGCCTGAATGAAAGGCCTCTAAGCAAAATTTACTGAATTTTCCAATCCTAGTACTACCTTGGTTTCCTAGATGTCAGTATGAGGCAGAACGCTGACCATGGACCACTCAAATGACATCTATACAAGTGTAACTAAATTAATATGGTTCAAATTCTTCCCTGTAGGGGGAGAGCGCCTAAATCTCTGTTAAGGGAAACATGGGCTTACAAGATACAAGAAGATTTATACTAACTTGTCCCATCAGAATCTAACAAAATGAAGTGAGTGAACATCCATTTCTTAAAATATATTTTCATATGTTGGTCATTCTGATTTCACAGATATATATCCACCATCAAGCAGAAGTTTCTTAAAGCGCTTGCTCATGCACACTATGTTTCTGTAGAACTTTGAAAAAAGTATTCAAGATAAATGCAGAATTTGCATAACAAATCAAAATTGCTAATAGATTTGAAGTAATGGAATCTTCAGATGACAATGTGGCAAATGAAGAAGAAACTGATACAAATAAAGAATGGGAGGTTATAAGAGATGCTATTAAATTGTCAGCATCAGAAAGCATTGGTTTTTTTAAAAAGAGGCAAAATAAGAAATGGTTTGATGAGGAATGTGCTGACATTGTAAAGAGAAGAAAGCTATAAGGCATACACTATTAGAAGACATATCAGGTGGAGCAATGCATGGCTAGTGCATTTCGTCTAGTCTATCATAATCGAGCGGTGTAGTACAATTGGTGCTGTAACCACGATATATCGTCTGTCTCTTCCCCTCTTACATACCGATATCTGACAACGGCGCATGAAGAGTGAAGCAGGATTGGCTTACCGCATATGTCTTCTAATAGCATGCCTGGTTTAGCAAAAATGAAATGATTACTTGAGGCAAATGAGGTAAATTTAGAGCAATTGGGTAGTATTAGATGGGAAACCAAAGGTTACTAAAGAGTAACAAGAGGGAATATATGAGAGAGAAGATTAATGATCTAGAAATAAATGCAAAAGATGAGAACATTAGAGAATTATATCAGGGAATTAGGATAGAGAAGAAAGAGTTTCAGGATAGAACAAACAAATTCAGAATGAAAATGGGGATATGATTGCAGATTCCAGGAGTAGGCCTATATTAAATAGAAGGAAAAGTTACTTTAATCAGCTATTAAATGTACATACAGAACAGGATATTGAAGAAGATAATTTACCGACAGCAGAAATGCTAGTCAAGGAACAAAGTGCATTAGAGGTTGAAATGGCGATTGAAAAATTGAAGATGTATAAAGCATCAGGTTCAGATGAGATACCAGCAGAACTGATAAAATTAGGGGGGAAAAAATTGACAGACAAGATATGCCGGTTGCTTAATATGATTTGGGAAAAGAAGCTCTTCCAGATGAATGAAAAGAATCAATTATTGTACCAATTTATGACAAAGGAGATAAAACTGATTGCAGCAACTACAGGGACATGTCATTACTTTCAACTTCGTACAAAATTCTAACAAATATATTAGTAAGCAAACTTACTCCCTATATTGATGACATTCTGGGAGATCATCAATGTGGATTTAGAAGAAACAAGTCTACAACAGATCAGATTTTTATTATAAGACAGATTTCAGAAAAGAAATGGGAATATAATATTATTGTACATCAACTATACGTAGACTTCAAAAAGGTATACAATTCAATTAAGAGGGAGAATTATATAGTATCCTGCTGGAGTTTAGAATTCCTAAGAAATTAGTTAGACTTATACGAATGTCTGGACAAGCTGACAATAAAACAAAATTGTTTTGAAACATGTCCAAGAACAAATCAACATTAATATTGAGGTAAGATGATCAGACTGAAAATAATTTAATTATACGAATGTGTCTAGTAGGGTGTGTGTAGGCAAACAGTTTTTGGATACTTTTGAAGTCCACAATGGGTTAAAGCAAGGAGATGCACTATCTTAACTATTTAATTTTGTACTAGAGCATGCCATAAAATCTTTAAAAGATGAAGAAGGCCTACAACTCAATGGTATTAGTAAGCTGTTAGTTTATGCAGATGATGTAGTACTATTGGGCAATAGCGAAGAGATGTTAAAGGCCAACACGCACACTCTATTGAGTAACTCTAAGAAATTGGGATGGGAAGTAAATATCAATAAAACTAAATATATGGTCACACATAGAAATACATTATATAATGGAAATGGACAGCTAATGACAAATGAGTCCTATAGAATAACAGTGCACATGCACAATATTTTAGAGAGTTGTCGCTAGATGGAACCATGAAATTGATAAGACCAACCTTCGCAATAAATTTCCAAACGTTTATTAACCTCAATAATAAAATATACAAATAAAAACTATACAATAGTCACCTAACAAAATAATTTACATGCATATTATATAATGAAGTGTACACTAACTTTCCGCACCGGAACCTAACAAAATGGAGTGAATATCTATTTCTTAAAATATATTTTCAAATGTAGATCAATCCGATTTCATAGATATTTCCACCATTTGGTGGAAGTTCCTCTAAGTGTTCGCGCATTCACAGAACATTTCTGCATAACTTTGAAGAAATTATTGCATATGTATTTAACAATTGCAAAAAAAAAATGCTATAAATATCATTGCAAAACGTTTAAAATAGTAGCCTATGTTAATACTGATATAACTGTCTGCCATGATTTTCCATCATTCTTATGCCACTGTTGCAATAAACACTTTTTGACCATTTATAAGGTTTCGTACTATTTTAAATATTTTGGAAACATTTTATAAACATTTCTTATGATTTTTTAATATTTATATAATTACACTAATATTGTGAATCGAGTTCTACAGATGCACAAATGCTTAATGTAACATCTGCTAGATGGCTCTCAAATCGGTGTTACCAACATTCGCAAAAATTCCAAACCATATTTCAAGAAATTAACTTCATTTTGTTAGGTTCCAATGGGACAAGTTAGTGTACATAAAATTAGTTTATAGTTTATTAAATAATATGCATGTACTTTGTTTTGTTCGCTGGTTGCTTAGTATGATTTGGGAAAAAGAAGCTCTTCCAGATGAATGGAAGGAGTCAATTATCGTACCAATTTATAAGAAAGGAGATAAAACTGATTGCAGCAACTACAGGGGCATCTCATTACTTTCAACTTCGTACAAAATTCTAACAAATATATTAGTAAGCAGACCTACTCCCTATATTGATGACATTCTAGGAGATCATCAATGTGCATTTAGAAGAAACAGGTCTACAACAGATCAGATTTTTAGTATAAGACAGATTTTAGAAAAGAAATGGGAATATAATGGTACTGTACATCAACTATATGTAGACTTCAAAAAAGCATATGATTCAATTAAGAGGGAGAAGTTATATAGTATCCTGCTGGAGTTCGGAATTCCTAAAAAGTTAGTTAGACTTATACGAATGTGTCTAAATGGCACAAAGAGTAGGGTGCGTGTAGGCAAACAGTTTTCGGACACTTTTGAAATCCAGAATGGGTTGAAGCAAGGAGATGCACTATCTCCTCTACTATTTAATTTTGTACTAGAGCATGCCATCAAATCTTTAGAGAATGAGGAAGGCTTACAACTCAATGGTATTAATAAGCTGTTAGTTTATGCTGATGATGTAGTACTATTGGCCGATAGCGAGGAGATACTAAAGGACAACACGCACACACTATTGAGTAACACTAAGAAATTAGGACTGGAAGTAAATATCAATAAAACTAAATATATGGTCACACGTAGAAATACATTATATAATGGAAATGGACAGCTAATGACAAATGAGGGAAATTTTGAGGAAGTGGCTGAATTTAAATACCTAGGAACAATAATCACAAATAGGAATGAGATGCACAAAGAATTTAAACATAGGCTCAATTCTGGAAATGCGTGCTATTATGCATTGCAGAGACTCTTGATGTCCGATCTCGTATCAAAAAACGTTAAACTGAAAATATATAAAACTATTATTCTACCAGTTATATTATATGGGTGCAAAACATGGACTCTTACTTTAAGGGAGGAAAGGAGGTTACGAGTATTTGAGAATAAAGTTCTTAGGAAAATTTTTGGACCAAAGAGAGATGAACAGACAGGTGAATGGAGAAGACTACATAACAATGAACTATGTAGTCTTTATAGGAAACCAGATATAATAAGAACAGTTAAGTCTCATAGACTGCGATGGGCAGGACAAGTTGCGCGTATGGGGAATGAAAGACATGCATGGAAGCTTCTTGTAGGAAAGCCAGAGGGAAAACGCCCAGTTGGTAGACCAAGAATGAGGTGGGAGAATAACATTAACTATGATTTGGGGGAGGTAGACTATACAGGGAATGATTGGAAAGCATTAGCTCAGGATAGGGATGTATGGAGAGCTTATGTCCATGCGGCCATGAACCTACGGGTTCGATAGTGCCAGTGATAGAGTAAGTAAGTAAGTAAGTACTTTGTTTTGTTAGGTTACAAAATGGGAAGTTGGTTTATGTCCATTTTTTTACCATTTGGGAACTTATTCCAAAAGTTGGTAATGCTGACTTCACAACCATCTAACAGAAGCTACATTAACCATTACAACAACTCGCGCATGCACATTGCTATTCTGTAGAAGGTAGAATTCATGGCAGACAAATAGTGAACTTTTTCCGAAAACGAAACTGCAACCCAATAATTTTACAAAAGTTCTTCAGGATATTCAATGAACTATTGGAAACATTAGATCAGAACTTATTATAATGTATTGGTAGTCTATTTTAAGCATTCTTGTTATTTCAGTTATCTGAATAATCAAATATCTCAACTGTAGTTCGTCCTAACTTATTCAGATAATCAATATTTCATTATAATTTGTATTTGGATATAGATGATAGTATTACACACCTAACTAAAAAGTTTACTGTACATGGAACCTAATATTGGCTAATAGTGTCACACTAAGAAAAAAAATAAAAATAAAGAGTAAATATCTTTCATCTAGCATTGATTTTCTTCCAATATAAATTCCCATAACGATGCTAAATACAATAAATACTTTGGATTAAACGTTAATTAGTAGATTAAAACTGTTCATTAGAAATATTAAAACAGCATCATAAAATATAATACAATAGGTTATAAATAGTTTATGATGTACATTCGATAAATAATGTATTGCATATCTGGCAATTATACAACTCGTATATTCAGGACGAAAGGGCAAGTTATTAAAATGATGAATATATTAAAACCATGATGTAACTTTTGACAAAAAACGCTAAATTCATTTAATAAAATATATACTCAAAGGCACCTTATTCATTTGAATGTAGGGGAATAATATTTAAATAAATTTACCCTAGGGCAAATAAAAAACAAAACCCATTACATTGTTTTCACCTATACAATAAATATTGTAAGGTACGTTTTCTATATAACGTAAAGTAATAGTTTACATTACATAATCAAAAATGACAGTGAATAAACAGTTTCCATCCATAACAAAATAACACACTCACGAAACAAATAAACACGTAATTCACAACTTTTAATATTGAAAGAATGTATCCTCACAATAAAACAATGGGCTGATTTAAAACTCATACTAACACTCTGTAAGAAGGTCCAAATTCCGACGATTTCATCTGTCCGTATCAGCTGAGGATCCACCATATTTGCCGTAACTCATTTGTTCTCCGCACTTTTCAAGAAACCGGCAAGCTTGTGATGCTTGCAACATGCAGAGTACTGTAACTCACTGAACCTAACTAAACGGAGTGACTATTATATTGAAGCCACAATCATTTTATCGATCACAATGCAGCTTTGGATAATAACATTAATTAAATGAATAACTTTTGTACGTTTTAATTATTAATGCGACATTTATTATTTTCAATTATATACTACTCCATTAAAGGGTACGTTTTAGTGGGTCAAGGTTCGCAGAACTTAAGTACACCTTATTTAAATGATAAAATGCTTAAGTATAATATTCCAAAATTGGCATTCCAATATACCCCAACTGGACATAGGGACCAAGGAAGACCAAAACATCGGTGGAAAGATCAAGACCATCTTCGCTAGGTTTACCGTACAGGCCACATGGCCTAAAACGAATTTGTTCATGATGATGATGATGATGATAATATTCTATGCAGTAATTTCATTCAAGTATGATAATGACCTGAATTGAAAGAAAGAGACCGTCATTATCAGCAGACGGATGAAAAAAAAATCTGATATTCATGTTAATAAATTAGAGCTAGGAAACTAAATTTCAGCTATGAGACTGACCCTATTGAAAATCGAACCCAGACTGGATGAAGTGGATAGTAGTAGTAGTAGTAGTAGTAGTAGTAGTAGTAGTAGTAGTAGTAGTAGTAGTAGTAGTAGCAGTAATAATAATAATAATAATAATAGTAATAATAATAATAATAATAATAAATATTAATATAATAATAAATCTAAATTTACAATAATTAACATAACTAGAGAGAGAAATTCGTATCTAAGCCGGGATCTGAATCATATATCAAAGATGACGTATATAGTTTTTAATAGTATGTCAACTAATAAAGTTCTCAGGAAAATTTTTGGACCAAAGAGAGGTGAACAGACAGGTGAATGGAGAAGATTACATAACAGTTAACTACATGGTCTTTATAGGAAGTCAGATATAATGAGAACAGTTAAGTCTCGTAGACAACGATGGGCAGGGCATGGGGCACGAATGGGGAACGAAATACGTGTAGGAAAACCAGAGGGAAAATGCCCAGTTGATAGACCAAGAATGAGGTGGAAGAATAACATTAACTATGATTTGAGGGAAATAGATTATACAGGGAACGATTGGAAAACATTGGTTCAGGATAGGGATGTATGGAGAGTTTATGTCCGCGCTGCCATGAACCTACGGGTACGATAGTGCCAGTGAGTTAGTTACTTATGTTAACTAATGCCATAGGCGGCTAATCTGGAAGCATATTTTGACAAAAAAAATTGTAACCAGATTTCAGAATTGTCTGCGCGAACTTTGTAGCTTTCTTGAATAAAATGCAAGTGATATAAATGTCCGAGAAAACTGAAGAAATAATTTATTTATGTCTATAATAGATGGATAAGAAAATTAAACACAATATTATTATCGACTTATTCTTATATAATACTTAAACATTGGGCAACGTTGCAATTTTTGCAATACGGAAGCTATTACCCATATTTTTTAAATTAATTTATTAACTAATCACATAATTTTGAAAGACAATTATTTTATCTTAGAACGTTGCTTATTGTACAGTAAGTTTGAAATGAGACTGGTATCCAAAATCTAGGTCTGCTTTTAGTATATAAATACGGAGTTGCAGAAAATTCTGTTTTGTGAATGTTTGAAAACTAGAGCAGCATTAAAAAGAAATCTGTAAATCTAATATACCGTTAAATAGATTTAAATTAATAATTCATTTTAATAAAATCAACAAAACATAACTTTTTTGTTTAAAAAGTGTTTAACATTATGAAGATAAAAAATAGAAAAACAAGAAATGTTATAAAAAATAAAGATAACCCTGACCTCTGGTCAGTGGCGTAACTAGGCTAGGCAGACTAGGCAGCTGCCTAGGGCGGCAGATTTAAATGGGCGGCTTTTAAGCTCAAATTTAATGAACGAAAACCCTGCTTTCTTTATACTTAATTAGCCAATATCCGGCGTGCGCTGCTACGCCTAAATAAATTAAATGCGTTTTTATGTTTAGTTGAATAAGTAAAAAAGAGAAATAATTATAAATTTGTATCGTAATTATTTTTAGATACCCAGTGATGAATACCTGGTGTTGCCCGGGAATCTAGGCCTACTTATCCGGATCTTCTTGGCATCAATAAGCTGAAAGACAAAAATCGTTATTGTGAGTTATCTGTAAAAGATAGATATTCGCTGTAGGTTTTTTTTTTTTGAGATATTCAATTCACTGAACATTAATGTGGTGTATTTGTTATGGTTTAGGCATCGTAAACCATTTAATCATCTAAAAAGCTACTTTTTTAGTGCAACGATTGCCCCCTCCCTTTTTTAGCTCCAGCCCTATAGTACATAGGGTAATATGTCATATACAGAGACCGGAAGTTTAGGCATAATAAATCCATAAAATAGGCAGGCAAAAAGGCATTATAAATAGCTAACATAGGCAGGAAAAAGGCATTATAAATAGCTAGAATAGGCAATAAAAGGCAATTAGAAAAAACTTACATATTGAGATTTTCGACTCAATGTTGCAATTACTGTTGGAAGCAAAGAAATCTTCTTCCCTGTAGCCTTGGAAAGTGCATTTTTGTGTTTGATTGTACTGATATGTTAAGATATAAAATGTTCACTGACTGCTAGCATATTTTACATGTCAGTACGTTACCGTCAGTACAAAATACGTCGGATCCAAAAGTACTAACGTAACTTTGCATTTTACTGCGTAATGGAACACTGAATTTCGGCATCTTGCTGCTAGCTACAATAAAGTTAGACACGCACTCATTGTCATGGGCGTAGCCAGCATTGGATTAACGGGGGTGCAACATTTTTTTCGACTGTGTACCTTCCGGGTACAAACGAACAAATCAAAACTACAAAATACTACCTTTATTTTTTAAACTAACCTCAATATATTTCGGGAGAAAACTACTGCGCTATTGAAGAGGAAATATGAAGAATAATAGTGAAATAATTGCAGAATTTTTAGGCTTTGGCGAATTGAATTTTTTGTCAAAATTACTTCTTAATTTTTATTCTTAATTGTATTGAAACTATTAGCTATATTTTAACTACAAATAAAGTACAACTACACACACAGTTCGACTCGCATTTCGATTTAGAACATTTTTAAGTACGTTTTGTTCGAATTTTTTAATATAATTTTTAATAAGTTTTTGTGCAGACTGAGCATACACAGGCCATTAAGGCGATTTTCTGTCATTGTAGAACGGCACCATGTCTTCACTCTTCATAGGGTGCTAAAAGTGCCTTCAATGGACACCGTAGTACATGGTAAAGACATGCATATTACAATTGTTTTTTTAATGGGTGGGAAAAAAATCGCACTTATCCAGGATGTTAACGAAATCGCCTTCCTTATCCTTGGCACTTCATTTCGTCCATATATAGTGCCATAGTTAAAGTTAGGTGGAAAAACCTTCGATTTTATAATACTCTGAAATTTTGATCGCCATTGCTCGGACATCTTTCAGAGATGTTTTTAGGTTCTTAGGGTGCAGCATTTTAAGTATGAAAGCAGGACCCTATTATTCTCCAAATGTGTCTGACAAAGCTGTGTGAAAGGAATCCAACTTGGGATTTAAGATGGCCACCTTAAAGTAATCTTCGGGATTACATTGTGAATTAGCTCGACGTGTTTGGTTATTGGATATTCTTGGTAGTGTGATTTCTACACCTGGCTCAGAAGCAATCGTCTCCATCTCTTTCGTGATGCCTTCGGATCTCATAACTTTTTTGCGATTATCTATTACCATGCTTATAATGCTTTAAACATGGGCCGTGCATATAATTAAGCCACGGCTTGCAGCGAATTAACGACAGGTTCCAAATAACTAGAAAGTTTTGCTATCAGGCACAAACAAAAGATGAAAGTACTTCTACTTTCAGCAGCATGCAACTGTTCAGTTTGTTTTCGGCTTGGTGCGTTTCTTTCTACGGCAATCATTTCAGGCAGTTCCTCAATTCCAAAAAGTGTTTCTTAAATATCCCTATACTTTTATATGTTTGCGACCAACGTGTTTCGCAGAGCATGGGGATGGTTGTGACGTGCTGTCTTCTTAATGGCGACTCTCGAAAAAAAGTTTATAATATCCTTAATTGTAACTATCATGTTTCTTACCTCGAGCACACTATTCAAATAATTTACCACAAGAATTATTTTGTGGCTCGCGCAGTGGAAGTAAATACCTTTGGGAAGTACCTCGCGCAGACCTTTCTGGACCCCGTTATCTTTTCCTGTCATTGCTGAGGAGCCGTCATAGTCCTGGCGACACATTTGTGCGGGTCAATGTCCATCTCTTTGAAAACAAAACTCAATTTCTGCAGCGATTGATTGGTCGTCCAATCTTTTCACTTCAACAAAGCCCAAAAGCTCATTTCGATTTTTATTCAGTTATTAAAAAACCCTACACCAATGGGCAATTCCTATTTCCAGAAATGTCACATCTTTCATCAGCTAAAATACTGTAAGGGCTGGCATTTTTTACATCATCCGCAATCATTTTCTTTACCTCAAGTTACATAATTCAATCAATTCATTTTTAATTTGTGGAGAAAGGTAGGCAGCTTTCTTGGCGTTTAAATGAGATTTAAGCTTATATCACCGGCATCAATTCTCCGCTGAATCAAATCCCTAAAGACGCCTTCGTCCAGTGTTTTACCACTTAAATGTAAGTCATGCAAGCCACTGAAGATAATGGTATCCGAGAGGGAAGACAACTATTTCAAGTTATCCGCCACAATGTTCTTATAGCCACTTACGAGTTTTTTGCTAAGAGGGGCCTCACTTAAAAACAAGCGTGCTGACTGCGCAGCTTCCACATGTCAACGGCTCTCACAATATTTTTTGGCGAATTCATGAATTAAAAAAAAAAACTTCTGGAAGGGTCTCACTATGAATGATCCTTTAACGCTCCTCACAATATATGGGAGACTAGAACACAATATGTACAGAGTGCACCTTTTAGGGTCGAATTTATAAACCGTAAAAGGCGTTCTCTGCTGAGAAAGTTTTATCTTAATACATTTTGCCTACTCAGAAATCTATTCATGCGATAATAATTGTAAGCTACCTGACGAGGTAACTTAAGATCATAGCTCAAGATAGAAACTTATCGTGAGAATCCCGAAGGGAACCGATGGGAACCGATGTAGTTTGAAACCTTTGCAGCTTTATCCAAGATGTCCGACCTTGAAGACTTCGATCATGTTTTCGGTACATGCGGAGAAGAGAAATTTGATAGAGTCTACCAAAGAATTCAATTGGAAGAACAGGAGAATCGGCGTAATATTGCGCGACGCAGACGTCGTTGTATACGGTATTATTTGCGGGACGCAAGCGTAAATGCGTTCCTCTATAGCAGACGAAAATAACGGAAGTGGTTTTATCGCTGAGAATTCTGGGTAATTCGTTGCCAATATTACGAAAACGTCGACTTTCATGCATGACCGGTAAGTCGGCCGTTAATTCGATCTCAGCAATTGTTCACGGTGAGTCAGCTCACCAGTGATTGGAAGTAATTTGAGTAGAGACTAATGTATTTGCATGCGGCCCTTAGTCTTGCGGAATACTTCAGCCAGGGTGAATACTGTTGGATCCAATAATGCTTGAATTTCCGTCTTAAATGTTCAGCATCTTTGCTGAAATTGTAGCTTTCGGGTGGACTCCAGCAGTTTTTCAGAATTTTCACTTTGTCTTCTTTACTCATTAGCTCTGTTCTCCCGAACCACTTGCCAATATCATTAGATTGGTAAATCTTCTTCTTCGGATGTGATGAATTCTAAACTATCCGGGAAAAAATAATATTGTAATGATACTACCTGTGTAGGTACTTACCAAATAATTTTTTATATCCATTTTTACGCATACACACACGAATATGCGTAGTTCAACGTCAAAGAATGAGTCCAGAACCTTCGAGTAAAGAATATGTCAATTGGATAATTATTTGATCTATCGAACGTACTAGAAAATACGAGGCATAGGCATGGCAAAACTTAGACCAATCACGGTAAGTGGGTGTTGGCCAATATATATATACAAAAGTGTTTGTGGCCAATGAAGAGTCAAGGTCAAGCGGCGCTTCTACAAGTGTCTAGGCGTCGAAAAATAAACTCAGGTACTCAGCTGAAATTCGAAGTGAGTGCTGCATTAGCCATTCATAATAGAAGTCTAACATTTTCTGGCTTACTGGTGATGCTTATGTCCAGTGGGACAGGTATTTGATAAATTGATATATCACATCGGTAGGGCTTGGCGGGCTTAATATGACTTTTTTATATATTTTAAATCTATTTTTAACATTTTACAACTAATTTCGGATAGAAGAAAATCTCATTCTATCTAGTGTTAATTGGTCGAAAATCAAGATGGGTGCAAGCGCACCCCCCTGCACCCACCTCGCTACGCCCATACTCATTGTTGCCTTTTCAAATAAACACATGCAATAATTAAAATGCTTTCTGCTATTTATCTAATATATAAAAATTAATGTTTGTTAGTACTTTATGCGCGGCCATACCGTTGATCCGATTATGATGGGGCTTTCTGCAAAATGTTCAGGAGATTCCCGGGATGAACATAGGCTATAAGAGAGTTGTGATACTCAACTCCTACACCCTTCAAAATCGCCCTTTGTAGTGGAAAACACGAAGATAGTAGCTCTTTGGACGCTTAAATGGCTTACGCTGCCTAAACCATGACAAATACACAAAATTAATGTACACAGAATTGAATATCTCAAAAAGCTCCACAAAAAAGTCCGATTATATGTTTATATCTTACGAATAACTCACAATAACCATTTTTTTCTTTCATTGATGACATGAAGATTGAGGCAGTACGTAGATTCCTGTGCAAGCATAACACATGGCGGGTATTCTTTTACTCACAATAACAATTTTGTCTTTTAGCTCATTTATGTCAAGAAGATCGGGAGAAGATTCCCGGGCAACACCGGGTAATCAGCACGGGGAATCTTAAAATAATTACGATATACATTTATAATTATTTTTCATTTTACTTATTCAACTAATCATGAGAAGTACATTAATATTTGTCTTTCAGCTCATTTATGTCAAGAAGATCGGGATGAGTAGATTCTCGAACAACGCCGCCGGGTAAACATCCCGGGGTATCTACAAATAATTACGATATAAAATTTTCCTTCCACTTATTTAACTAAACATAAAACAAATTAATTTTCGTATTTCAGCTCATTTATGTCAAGAAGATCGGGGGAAGCAGATTCCCGGGCAACGCCGGGTAATCAGCACGTGGTTCAAAAAAATAAAATTTATAATTATTTTTCCTTCTACTTATTCAACTAAACATAAAAGCACATTGATTTTCATTTATTTAGACATAGCAGCGCACGCCGGGTATTAGCTAGTGTATATATATATATATATATATATATATATATATAATATATATATATATATTGCAAGGCAGCACTCATTGTTGCGAAGAGAATAATTATGAACTGACTGGAAGACAATAATATACATTCAGTGAAGTCGCTTTCATTGTAACGGTTATAGAAATAAATTAAAATACCTGTAGGCAATTTTTAATAGTAAATTAATAAACAATAGATAAATAATCAAATAAAGGCAACAAAACGCATTTATTTCGTAAATTAGGAATTTATATTTAAAAAGGCAGAAAAGGCACATAAAACTGTAGCATTTTAATCACCTAGGTATAATAATTCATACAGAATTCCGAAACACTTAATAGCAGCTATAAAGAGTTTGTACTGGAACACAAATTTTGTTATAAAACTAGAGATGAAGTAAGTAAATATAAAATTCATACTAATCAAGGTGTTAAAGAAGGATGCAGTATCTCTCCAGTTTTGTTTAACCTATACATCAATAATATAATACAAAAAATGGAACGAAGAAACAAATAAAGGAATAAAATTAGATAAAACACACTACTTGAAAACATTATTATACGCCGATGACCAAGTAATAATAGCAAATACGGAAGTCGAACTTCAAAGGAATATTTTTAAACTACATAATATATGTGAATATAATCTCAAAATATCCATAGAAAAAACAAAGGTAATGGCATTCCAAGGGAAAAATCAAATCAGATCCAAAATAGTAATAGGAAACAAAATCACAGAACAGGTGAACCATCTCAATTATCTAGGATGTGACATTTCATTTAAATATGATAATGATATAACTAATAAAATAGCAAAATTCCAGGGAATATGTGGTACGATAAAACGAACACTAAATAACAAAACTACAAGAGAGACCCAATTGAAATTTTACAAAACGTTGGCAGTACCGGTACTGCTCTATGGTTCAGAAGCCTGGATACATAAGAAACAGGATCTAAGTAGGAAAACGGCGGCAGAAATGAATTTTTTTGAGATCTGTTAAAGGGTGCACTAATGAAGACAGAATCAAGAACACAGAAATAAGACAGGAACTTGAAATATTTGCAATAACTGATAAAATAGATACGTATAGGCAAAAATGGAAGCAACACATAGACAGAATGAATGAAGATAGATATCCAAAACAAATAACAAAATACAAACCTAAAGGCACCCGAAATGTGGGCAGACCTAGAAAGCGATGGGCTGAAGTCGGAATGGGTCAACAGACCTAATCCATGAATGCAGATGATGATGATGACAGATTAACTTTAAAATTGAAGATGGATGTAACACATTTAAAAAGGCATTCTGGCAAAGTTCCGGTCTCTGGTTAGGCTATAGCCTATATGTTAATTGTCCCAAAACAAATTCTCTAAATGTTGAAAACATTCAAATAGGTCAAGTAGTTTTTTGAGTCTATAAAGGACAGACAGAAAAACAAACTGACACTAATTTTTATATCTAGAAGGAAAACGCCCAGTTGGTAGACCAAGAATGAGGTGGGAGAACAACATTAACTATGATTTGAGGGAAGTAGATTATATAGGGAATGATTGGAAATCATTAGCTCAGGATAGGGATGTATGGAGAGCTTATGTCCGCGCGGCCATGAACCTACGGGTTCGATAGTGCCAGTGAGTAAGTAAGTAAGTAAGTAAGTATGTAAAGATATCTCACAATGCGTGTATTAACACTTTCTTCAATGTTATGGCACCTTAAATAACGTATCGGTATTATATTACGATACTTTAGGAAGGCAAATCTCCTTGTTTAAAACCATTAAGCTTTGCTATGAGACACACTGCTATCACTATTATAAGACTATAGTCAGTATCAATTCTCAACAGACCAGCCCCATGGGCTAGTGGTCAGCGTTTCTCATTACTGTTCATGAGGTCCCGTGTTCGATTCCCGGTCAAACCATAGAATTTTTTCCTTAAAGGGAATCATTCCTGTGGTTTCCCATGGTCTGGAATCTATGTTAAGTTTAGGTTTAGAACTCTCCTGGCGCTTCATTATCATTTATCACCCCATCATATCACCAGGGTAACGTAACTGCGCCTTTTAGGCGCCCCAACTTCAAAAGTAGGTTAAAATTAGGCCAATGCCAGGGGAGAACACCACAAATGTCGAAATGACAACCTGGGACTTTAAAAAAAAAAAAAACTCAACAATGCTAATTCATTCTTAAAGAAAAGACCGCCAGCCACAAAACAGTAGGACGCTTGGTGTTGGTAGTCCAGTTTCATTTGTAACAGTAAAGAGACTTACTTTACGGGAGGAAATGAGATTACGAGTATTTGAGAATAAAGTAGGCCCACTTAGGAACATTTTTGGACAAAAGACAGATGAGCAGACAGGTGAAGGGAGAAGACTACAGAACAGTGAACTACATAGTCTTTATAGGAAACCAGATATAATAAGAACAGCTAAGTCTCGTAGACTGCATTGGGCACGAATGGGGAATGAAAGATGTACATGGAAACTTCTTGTAGGAAAACCAGTGGGAAAATGCCCAGTTGGTAGACCAAGAATGAGGTGAGAGAATAACATTAATCATGATTTGAGGGAAGTAGATTGTACAGGAAATTATTGAAAAACATAAGCTCAGGATAGGAATGTATGGAGGGCTTATGTCCGCGCGGCCATAAATCTACGGGTTCGAGTGCCAGTGAGTTTAGTTAGTTAAAGAGTGCCGGTGTTTTATTAATACCTATGTGCATTGATATGTGGTTTATGTGAAAATGAGTGACAGTCGCAAAAAGCGAAGTGGTTTTCAATGCCGGAAGCCGCGAAAGAAAGGCAATAAAAAAAGAGGAAACTATGAGAAGGTGCACAAAAACAAATGATCTGTTTAAAAACAAACAGCCAACTTGTTCAATTTCGATTCCAGATACATCGGAGTGTAATAATGTACCCAAAAATACGGTTCGTGCATTTTATCTGAGTCAGGCGTTTCCGATGTTACAAACAGTAATAATAACGCGGGATCAATTAATTCAGTTGATACAAATGATGCTTGTAGGGCGAGTGATCGAACCTGCAAAGCGGATAATAAAGAATTCTCTTCGCGATCATATTGCTAAACAAGGCCATGTTACACAAAGTAAAGACAATTATTTAAAATATCATGGGAGCAATATACTGACTTTCCGAGGTATTTTAATGAAGGTTTGTTTTTCAGAACCCTGAGAAATGACGAGAAACAACAAAGCTAATTTTTAATATATTCTCAAAGCATGAGTAGTGTGATTTGTGCCCCATGCTTATTGTATAATGGAACGTCGCAGTTTGCGAAATCTAATGAGATATTTAATACTGGAAAAATTGCCAGTCCCGATTAACCTCCCATGAAAATTCAGCTGAACATAGAAAATGTGTGTTAAATTTAAGAGAAACACGAGAAATCATGGAGATAATAGACAATAAACTAACAATTTAGTTCAAAATGGAAGTTAAATATTGGGGGGATGTGTTAAAACGAGTCGGTGGTGTGGTCAAAAAGTTGTCTATACAAGGTCTATCTTTCAGGGGTCAACACTTACTGGAATTTCGAGGGCCCTAGAGCTAATAGCAGAATTCGATCCCTTTCTAATATAACATTTTATGGAAACAATAGAACAGGGAGCACATCATATCTTTTGTTTTCAAACAAGTAAACATTTTATACCTATTTTGGCAGAAATAGTGGTAAAATATATTGTAGATGAAGTGAAGAAAACTAAACATTTTTCCACTATATTAAACACGTAGATCAGTTATCTTTTGTTGTATGGTGTTTATGAAAACATGAATTTTCTGTTGAACGATGTATTTGCTTTGTCTCAAATACAGGGTACAAGTCAGTTAGTATCAATAAGCTTATTAAGTAAATATGATTTGGGCATTAGATTATGACAATGCAAGCAATATGGCAGGTACACCGACTCTGGTTATCAAGCTAAAATTAAAGAAAGCAACTCTCTTACTGTGTAGATTACGTGCGCAGCATACTTCCTTAACATTTTTTGTTTTTGTTTCTCGCTTTCATAGTAAGTTAACCAAGCCCTATTTCCCGAATTTCATCCCAGCAGCATTCTCCACTCCTCTTCCCTACTCCATTATGTCATTTCATCTTTATTCATTCATTTTATATCACCGTTCACATTATCTCATATTAGGTAAAAATAGTCTGATTTAGCAAACCACAGGTGTCTAATATCTGGTTATGGTGATATAATGGTGGGCACACTCATACAATTTCTTACGATTCCGAGCCTGAGTGTCAAATTAGGGACTAAAGGGAGGATAGTGCTACGACAGTTTGCCCTCCCAGTTTAAATAGAATCGAAAGCTAATGAAGTTATTTGTTTGCCAATTTTTCGGTCTTTAATTTCTCTCCATCTTTCTACATTGTATGTATGGGAAATCTGATATGGATACGTAATAAGCTCCTAAACTGCGATGGCAGAGCACGTGGAACAAATGAGAATTAAATATGAAGTGGAAACTTCTTATAGGAAAACCAGAGAGAAAGCGTCCAGTAGATAGGCCAAGAATGAGGTGGGAGAATAACATTAACTATGATTTGAGGGAGGTGAATTATACAGGGGTTGATAGGACAAAAATAGCCTAGGATAAGGATGTATAGAGAGCATGAACCTCCGGGTTCGATAATGACAGCATATATCATTTCATAATTTTAAACAAATAAATGAAGGCGATAATACAACAAATGATAATGGGTCCACAGATCGCTTTAGTAAAAAATATTCTTTTCGCATTATTGTGCTGGTTGTAATAATAGAATTACATTAAAACTTCTTTGATACTCCCGTAATTATAAAATGTATCCTTTTCATTTTTGTTTACTAATTCTCCGTTTCCTCCTTTATACATAGATGCTTGACTCAGTAGTAACAATTAGCGGTAGCCGGTGGTTGGAGGTTGTGGCGAAAACAGCAGATTTCGTTACAAATGTCTAATTAAACTAACTCCATGGCGCGATAGGCCTAATAATTGCTGGGTGGGCCTCTAATTCGAATTATTCTTTATGAGGTGGATTGCGGGCAGTAGTTCAATGAGCTACAAGCTGGAGGGTCGAGGGTTCAAGTCCCATTGGGGTCAGGATTTTTAAACTGACCCAAATCCTCTGGCGGCACTATGGCCCTGGGGTCGACTCAGCCTCTAACGGAAATGAGTACCAGACACTTGTTCTGGGGGTAAATGCGGCCGTCACGCAGGGCTGGTAACCCGGCTGACATAAAGTGCCGATTGTCTCCGGGCCTGTTGTGGGATCACTTTACTTTTTTGGGGCACGCCGTAGCGTAGTGGTTAAGGCACTGAGCTACAAGCCGGAGGGTCGAGGGTTCAAGTCCCGTTGGGTCAGGACTTTTAAACTGACCCAAACCCTCTTGCGGCACTATGGCCCTGGGGTCGACTCAGCCTCTAACGGAAATGAGTACCAGACGCTTGTTCTGGGGGTAAAGACGGCCGTCACGCAGGGCTGACAACCCGGCTGACACAAAGTGCCGATTGTCTAGAAAAAGTGGGAGCCTTAACCTCCTACTACCCCAAGGGCCTCCGGGCCTGTTGTGGGATCACTTTACTTTTAAGCATTAGCTCAGGATAGGGATGTATGGAGAGCTTATGTCCGCGCGGCCATGAACCTACGGGTTCGATAGTGCCAGTGAGTGAGTAAGTAAAGTAAGTAAGTAAGTTCAAACAATCTCCTATGAGGTAAGATTAACATTACTTTTATTATCTTTTATTTTTTTAGTAGGTAGTTATAATTTGATAATATTTAATGTATTTCAGGATTATCTATGATTTATTTTTTTAACTTTACCACTTGGTCTACTAGCCTACTGTTGGCCTCAAATCCACATGTGGCATTTACAAAGATGGATTACCATCCAGCCGGTATAGGAGTGACATGCGGTCAGCAGTTAAAAGTGGTTTTCTCATTCTGGAGTTCATGGGGTCTAGATTCAGCGCCATGTCCTGTAGCCCTACACCAAAACATGACGCCACAGATCACTCGGAACGGGGTTGCATATTATATACAAACATCGAATTAAGTTCAATTATCAAGTATGACGTATATTTTTATTTTAAATAAGCTGCATTCTACTGCAAAAAAAAAAAAGAAAGAAAAAAAAACAGTATACAGCAAATGGTAGGAAAATTATTAAAAACGCACACATTATTATAGTAATGTGTGAATAACGATATGATTATGTATAGGCCTCTATATATATAGGCCTACTGATTTGGAAAAAAGAGGTTCTTCCAAATTAATGGAAAGAATCGATTATCGTGTCAGCCTATAAGAAAGGAGATGAAATTGATTGCAACAACTACAGGGACATCTCATTACTTATAACTAACTCACTGGCTCTATCGAACCCGTAGGTTCATGACCGAGCGGACATAAGCTCTCCATACATCCCTATCCTCAGCTAATGTTTTCCAATCATCCCCTGTATAATCTACTTCCCTCAAATCATGGATAATGTTATTTCCCACCTCATTCTTGGTCTAACAACTGGGCTTTTTCCCCTCTGGTTTATCTACAAGAAGATTCCATGCACCTCTTTCATCCCTCATACGTGCCACATGTCCTGCAGTGTACGAGACTTAACTGTTCTTATTGTATCTGGCTTCCTATAAAGACTATGTAATTCACTGTTATGCAGTCTTTTCCATTCACCTGTCTGTTCATCTCTCTTTGGTCCAAAAATTTTTCTAAGAACTTTATTCTCAAATACTCGTAATCTCCTTTCCTCCCTTAAAGTAAGAGTCCATGTTTCGCACCCATATAATATAACTGTGAAAATAACTGTTTTATATATCTTCAGTTTAACGTTTTTTGAAAGGAGTTGGGACGACAAGAGACCCTGTATGCATAATAGCATGCATTTGCAGAATTGAGCCTATGTTTAATTTCTTTATGCATCTCATTCCTATTTGAAACTACTGTTCCTAGATACTTGAAATCAGCAACTTCTTCAAAATTTGCTTCATTTGTCATTAGTTGTCCATTATACTCGTATAACGCATTTCTATGTGTGAACAAATAATTTGTTTTCATTACTTATAAATTCATACACAATTCTAGCAAATATATTAGTATACAGACTTAACACTATATTGACGAAGTAATAGGTGATTATCAATGTGGATTTATGTTAGATATGATTTTTAGTATAAGACATATTTTAGAAAAGGAATTATATATATATATATATATATTATATAATATATATATATATATATATATATATATACTTAAAAAAGGTATAAGATTCAATTATCAGGGAGAAATTATGTAGTATCCTGGTGGAGTTCGGAATTCCTAAAAAGTTAGTTAGACTTATTAGAATGTGTCTAAATGGTATTAAGAGTAGGGTGCGTGTAGGCAAACAGTTCTCGAATAATGTATTGACGTAGACTTTCACGGCCGGAGTTGCTATGATGATCTTGAAGAAGATTTTCGGGTGCAGGCCGTGGTCGTGAGGCTTGTAGTTCAACGACGTTTCGCCAGAGACTGTATCTGGCATCCTCAAGGAACCCTGGCGAAACTTCGGGGAACTACAAGCCTCACGACCACGTCCTACAGCCCCAAAATCTTCTTCAAGATCATCATAGTTCTCGAATACTTTTGAAATACACAATGGGTTGAAGTAAGCAGATACACTATCTCCTGTACTATACAATTTTGTACTAGAACATGCCATAAACTCTTTAGAACATAAAGAAGACCTACAACTCAATGGTATTAATATGATGTTAGTTTATACTGATGGTATAGTATTATTAGGCGATAGTGAAGAGACACTAAGAGTCAACATACACACTCTAGTGAGGAGCACTAAGAAATTGGGACTGGAAGTAAACACCAATAAAACTAAATACATGGTCACACACTGAAATACATTATATAATGGAAATGGATTGTTAATGACAAACGAGGGAAATTTTGAAGAAGTGACTGAAATCAAATACCTAGGAACAATAGTTAATGATAGGAATCAGACGCATAAAGAAATTAAACATGGGCTCAATTCTGCAAATGCATCTTATTATGCATTACAGGAACTGTTTTCGTCCCAACTTCTCTCAAAAGAAGTTTAACTAAAATATATAAAACTATTATTCTTCCAGTTAGGCCTATATGAATGCGAAACATGGAATCTTACATTAAGGAAGGAGAAATGATAACGAGTATTTGAGAATGAAATTCTTAGGAACATTTTTGGATCAAAGAGATGAACAGACAAGCGAATGGAGAAGACTCCATAACAGTGTGTACATGATTTTATTGGAAACCAGACATAAAATGAAGGGTTCAGTCTCGTAGACTGCGATGGGTAGGACATTTGGCTCAAATGGGGATTGAAAGAGGGGCATGGAAACTTCTTGTATGAAAACAGAAGGAAAATTCCCAGTTGGTAGATCAAGAATGAGGTGGGAGAATTACATTAGTTTGAGGGAAGTAGATAATACGCCGTACAGCGGATGATTGGAAAACATTAGCTCAGGATAAGGATGTATGAAGAGCATATGTTCCCGCGGTCATAAACCGACGGGTTCGATAGTGTCAGTATATATATATATATATATATATATATAGCCCTATATATATATATATATATATATATATATATATATATATATATAATTTTTGTCCACCGCTGTGGTCTCGAGGTAGCGTGCTGCCTTGTCACGCAGCGGGCCTGGGTTTAATTCTCGGTCTGGACAGGCTCCTGGGTGAGTTTTCTTTCGGGGTTTTTCCTCATCTGTAAGACAAATGTCAGGAAGCTTAGTGCCCAACTGTCCCCGAAAATCATCCGGCAATCATCATCGGATCATCATCCATCACTGGTGTGGAAAACAACGAGAAGCTACCACACCTATAATTCCTTAGCAAAGCTGCAAAGCATAGCATGAAAATGCTATGATTGCAGTAAACGACCTGCCCTCGGGCAGAATTACTATAGAATAGAATTTTTATCTGAAGAATGTACGGAAAATACCTAAAAATTGAATGAAGAGTTGAGATAAAAATAATCTATGAAACGTCAAACGCCGGAGCATCGGTTATCAGATTTAGCTCTAGCCTCAGCCAGGGGTTATTATATTGGTATTAATAAATCACTTATAATTATTGACATAATTTTATTACGATAAATACTACGTACGTCTATTATGTATTTTCTTATATAATACATTTCAATGATGTTTTATACTTCCTCGACTATATTATATTTTTATCATCAATCATCATCTTAGTACATTCACAAATTTAGGCCATTTGTTGTCCTGTTTCGGCCTCAAAAGAAACACCATCCAAAAGCCATTTGAGTGGATATTTTTACATGCTATGTTTTTTTTTTTATTATTTCTGTTAAACTGTATCTGTAATTGTTAACCTTAAATTTTAAGGATGTCAGTAAACAAACTAATGAACAATACTTAACATTGGAATGGTGGCTATACATAAAATTGTGGGTACAACGTACCGGGATACACTAAAAACTAAAATAATGGCCTACATCAGAACTTAAAAAAAGCTCTTCTTCTTCTTCTTCTTCTTCTTCCGAATGCAGTATTGGGTGATGATGCCCGTTCTGCGACTACAAAAACTGATCTTTCCATCGGTTGAAGGGTCTTCCGAGGCCTCTTTTGCCTTTAGGGTTGAGGTGGTAAATCATCTTTGGTAAACGGGAATTTGACATTCTCTGGACGTGTTGGAACCATTTAATCTGACTATTTAACTCATGCCCCAAAGGGAGTCAATGACCAATCACGTTTCAATGATTTCTGTTTTACAACCAATCAGAGTCGTGTTTCACCAAATATTTATCAGTGTTATAATTACCATATTAAAGAAAGCTCCTCCTTACAATATTGCGTTCCTTTGGCAATAAATAGTATGATCTGGTTGCAGTGATAAACAAAAGAAGCAGTAGAAGCGTACCTATCGTTTCTCATTTGTTTTCAAACATCGCCGTTTACATTAAATATATAAATATTTTAAAATAACTATAGTTAAATAATGATTTGTGAGTAAACAGCTTAATTTTATTCGTTAAATAGTCCTAACAAATGCCACTCTTGATTTCCAAATTCTCTAGATAAATTCACTCCTCACTTCGTGAGTCGTGAATTTATCGATAATTTGGAATCACTCGTGGCATTACTTATGATAATTTTGTATATATTCAACCATTTCCCTACTATTCCACTGCATCCTTATCTCATCACTTTTCATTCTATCCCTTAATGTTACTCCAGTTAGTGATCGGAGGAATCTCATTTGTGAACTATTAATGCGGGATTTATCTTTTGCTCGAAGTGTCCAGCATTCACTTCCGTATAGTAGAGCAGGTTTGGCTATGGCATTATGAAATCTCAATTGGATTTCTTTCCTCATTTGTTTTCCAAAATTTCTCCTAATTATACCATTTAATCTGTTATATTTTTCTAAATTTGTTTCCACATCTTTTTGATTATGAAACTGTGATATATTATTACCTAAATAATTAAAGTGTGTTACTTGTTCTATTGGTTTATTATTTATTATTATTTTTACTAACTTAAAAAAAGCTAATCAAAACAACTAAAAATAACCTTATATTTGTCCACGCTGTGTAGCTTATATTATTTTTATTCCAAGATTCATAGACACTGATTTGCGCTAGAATAGCCAAATTAAATGAACAAGTAGACTCATTGAGAAGAGAAGGCAATTTATGAAAGTGAAAATTGTGGAAAAAAGACTTCATTTGAATGAGACGCACGTTTACTGAAACTTGGAGAAACCATTTCACATACTTTTAACCTACATACATACTTAAAAACATACACGACCTACATACGATTGGAGATTCATTGCTGACATCTACGTAACACAAAACAGGGTGTTTACATGAGTTATTCACGTCTCTAGAATAACATAATAAAACCACATCAAACAAATTATCTCATTCAAACAAAATTCTTACGAATCTTCAATACAGGATACTTATCTATCTACCAGCTCATTGCTATGCACTACATTCCAGTTACAGTGGATGTTAGATCAAGTCTGATAAACAAGGCGATGACATCATATAGTATATTCTGCAAATACAATTTTTATTTAAATTAATTTAATATGAACAATCTCAAACATAAAATTCCACTAATAAAATTCATGATAAAATTGTGCTGAGGTATTAGTAAAAAATATTAAATTATAAAAACTGAATAGTCTATCTCTTAAGTTCAGTCTACTTATCTAGTTTAACACTTTTTTAAAAATATTGTAGTCCATTCGGAACAACATTCTGCTGAAGATGGAACAGGTTCCGAAAGGCCTATAACAGGGCTTAGCATAACATTGTTATGCAATAAATTCCAGTTATCGCGGATCTGACTTCATGTCTGGTAAACAAGAAGATTACATCATATATATTCTGGAAATAAAGGCTACTTTTTAAAATGAATTCATATAATCAATCTCAAACATAAAAAAGTCACTTTATAGTTCAATACTAGTAAAATTCATGATGAAATTCCGTTGACATACTTACTTACTTACTTACTCACTGGCACTATCGAACCCGTAGGTTCATGGCCGCGCGGACATAAGCTCTCCATACATCCCCATCCTGAGCTAATGTTTTCCAATCATTCCCTGTATAATCTACTTCCCTCAAATTATAGTTATGTTATTCTCCACCTCATTCTTGGTCTACCAACTGGGCACCTTCCCTCTGGCCTTCCTACAAGAAGCTTCCATGCAAGTCTTTCATTCCCCATACGTGCAACATGTCCTGCCCAACGCAGTCTACGAGACTTAACTGTTCTTATTATATCTGGCTTCCTATAAAGACCATGTAGTTCATTGTTATGTAGTCTTCTCCATTCACCTGTCTGTTCATATTCCGTTGACATATTGGACACTATATGAAAATGATTATATGTAAAGTTCTGTCTCCTCAACTAATTAAAACTTTTTTTAAAATACGGTCTTTTGGAACAATCTTCTGCTGAAGATATAATTAGTTCTGAAAGGCCTATATAATTGTAAGACTTTAAACTAGTCGAGATGTATGAACCTTACGTGTACAATTTCATAATTTTATATTGTCCTTCATAGATTACGTAATTAATATATTGTGCATGTTAATAGTAATATATTTATTTACTCTCTGGTTTTACGATATTTTCTGTTATTCTTTGATCTGAAAGTTTCCTGAACACTTTATTCTCAAATACTCTTAATTTTCAATTGATTCCATACAATGCAACTGAAAGAAAAACCATTTATGTATTTTTAATTCAATATTATTTTAGATAAGTTGATAAGAGTCCCTGTATTGTCTAAGGGCTTGTGTTTCCACAGTCGAGTCTATGTCTAAATTTTTCTTGCGCCTCATTGTAATCATTGTTCCTGGGTATTTTAATTCCGCCACTTCTCCATTTGTTGTTAAGTGTTAATTCCTATCTAATAATCTATTTGTACGTATGGCCATAGGTCTATATTCAGTTCCATATATTTCCAGCATATATTCAGTTTAATATATTTCAACCACTTCCAGCCCCAATTTCTTAGTATTGTTTGATAGAATGTGTGCTGACTTTTAATATTTGTTCACTATCACATAATAATACTTCAATAACACATTCCTACAATTTTGATTAATACTATTGAGTTGTACCCCGTCTTCAACCTCTAAAGATTGGATTGCACAAAATTATACATTACTATTTAAGGTACAGTTTCCTCTTAAAATAACAGTGGAATATATATATATATATATATATATATATATATATATATAAAGTTGTCCACCGCTGTGGTCTCGAGGTAGCGTGCTGCCTTGTAACGCAGCGGGCCCGGGTTCGATCCCCGGTCGGGGCAGTTTTTCTGGGTGAGGTTTTTATCGGGGTTTTTCCTCACCTGTAAGACAAATGTCAGGAAAACTTTAAGGTAGCGTGCTGCCTTGTCACGCAGCGGGCCCGGGTTCGATCCCCGGTCGGGGCAGTTTTTCTGGGTGAGGTTTTTATCGGGGTTTTTCCTCACCTGTAAGACAAATGTCAGGAAAACTTTAAGGCCCAAACGGTCCCCAAAATCATATGGCCATAATCATCATCATCATCCTTCACCGGTGAGGAAAGCAACGGGAAGCTACCACACCTACGATTCCCTAGTAAAGCTGCAAGCATAGCATGGAAATGCTATGATTGCAGTGAAGGACCTGCCTTCGGGCAGAATTACTATAGATGGATGGATATATAAAGTTATTTTATTTTTGTTTAACTGCTCTCCTTAACAGATAAGGGCATTAATGTCGCTATTCTAAACTGGCGGGAAAGGGCCGACACATTTTTTCTTAGAATTATTTTTTCAGTCTTTGAGGTTATTTTACGTTTGGCATATCTACCACTCAGGACCTACGACTTTATTTACTCTCCGAAAGAACCCATACTTGAGATTTTACGCTCTGAAAATTAGACTTCCACGGCCGGGTTCTAATCCCCGAACATCGTAACCAGAGGTGAATATGATAACTACTAGTCCACCGGGACCGATAAAATAAATATAAATAAATTTCGTCGCGCAGAAACTCCGTAAACTAAACGAATTCCTGAGCAAGCCAAATTTACAGTAGCCATAAGATTATGCTGGTTAATAGAGTATATTTTTCTTTGTTCATTAAATCATATGTACCTACTTACAGAGTTTCGTTGCGAGGAAAACATGCCAGCCACTAGAGCAATTTTTAAATTTTGGCTTTCAGGTAAACCCCAAATCCTAATGGTTTGATTTCAATGATGTTTGGGGAATATCTAGCTAGTTTTATTTCTTTTTGGTTTTATTTCATTTGGATATACTTATTTTAGTAGCGAAAAATCGAAAATTGCAACCGCCAGAGCAATCTTTAAATTTTAGTTGCAGGTTAACCTATACTCGTAATTATTCAATTTTGTTGGTTAAAGATTTCGGCATTAGTTTTCCTAATTTATTGTTATATGCCGAGTTTGGTTTCGAAAAAAAATGTGGTGGCTAGGATGCTAACAGGCACTCATATACATGTACAGCTTGTATTTATAAATTTTTGACATGGTTATTTTTGGTGCCTAGTAAGGTGTTTCGATGAAGATTTGTAAACAAAAATAAATAACATTTTCATGACAACTCCCTCTAAATCTACATTCCTTCGGAATTCAAATAACAACGAACACACGTAAGAAGTAATTTATGGAATGTTCATACTAGAAAAAAAAAAAAGAAGAACTGATTAAACTGGAAATACTGGTCGATGAAGATCCAAAAGATATCTAGGACAACTTAACCAGTTTACTGTAACAATTATTATAGATTTTTTTCCATTGCCACATCTTACGTTAACATGCTGCAGCGAAACTTCCCAGACATCTTACAGACATCAGAGTATTAACACTCTCTTGTAACATAGTTTTAAAGTTGATACTTTCTTACTCACTGGCACTATCGAACCCGTAGGACATAAGCTCTCCATACATCCCTATCCTGAGCTAATGCTTTCCAATCATTCCCTCTATAATCTTCTTCCCTCAAATCATAGTTAATGTTATTCTTTCACCTCATTCTTGGTCTACCAACTGGGCGTTTTCCCTCTGGCTTTCCTACAAGAAGCTTCCATGCAAGTCTTTCATTCCCCATACGTGCAACATGTCCTGCCCATCGCAGTCTACGAGACTTAACTGTTCTTATTATATCTGGCTTCCTATAAAGACCATGTAGTTCATTGTTAAGTAGTCTTCTCCATTCACCTGTCTGTTCATCTCTCTTTGGTCCAAAAATTTTCCTAAGTACTTTATTCTCATATACTTGTAATCTCCTTTCCTCCATTAAAGTAAGAGTCCATGTTTCGCACCCATATAATATAACTGGTAGAATAATAGTTTTATATATTTTCAGTTTAACGTTTTTTGAAAGGAGTTGGGACAGCAAGAGTCTCTGCAATGCATAATAGCACGCATTTCCGGAATTGAGCCTATGTTTAATTTCTTTGTGCATCTCGTTCCTATTTGTGATTTTTAAAGCTGATAAGTCATTTAATCATCAATATTTAAACTACATTTTCTCACTCATTAAATGTCATTTCTAAATGATAATATTCTAACAAAAGTTGATTCTTCATAATCATAACTGGCTATAAAACACGGAGATTCACGACCGCGCGCACATAAGCTCTTCATACATCCCTATCCTAACCTAATATTTTTCAATAATTTTTCAATAATTCCCTGTATAAAATTTACTTTCCTAAAAAAATCTCCATGGCGCAACATACCTAGAAAGCCCTTGATCTACCAGCCGGCTGCTGGCCTCATGCGTTAATCACAAAGATCATATGGCTACTACAGGGATGACATGTGGTCAATATGTAGGGCCACTTAGCCGCTGCCTAAAATTTCTTGAGAAAACTTGTTTCCATACGTGGATTCGAACTAGCGCAAGTCTCATAGCTCTGCACATAGACGAATGCTTTAAACCGCTCGCTACGGCGCGGGACACGTTCCCACCTCATTCTTGGCCCACCAACTAAGAATTTTCCCTCTGATTTTCCTACAAGAATTTTTATGCACCTCTAACATTCTCGATTCGTGCCAAATGTCCTGGCGATCGTAATTTATGAGATCTAACTGTTCTTATTATGTCCGATTTTCCATTATATCACATTTTTACACAATTTATGAAACAATAAAAACGTCCCTCGAATGAAGATTTTTAAACAATTTATTGTGACATTTGTTTTAGATGTAACATTATCTTACAGCTAAGTTTATTCGAATGGTAAATGATGTCACATACTTAAACATGCTACAAGCCGAATAGTTGAGGATTCAACTCCCAAGGGGGTAATGATTTTTTAATCGGCCTAAACCTTCCGCAGCATCATGGCTCAGGGATCGACTCAGCCTCTAACTAAAATGAGTGCCAAGTATATTCTGGGCTAAAAGCGGCCATCACACAGGGCTGACAACCTGGCTGACATCTCGTGCCGATTGTCTTCTACTGCCTCAATGACTTCCTAAGGCCTGTAGTGGGATCACTTTAATTTTATTTTTTTACATATATAAAAGTGTGTAAATATTGCATTAATTGTTGATGGTTCAGAGCGCAAGTAGACCAATTCAAGCATGCCACGTTTTGAGAAACAAGATGTTAAAAGTTAATAATCCATAATTAATTATAGGGAGTATTTCAAAACTCTACAATTATATTTTAGAGGTAATCTTAAACTGAGGTACGATGAAGAGTTCTTAGAATTCAGGCACGTGCTTTCAACCCCATCTACCCCAGCACTGCTGAGATAATAAGTATATTCATAATTTTGGAATAAATAAAATGCATTTTCCAAATTTCACTCAAATACATTACGCGTGAAGATTAAATTTCCCGCCGCGCACCATACATGATTACATATTCAGCCTGAAGGAACCCTCTGTCTTCACATTATCCATAGAAACACCAGCTACTATATGAGTGATAAATTCACGCATGCGCAGATAATATATTTCGATGTGTCATTAACAGAAAAAGTTAGTATCTAACGACTCAACTATTTATAGATTATTATCAGATGACAAGAATAGGCTGATGTCACAGAAATTCGAAGGCAAAATGTATATTTTGTTGATCGATTACACAAGGCTGAATGACGTTACTACCTAGCGATTCATGATGCATTCCTTTGACGAAGAAACGTTACTGGTTGATGCGGAAATTGGAAGTTGTTTAACAATAGAATTTTTCGAAATAATATATTTACATTCATAACATTTCATCTAAATCATGCTACAGTAAAACTTGTTTAATCCAGAACGTGAAAAATGCGGAAATCTGTCCAATGTGAACAAATTTACTGGTCCCGGCGAAATAATAGTAATTTATTTTGCATAAAACGGAATATATCCAACGCGGAAACGGAAGGATATTTCTACACAATTCATACAAAAAATAAAGCGGAAAGACAGAGGGAGAAGTAAATTAGTTTCAACTTCATTGAAATCCGGCTAGGAAAAAAAAAAAGAATGTTTCCTGCCACCGGGTAAAGTTGAGATTCTACCTGAATTTTTTTTTCGGCCTCAGTGCACACCCGTTATTCGAAATACAGATACAGTACCACTGCACAGTAAAATCTTAAATTTGTTTAAGTTCTGAGATCGATCTTTCCCAGGTAGCGTTCTGAATTTACGGAATAAAGATAGCTAAAATGTATATATTATTAAACGAAAAAGTGAAAGTACTGAAGATAAAAAGGAAAAACTCTCAGTGCCCGAAATAATGACTAAATTTAAATGTGAAAATTCTCAAGTTTGAGACTTTAAACACACAAAGAAAAAATAATGAATGCATGGATGCAAGGAAATGGTCAAATGAAGAGAAAGCAAAAAAATAAAAATAAAACAGGAAATGAATAAATCAATAAAGTAGTGTAGGAGTGTTTTACAAGTGCACAATCAAAAAATCTCCAAATTTTCGGAACAATGGGATGCTCCGAAGTCGAGCTTTAGCTGTTGATAATTCCTAGGGAATAACGATTTCAAGGCATCTTCATGCTGGTTGCATAGTTTTAGAAGACGATACAATGTAGTGTAGAATGAAATTTGCGGGGAATCAAAGGATGTGGACAAAAGTGTAGTTAGTGAGAGGAAACCGAAACTGCATACTTTAATTTCAGGATACGTGCCTAAGAGACATTTTAATGCTGATGATACGAGACTGTTTTATCGCGCCTTACCGTCGATGTTGCTCGTACTATACTTCACTTTTCAACGGCAGCAGAATTACAATTAATCCAAGGCACTCTATAATCTAAGATTATTTATACGTTTTCGTTTTTTTATAATGTGGAATTTAGTCTAATGTGGAAAAAGTTTTGAGCAAGTTTTAATATAGTTATATTTTTTCCAACACACAAGAAACAATATAAAATCAAATTATGTTTGTCAGCTATGGCAACCTATTAATTAAAAGCTTTAATCATGTTATGTAACTGAATAACTCAACGATTTAATAATTAGGAAAATATGTATATTATTTGTAGAAACGCAAACATGAAGTAATTTAACACTAACACTAAGTTTGTTTAAATGCGTTGATTGTACAAACGTAAGTGTGAAATTTCTAAAAATGTTCATATTTTATATACCATGCTAGTATTATGGTAGGTTTAGAATAACAAATGACAATATTATTTATAAACTGGACATTTTGCAATATGGTTAGTCCTGGTGGATTAGTGATTACTATGCTCGCCTCTGGTTCCAAGGTTCGAGGGCTCAAACCCTGCCGACGGGGTTCTCAAGGCATAAAAATTTAAAGTAAAGGTTCATTTGAAAAGGAAATAAAGCCGTGGGTCCTGCATTGTAGATTTATGTCATGTAAAAGAATCTCAGTTTGAAATAGAGACATCTGAGTAAAATTTGTTGGCCCTTTCACGCCCACATTTGAAATGTGATGCTAATAAGTGTCAAAGAGCCTCGTTAAATAAAATTATAGCCTAGCATTTTGCAATACGAGTTGCAAGACGAATTTTCATCATTCAGCTGGGGTAACTGCTATGACCATCGCACGCCACTGTTAGAATTATATTAATATTAGTTATTTTTTTATGAGAGGCCTAGCACAGTTTTTGGACTTCATCTAATTGTGCTTTGAACTATAAACATAGTAGTGCAACAATGAAAAAGCGACGTTCTTCTCAATTTGGGACCATGCAGTTAATATATTAATAACACTGGTCAACAGTGGTTTCGTTGAGATATCCAGGGCAACAACATTTTTTTTTTGTAGAGCTGTGTAATGTAAAGAAAAATCTTCTTCGTGTACTCTTATGTCCCTCATTGTGACACGAGTGCTCCTATCGAGAAGTTTCTTAACCAAGCTAATTTAGTTACACTTATTTTCCTACATATGTTAGTGAGTGACATGTGGTAATTCATACCGTCTGAATGAGACATCTAGTAGGTATTATCTTGATGGGGAGTTACATTTATTTTCCTACAGATGCCAGTGAGTGAAATGAGGTATTTCATACCGTCTGAATGAGATATCTAGTAGGCAAGTAAGGTATTATTTGGATGGAGGAGGAAGATCGGTTAAATTTTGCTCAGTGGTTTCTTTTTCCTCAGGCTTGAGGTTTCTTTTATGAGTCCGAAAATCTTGAGACACGGGAGCCGCGGCTTTAAAGTTTCCCAGGCGATTTTTCTTTGGATTTTTTCATCCTAAAAATCCTTTGACCCCGGCCGGGTTTCAACCCGCGACCCTGGGGACTAGAGACGAGGAACATAAACACTAGAGTAGACCATCGCGGTATTAGTAGTATTTAAGAAATGTTTGTTTTAAGCGATTTTACAATTGATTTTTAAGTGTTAAGTTGAAAGAGAATAACACATAACTTGAATTTAATGCATTGCAGATCAGTCTTTTTGTTCCATCAAAGCAAGTATTTTTATCAACTAATTTCGGTAAGATAATTTCCTTTTTTCACCTTAGAGGTCAGGTCAGCAAAACATATGGCGAGCAATATTATTATTTTAGTCTGACTATCTGAGTGCAACAACAACAACAACATCAACAGGGATGGAATATTCGCATGGAATAGTTAATGCAACTAAAGATAAAAAAAATGCCTGGACCGGGATTTAAACTCAAGTTCACCAGTTTCACGCGCTGGCACACTAATCACTTGTACCACTCAGGTAATACAGGAGAACCACAGTTGTGTCTATATTTGAATTTTCCGTGTACCCAAAATAGTGAAATTCTATTCACATTACAACAGGATTGCTTCTAGAAAGAATACATTGTGATAGGATTTATTCCGTGGCATATCAGCTAATTATGAACGTTATATTAAAATAAATGTACTCAGGCAACTTATTCGAATGCAATAGTTAATGCAACAAAAAAGAAAAAATGTTTATTGAGCCGGGATTTGAACCGAAGGTCTCCAGATTTACGGGTTGGCTCACCACCCACTTGTGATACTCTGGCAATCCAGGAGTATACACAATTTTTTTCTCTACTTGAACTCCCCATGTATCCATAGCATTGTAATTATATTCATGTTACGCCTAAAATAGGGTTGCATTTATAATATTCACAACAAAAGTTAATGTATTTTTATTTCAGTATATGGACGCTCATTTAACTAAGATAAAACAAGAGCGTTTTTAAATTTAAAAAAATTCTTAAATTTCGCATTTATAAATCAAAGAGAACATAAAACATAGAATTGAATTGAGTAGCAAAATAATATCATCATTAAATTCCATATGGTGGGATAAGCATATTTGGAAAGACACAAAAAAATATATTGGTAAAACATTGGTGGAATCTGTTGCAATGTACGGAAGTGAGGTATGGACAATCAATAAGTACTACAAGAATAGACTAATAGCTCTAGAAATGGATTATTTACGAAGAAGTGCCAGAAAGTCTAAATTAGAACGTGTCACAAATAAGGAAATTAGAAACAAAATGGAAGCAGAAGAAAGCATAATTGAAAGAATTGAGGAGAAGGAATTAAAGTGGTTAGGACATGTTTTAAGAATGGAAGATGAGCGATGGCCGAAGCAACTATATGAATGGCATCCTAACAGAAAGAAGAAAAGAGGAAGACCAAGGTTAACATGGAAGGAAAACATGAAGACAGTAATGCAAGCTAGAGGGCTAAGCATCGAAGATGCCCAAGACCGTAGGCTTTGGAGGTTTGGCACGGGAAGACGGCAGCAGCTGTAAAAACCCGAAGATAGATAGATAGATTTATATAAAAGATGACATAGTCCCGTAAAATGTTACATTTGTTGTATGGAATTATCCTTATGGTCTTGCGTCAACAGAACTCTGTTTGATTAGGCCTATATGTTTTATAATATATATATATATATATATATATATATTACCTTTCAATTAAACGATATCACTAAAAATATAACATAGGTAAATCAAAAGCCATGAGTATGTATGGAAAGGATTTATAATGAATTGAAATAAAATTAGAAATAAACACTATTGCATTTACTTATTCAATTGATTTCATCTCTGATATAAAAACAACATAGACAAAAATTACAAACATATAACAAAGTCAGTTGAGTATTAAATATAATTTTGGAAATCCCAGTAAAATACAGATTTATGGTTACACAATTTAATAGCAAATGCAGCTTTAAAATACAGCAGATTTTATACTTAAGTAGAAATCCCGTTTACAAGCAGCCCAAATGAGTTTTTAAGTACACCATTAGGTCTACAAAAAATGAAAAACACAAATATAAGGACAATATTAAGAGTAGAAAAACCATTATAGAAGAGACTCAGATTTAACAGAATAATTGGCAGGATCATTTGTAGCGAAAAAACTCAAACCGACTAACAAAACAAGCTTTATTGTACCAATCTAAAATATTCAGAAACAGATGAAGATGAAAACAATGATGGGGCTATCGAGGACATCTTGATGCATAGGAACTGGTTTACAAAAATAGCTTACACTCTATATGTTCAATGTTCGTAGTTTTGATAATTGACGGCAAGCAGCGATTGCAAATGTGAACATGATTTTCGTAGAATATGGGTGCAAGGACTCTTATAGGAGTGGTGTGGGTTGTTCTACCGCAAATGTAAGTCTATAAATCTTGGAACGGAAAATAAGTTACTAATTACTGAGACGGAAACTAATCCCCCATTATACATGTTATTATTAAAATTAAATTAAAAGAATATTTATATAATCATAAAGGAGAATTCCAGTCATTACTTGTCTGGTGACCAAAATTTGGAAGTAGGCATACATATGGGAATCTTAAGCTCGTGGAGCCCCAAAGTATATAAGCAATTAGCTGCAAATCCTACAGTCTATTGGAATAGTCACGTAGAAGCCATAAAACTCAGTAGTTAGAAAGGTGGAAGGTACGTTGGATAACAAAACCTTCTTTACAAATAAACATCTTACAACCCTGCCGCCTATACAGGTGTTGAGATGTCCAGAAAAGTAGCTTTTAACAAGGTCAACGAAGTCGGGGAGAAACATGGTCTGAAGGTGTGTGAAATTTGTAGGCGTAAATGTTTTTAGCCAATAAGAATGTATATTTTATATTATTATAATATATTTACCAATTGAATGTGCGATGGTAATAATGTTACCACCCTAAAGATTCTCAAAAGGTTGGGCTTCGAAAGGAGTCTAGAACGAAGTTGACAGACACTCTCGCTCCTGCATTGAGCAGGGTAAGTTTATTTGCTCGCCCCCCAAGAGCGGGCGCGAAATTAATATTGTTCTAAGATTTTACAACGGCCGCAACTTAGTGAGAATATTAGAGGCCAGTAAGTAATTTTATAGTTAGGAGGATGGATCTCCAATTGAATAAACGTGTGCTATATAAGTCAAATATAGGGATTGCGAGAAATAAAGGGTCCTAGTAGAACGGCATATTTACATAAATAGACTGCGAATAACGTAAAAGTGCCTTGAGAATCTTAGCGATAGCTGTCAGATTAGTTCTGCCAAATATTAATTGATAAAATAAGAAAAGAATTGAAAGTGTATGTATCAATATTTTCCTACTTTAGAATAAAGATAGGCCTATATATATAATATTTCCTCGTCTATCTCTATCATCAACGTAGTTGCCTTCAAGTTGATCGTGATTGTCCCCTGAGAAACTCATTGCTCACAGACACTCATCCCGAGTTAAGGCCCCATGTTACACTACATATCGATACGTATCGGGTAATTCCGATTGCATATAGTACTACCGACTTGTTTACCAATATATTTATTTACGTTTCCTCATGTACTATCCAACACAGCGGAACATTGACCTGCTTCATTTGTGGATGATATGCGTACACTCGCTTCACGTCAGTCTGTGAACATGGGTGAGGAGCAGCTATTACTCTAAGTAAGCTGGGTAAAGTGCTTCATTTGCTACTTGTTCTTGACTATATCCACTATCTGACTATATCTACGTCCGAGCTACACAGCAACAGTACCGCTATGACAGGATATGTCGTATAATAGCTACTTCACACGATTTTCATATGCATAGTTCAATCCATGATAACACTTAACAACATATACTACACAACATGGACAAACATACATTTAGGGCAGGTTATTTTTGTTTTATTTTTTATGTACAGGGTAGTCATAAAGTCTCAATCTATTTCTGTTTTTGTTAAGGATCAACAAGCTTGCTGACGATAGAAGAACATATGTTGTTAGTGCGCGACTGCGCGGATTATATCTTATATCGAGGTGCGACAGTCGTTCATTTGGAAATTTCACAAAACAGGTCCCACTAGTGAACATCCGGTTACTTTTTGGCAAATTTCAAAGAACTGGAAACGTTGCCGATGAATCACGCTCCGGGAGACATATGCCAGAAGTGATGTGCAGCGGTTGAGAGAAGCAATCAGGTCGTCGTTTAAGCAATGAGTTAGACGTACCAAAATCAATGATTTTTAAAGTCTTATATTTTACATTGATAAAAAAGTGTAAGTCTACTACATTCAGGTGCTCCACAAATTATTTGAAGAAGATTATGCAGCTAGTCAAGCTGTGTGAGATGATTTGATATTGGCTGCATACAATGAGAACATTATAAGTCACATTTCTTTCAGTGATGAGGTCACTTTCCATATCTGCGACAAGGTTACCAAACGTAACAGTCGCATATGGGGTACCGAACCACCTCACACTACCAGAGAATTGCAAAGAGGCAAACCAAAAGTGAACGTGTGGCTTTGGATTCGCAAAGACCTTCATGCTTGCCAAAACAACAAATGATGGGAACATTTACCTTGATATGCTTGAGAAATTACTCTAACCACAGATACGCCATGAGGGCATTGCTGACTCCTTTGTGGTACAACACGATGGAGCACCCCCTCATTTTGTGCCGAATATGCGGGACTATCTCAATCGAACATTTCCCAATAGATGGGTGGGTAGAGGTTCAGCAAAACTTTGGCCATCACGTTCCCCTGATTTCAGACGCTCCTGAACTTCTTTGATTGGGGGTTCATAAATGGAAAGGCGTAAAAAAAGTACGGGATCTCCAGGATCTTACGACTCGAATCCGCAATGCAGTGCAGCTACTTCACCAGCTATGTTTCAAAATGTCTTTCGGGTTACTCTTGAACAATGGGAACAATGCTTAGAAATGGACGGAGGCCATATTGAATTGCGATGAACGTGTGTACATAACACGATAATAAACAAAATGCAAATTATCAAACTGAATCCATTACTTCTTGGAAATGGATTGAGATTTTGTGACCACTCTGTACAAGATTGATGTGCTTTGTTCTTCTAATTTTTTAGCATATTCCCGTAAGTGGTTATTCTGTTATACTTATAATTTATATTCACCTTCCAAAGTTACGAATTGCTAAAATTGTGTTTTTGGGCTATTTTATATCAAATTCTCATTACATTTTCCGTTTTTTCTTCGAAAAAAAACACACATTTTCCTCATGTTTTTATATTCAACAGTTTTAATAATTTATAGGTTATATGTTATTTATTTTATTAGAATTACTGTGGACTGTCATTTGCACTAGAATCCTAGGGACAAGAGTCAAGTATATTCAGAATAACAGATACAGCACAAATAAAAATAAAAATAAATGTATATTTCTGTATGGACTATAGTAATAAAATTATTAAGATTAACTGCAGTGGACTAGCTAAAATTCATAGCCCTTGGTGAATGGTGGTGATAAGTGAGTTTGACCCTCAGGGATAATCAAATTTTACTGGCTAATAGAGGGTTCACCATTTTCAAGATACGCGTGATGTAATATTGAATAGTTTATTTTCTGTTCTCATAATTCTTCTATGAACTACTGAAATGTATAGTACCTTACTTTTTTGTTGTTTTCGTTCTCGGATTCAAACCCAGCTGTAGACAATGGTGTTTTAAGGACGACCTTCGGAAAGGAAGTTAAGCTGTGGGAACGTAAAAGATTCTCAAGCATAGAATAAGATGACCCTGGGTAAAATCTGTGGGTCATTTTAGGTCCAAATTTAATTTTCTACGCTGATGACCTCAGTTGTTCATTAGTAGAGGAGCTTGAATGTTCATTGGAATGTATTTTTAATTTACATTTTAAATGATAATTTTAATTAACAAACAATACACAAAGTAAGTTTCTCAACACGTCACTGACTTCCTGAATCGAAAACTGTCGTGAATAAGGATAGTGGCTACTCTATCATTTTTAAAAATAACTTTTATTATTACCAGTAATTTAGAGATAAGAAATTGATTAATTATATTTCTCTAAATCAACACAATTTTAAGTCGCCATCTATTCGCCCATCGTGGAACCTGAATCACAAGAAGTTGCTGTGGGTGTCATTAGGACACACCATCACTTTAAGCTTTGGGTCCCAAGTCTGAAGATTTTCGAGATCGTTAAACCTAAATTAGACCCTCTGAGAATAACTTAATCGACCTTTCTCAACTAAGTAATACCTTAGTTGCCTACTATAAGTCTCTTTGAGAAAATGAGCTAACCACTTACCATTCGCTGACATCGTAGTGTAATAAGCATATCTAAATTAGCTTGGTTAAGTAACTACCGCAAGGTAACATCCTTCCCCCGCTTAGGGCGGAATTCATGGAACCATCTTTACGCAAAGACCGACTCTTCCCCCCCCTCTATGACGTAGAGAGTATTCATAAAACCGGTTCGCTCTTTGCGTAAAGATTGTTTAATGAATTTCGCCCTTAGTATTTGGGTTCAGGCAGACAAGCAGGCAGGCAGACAGACAGACAGACAGATAGACAACAATTAACATCATTATTATCATCTTTCCATCAATTAATAAGATATTTTGTCTTAAACTACCTACCTCAAAGGAGTTTACGTCAATGCTTACCGGACACGGGAAAATAAATCATATTTGTACAGGTTCAATATTATAGACAATCCAGCATGCGCATGCAACCGAGGACGCCAAACTATAAATAATTTAATTTACGATTTCCCGGGGACAAGACAGAAAGAATGTTACTAAGATCAGTAAAATGTAATCCTGGAGAAAATTGGTCCATAACAAATCACGAATTTGAGAACCATAGCTACCAACAATTTTTTTTTTCAGATCAATAGATTTTGGATAGAGGAATTTGGCTATATAAATGAGGACGTAATGAGTATGTAAATGAGATTGTATATAGTTTGTGTAGTTAAAAAAATGTGTATATAGCGTGTATATAGACATATAGATAGCAGAATGGTAGGATTTCCAATAGGCTATTATAATTATAAAATATAAGATATATGGAAATCTATTAACATATTAGAAAAGAGTTTGCTAGATATTTAAAAAAAATGTAGACTAGGAACTAGTTGTGGTGTTGGGGTAGCGTCGCTTTCTTGTACGCAACGGGCCAGGATTTGATCAACGCAACGGTCGGGACAAGTTTCCTGGGTGATGGTATTTTTCGGGGTTTTTCCTCACGTGTAAGACAAATGTCAGGAAACCCAAGGTCCAAATGGATCCTAAACATCATCTGGCCATCATAACCATCATCATCATATTCGCCATGTTTAGTATGAATGTGTGTGTGTTTTAATGGTGTGTTTTGTCTTAATGGCATGTCTCGGGGGAGACCCTCCATGTCCTTGTGTGGTTAAAAAAGTATATATTATGTATATATATATGATCCCTCTCCCGACAGGTCGTGCCACTATAAGATCCGGAGGTGTGGCATGTAAATAGTAAAACTGAGTTAAAGAAGAAGAAGAAGAAGACTAGGCACTAAAGAGTGTAATTAATTAATTTGTATTTATAGCAATGTAATTAATCTTCTTCTTCACTTCCGGGTTTAGGCAAGAGTTGCCTGTTCCGTCTTCACTAATAGATCTAAGACCATCTCTTCCGAGGACGTCCGACATCTCTTCTTCCTCTTGGAAAATAATGGAAGATTTTATTACTAATTTACTTCCTTCCATTCTTTCTACATGTTCTTTCCACTGTAGCTTGTTGTTAAATATCTTTTCTTTTATGGAGTAGATCTGCAGTTCTTCACGGATATCCTCGTTTCTTATCTGGTCCATTCTAGTCCAATCTTTTACTCTTCTTAAAAATTTCATCTCGGTTGCTTGGATTTTACTTTCTTGTTTGGTAGTGGTAATCCAAGATTCACTCCCATACAAAAGGACAGGGACAGCCATTGTTTTATAAAATGTTAATTTTGTTTGTTTATGGGCTTTATTATTCAATGTTCTATTTATTGTACCACAAATAGCTTGAAACTGGTGTTGTTTTGATGTAATTAATTATTGTTTATATTGTAGGGCCTACTGTCATTGATACCATAACAATAGAAGAATTAACCGAAACAGTAACGAGATTCAAAAATAAAAAAAAATCACCTGGAACTGATAGAATAAATATCGAACTTACTAAATGGGGATTTCAAGTCTTATATCTAAAATATTATACATATATATATATATATATATATATATATATATGCCTAGCTTAATAAACATCTGCTGGCAATATGGTTATGTACCTGAGAAATGGAGTGAAGTTATTGTTATCCTAGATAAAAAAAGCGACAGATATAACCTAAATAACTACAGAGGTATAAGCCTTATGGGAACATAAAGCAAAATCTATGATAAAATACTATGCACAAGAATTGGAAAGATAAGTGATGAAATTATTTCAAACGAACAGGAATGGATTCAAAAAAGTCCGTTCTACAATTGACTGTATTTTTTTTTATCTCCAACTGTTGATTGAAAACAGAAGAGAATTTAATCTTGAAACACACATATTGTTTATCAACTATGAGAAGGCGTTCCATAAACGTTCTAAATTATGGGATATATTTAAAAATAAAGGATATCCACATCATGTAATTAAAGCTATAAAAACGTTTATACGAAAAAAAATCATATAGATAAAGGAAATGGTCCTGGAGAAACTTACATAGAAATCAACAATGGACTTCGCCAAACATGTTTAATATATATTTACACGATGTCAATAGTACATGGAAAACTTTATTAGATGAACATTTTATGATAAACGGAATGAAAATGAACTGTATTTTATTCGCACATGACCAGATCATTGTAGCTTCCTCAGAAATTCAACTACAAAAATCAGTTTATAAATGATGGAAACTAATAAAATACTATAATTTTAAAATGTCAACAGAGAAAACAAAGTCCAGAAACTCATTGGATCTCAGCATAAAAGGTCAAAAATTGTAATTGGAACAAACATCATTGAACAATTTTTAATGATCTGGGATGCATGATATCGTACCTGCAAAATTTGGATGTGGAGAAGAAATTAAGGAAATGTCAACAGATATGTGGTTCAATAAGAACATATTTGAGAAATAAGACCACAAGTCAAACTCAATTGGAATTTTACAAAACAGTAGCCGTTCCAACGTTAACGGTTCTGAAACTTGACCTATAACAATTATTATTATTATCTCTGATAAACAAAATTAAGACATTAGAAATGAGATTTCTGAGATCAGTTGCAGGTGTATCTTTAAGAGATCAAAGGAGAAGTCAAGATATCAGAGATTAATTACAAGTATATAGTCTATCTGTTTAGAATAGTTATACGATAACAATTGGACTGACATCCGCAAATTAAACATAGGCCTATAGGCGAAAGGATACGTCCAAATAAATACTAAGTTTTAAAGTAAAATAATTTTAAAGAGTATTATTTTTGTAAGCCTATGTTTTCCCTTTACAGAGATTTAGGCGCTCTCCCCCTACAGGGAAGAATTTGAACCATACTAATTTAGTTACATTTGTTTTCGTATAGATGTCATTTTGAGTGGTACGTGGTCAGCGTTCCGCCTCATACTGACATCTAGGAAACCAAGGTAGTACTAGGACAGGAAAATTCGGTAAATTTTGCTTAGAGGCCTTTCCATTCAGGCTTAAGGATTTTTTACGAGCCTGAAAATCTTCAGACTCGGGACCCACGGCTTAAAGTCCCTCCCGGAGGACTTGCTCCTTGGATTTTTCCGTCCTAAAAAATCCATCGACCCCGGCCGGGTTTGAACCCGCGACCCTTGGGACCAGAGGCAAGGAGCATAACCACTAGTCCACCGAAGCCGACTAATTTTAAATAGAAGGGAAACTATATTTCTTTGAATCTAAAGCTGATCTACAAATATAGGCTATATATTTTATGAAGAGTTCCGGAGGTTTTATGGATAGAATCGTTAATCCGAGGTTTCATTGGAAAATAGGAAAGTGATATTACAAAATAAAGCGAAGTTATTCGTGTTAACCTATGAACTTAATTTATACAACCCCTAAGAGTTTCCTCATCTACTTCCCTTTAAAGAGAGAATAGCTGTATCCTGCGTGAACCCTACGTGAATCCCAAGAGACTCCTAAGTGAATCTCTTATGGTCATATCGTCGAGGGATTCATACAACTATGAACCTGAAGGGGCACATATTCGGCATCAACATTAACGTGTATATTTTGCAACAAATTTTACATAGGAATGATCAGCAGAAATATCAGATTTAAAGAGCAATTTAAATATTTTAAATATGCAGCTACGCTAGGCGTATAATTCATGCTGGTTAGTACATGGAACATACAGAAAACATTTACTGTAGGCCTAATCTATAAAGAGAAACAGAACATATATTACATACTGGAGGAGATAGAAATTTTGAAAGAAATCGAGAACTATATGATTTTACACAAAAAAATCCAGAAACAATAACACTTCCTAAAAATTGTCACAAACAACAGTCAGAAACCTAATCAACCTACAATAAAAAATAACCGAGTTGTACCTTATAAATTATAATTTATATATATATATATATATATATATATATATATATATATAAACTTTTTTTGCGGATGGCATAGTAGTTTTAGCGAAAACGGAAGATGGCTTACAGCAATCTACCTGTCGACTTCGACTCTTAGCAGAATAGTTAACTTATGGCATGTCAATTTATACAAATAAAACGAGAGTTAGGCCTACGGACCTTATAGAACGGAAACCTATTTCAACAAAAATTGCAGGCCTATCTAAAATAAAATTGTTTGACAAGTCTTTTCATTAAAGATATTTAGGATATTATGTCAGGATGACAAGGGAAGCCTTTCTCCAGCATTTATATTTCTGTAAAAAATCTGCTAAATTCTTGTAATTCCTACATCAATCATACTTGTGATTTGACAGGAGAAACCGAAATATGTACAAACCCTAAACTCATTCATCATGAAGATTCTCCATTAACAGCAAAGAAAGTCAGAGAACAACTGAATCAACAAGAATAATAAAAAAAATAATCTTCCGCATAAAGGAAAGGGTATGTTTCTATATAAATAATAAACTCCAGAAAAACCATTGGATTAGAAATATAATCTATGGCATCAAAATGGAGGCAAATATGTTCGCGGTTCGAACTGTACTTTGTAGATACTAGGGCAATAACAGCTGTAGGCGCTGAGTCAACGAGCCTGAAACTCTTGTCCACGTCTTGAGATCTTGCCCCTTCGAAGGAACCTTGCGTATCACTATGCACATTGTTATTTCACCCAACAATTCCGCTCTCATAATCAACCCTACAATACGTCTTGAATGCAGCCTTAAACAATCAGATGAAGGGAACTTGGAGAAGAAGACTATATATGAGCCTTCTAACCTTTATTAAAAAAAAACAGAACCATTCCTGAAGTAATTAGGAATTGGCAAAAATCTCATAGCGCACAATGCAAACCACGCTGAAGGGCTCCGGTTAAAATTATCTGATTCTTGATCCCCCCCTCATTCAGAATTACCTTTCACCTACATTCTAGTTATATGCCTATTGCACAAATTAAAATAAATATATGTTTTGTCTCTACATTATCTAATATTTATATTGTTTTCCTTCTCTATTCTCAAGTATACTTTGTCACTTTTTTGGCAGACTCTATTTGCATCAATTTGTTAAATAAATAACAATGCATCGATATACAAGCTAAAATACAAATGTTTAACAAGTAGGCCTACATGGGACCAACAATATAATTTTCAAACTGTCTTTAGAGCAGAGGCATGCAAGTTGGCGAGACCAATGTTTGCCTATGGGTCAAAAATTTTAACTATTCGGGAAAGTATTTAAACAAAATCACAGCTCGTGAAATTAAGTTCACGAGAATAACAGCAAGGTACACAAAATTAGACACAAAAGTAGAAATACGGACATCCTACAAGAACTTCAAATCGATCTAATACATGGCTGGATGATAATGATGATATTTGATATTTTATATTTACCTGCTATGTGTCATGTACCTTAGTTTCTTATTTTTTTTGACAAAAAAGCTAGATTCTATAGAAATAAGGATTACAATGCAGGCTAAGGAGAAATATCAGATTCTATCAAGGAAAGCTAGAAAAACTGATGAAGTTGACCTGCACTGGTAGTTTTATCTAAATCCTTCGGAATACTATGAATATGGCTAGTAAAAAGTGACCTTCCTCTGTTAAAGCTATGTACTATATGGACATAATATGTGACGTGCTACATTCTCCTGTGTCATACAGATCCATATAATATGTTCCTGAGTTAATTTCAATTCCAATAATTTTTCGGTGTCTATTTACTTAGGGCACAGCTCTTCAATCCATATAAAGGTCAAGTAGTCTTACAGGTGCTAATGTTGTATAATATGGCTGGTAGATTTACATTTCGTTTTATATAGCCTACTAACAAATTAGACTGCATCTGTTCTTCTTTTAAATCATAACATACATATATCTTCTTTGGCAATTGTTTTCATCATCATTTTTCATATGATAAAACAATATTATTGATGATATGTAAGAGAATCATATACAAAGAAGCATAAAATAATAGAAATAATGGAAAGAAACAGTGCTTTCTGAAACAAAGAAGATGCTTAGAGGGACAATAGACATTAATTATATTATTATGTTACGGAGTGGAGTAGAACAGCATAAAAGAGCAACTAGTGGAATAACAATTGTATAAATAAAAATGAAAAAAAAGAGAGTTACACGTAAAATATACAGTCAATATGCCCATTCACCAATTATTAATTAAAATAGTCAACATGTTTCAACAGCCAAGCAGTATTGACTATACTTAATCTTGAAAATGACAGCTAGGCAGTTGAAACATGTTGACTATTTAATTATTAATTAGTGAATTGGGCATATTGACTGTATATTTTGCGATTTTATCACCAAGAAGATCATAAGTGTATTAAATATAAAGAGTTACACGTTTATATTATCAATTTTATGATTGAAAGTACTACGAAGAAAATTAAGAGAAATATAAAAATATTTTATAAACATTGGCTATGCTCCTGAAAAAGATAGAAAAATTGATACCAATGATTATTATATTGGTCTCCAACCGCATATAATTCTGTTAACAAAAATACTATAAATTAGTTACAGAAGATCTTAAAGCCCGTATAAGGAGCAGAGCCTATTCCTGGAGTTGTTGGAACATATGGAGAACAAACATTTAACAAGACTAGTAACAAATTAACGGAATATTCAGTAGGCTATATATCGAATTTAAAATCATAAACAGCCCACTTTCTTTCGTAAATATTAATAAGTGCACATGATCAGTCAGAGACAACACGATCACTTACAGATTATAGCATTGCAAACAAGAAAGCAGCTCCCTACATCCGGGTTGTGTATAGGCCTATATACATTCAGACCATTTTATGGTAATACAAAATTATCTCAATAGCTCCATGAAAGAAAACGAGACAAATAAATTATTTCGTCCAAAAAGAATAGCTTATAATAATAAGAAGAAGTGCGCACAAATGTGCATTAGATTTGGTTCTCTGCTGTATACCAGCAACGATTTTGTTCTCTTCAAACAGACATTTAAATGGTATCTTGCACATGGTCTATCACAGAGCTTACACACGCAGTCCATTGACGGATCACGATAGTTTGAAATTCTGCAGAGTTTGTGGTGATATCCATACACTGCCAGTCTTATTATTGCACTGCGTATCTTGTTGTTTGGTCCAGTCCAGTCTCGATTAATCATTGCATCTGTTGCGTAAAAATCTTCCAATATTTCTTTTCTCTTCTTTTGTCTTATCTCCTGTTTAGTAGCTGGTAGCAGGAACTTTGTGCGTAGATCTTCCACGAGGAAAGTTTCCCGTTCTAACTCATATGCATGTCTAGATGGAGCAAATTTGGAGATCCCCATTGCTGCTTTAAGGAATCTTGCGTTCACTTTTTTCTAAGGTGTTAAAGTCTCCGTAGCTGAAGTCAGTCCATGTGATTTCTATTCCATATGTTAGGATGGGTAGTATTTTGGCCTCAAAAAGTTTCATGGCTGTTGCAAGTGACAGCTGTGTGATGTTTTCTATGCCGTATATGGCAACTATGGCAGTTGCCGCTCTCTCTTTCGTATGAATTCTGAATGACTTGGCTGTTGTTTGGAATATTACTCCTAGATATTTGAAGACGTTTGTGATTTGCAACAGGTTGCCCTGGAGTTGTATGTGGTCGCCGTCTACCAGTCGACCACCCTTTCTGAATACCATCTGTACCGTTTTTGATAGGTTTATATCAAAGCCATTTTTCTGCCCAAGATGCGAGATTGTGTATTGTTTCTTGCAGTTCTTCCTTATCTGTTGCTCCAAGTACCATATTATCTGCGTACATATACATTTTTATTGATGGGCAGCATATCTAGTTTATGTCTGCTGTCATCACATTCAAGAGGAGAGGGCTTAAAAGGTCCCCTTGAAGAACTTCTCTGATTTGAATGACCTCCTTTGACTGCTGAACTGTATCATCTATCTTTAAGTATTTTGAGCTAATACGTTGTGGATAAGTGTTAAGGTGTGCTCGTCCAGCTCATTCATGATTCTTAGTTTTGATATCAGTAATTTCCTGTCCACGTTGTCAAAAGCTTTGCAGTAGTCTACGAATACAGCATAGAACTTCTGCTTCAGTCTACTCAGTGCTTCATGTAAGTCTTTGAGTAGGCTATCTACTGCTTGTAGAGTTGAGCGGCTTTTTCTAAATCCGAACTGTTGGTCTGGTATTTTCCTGTCTATTTTATTTGTTATTCGTGTGTTCAGGATGTTCGTCAATATTTTAAAGGGGTTGTTTTTTAGGGCGATCCCTCTGTACGAGTTAGGATCGTTTGTTGGTCATTTTCCTTTGTAAAGAACCTTTATTATGGCCTGTCTCCATGCGTTTGGAATTTCTCCTAGTTCCAAACATTTGTTTAACAGCTCGACCCATGTCGTTTTTAGTTTATGCTGCTGATTCTTTGAGGAGTTCATTGAAGATTCCGTCAGGTCCTGCCGCTTTGTTATTCTTGAGTTTTTCTATCATCGTGAGGACTTCGTGCGTTGTGATTTATTGTGGTGTTTCATTTGTGGGTGGTCTTATTTTGTCATAGGCTTGATCTTTATTTTCTTGATTTAAAATTGATTGGAAATGTGTTTGCCATGACTTCATTTGTATACTCGGTGTATGCGTTGTTTTTATCCTTTTGAGTGCAATAAACGGATCACTCTCTGCTCTTTGTGCTGCCTCTATGCCGATTTTCTCAATGTGTTCGTTTGTTTTTTTCTTAAGGAGCAGCTTGTACTTTATTCTGCATTCCGCATAATACTCTAGACCCTGATTCTTGTTTGTCGATTTTTTTGCGTGATGTAGTGCTTTCAGAGTTTCGGTTTTCTGTTTGTATCATGCTGCGTCGAACCAAGGTTTTACTTTTCTCTGGGTCCTTTGCGTTGTTGCTGTTTTGAATAGCTGCTCGAGATTTTCCATTGCTTCTGTTATCTTATATTCGATTTTATGAATTCGATTTCTTGCTCAGATTCTTTCAGCTTCTGTACATTTATTTTCCTTGATATTTTTGGTATTCTGCTTAGGTGTCTCAATTTTCTATAGTTTGTTCTGTTTCGAACCAAGTTACGACTGGAATGTGTTTTCTGAGTGCTGTAAGTTCTGATGTCATAAGGACTTCTGTTTTTTTCACTTTGACGTTATTGCCTTTTATGAAGACCAAGTCTATTGTACTGCTGCCATTTTTTGCATAGTAGGTTTACTGGTCTGATTTGTTTATTAACCTGAAGCCTTCTTCTTCCAATGTATCGACTAGGATTCTGGATCTTTGGAACCGAAGGAACAGTTGAAATCACCTGCTAGGATCACTGTTTCTTCAGGGTTAGTATATTTAGAGCATTTATCGCTGAGTCTATTACATCTACTGTGTCTGTTTTCGGTTTAAAGTATAAGCCGATTATGGTGACTATATTAGCTTTTACTATTACTAAGTTATTCTCTCTAGTCCACCGCTGTGGTCTCAAGGTAGCGTGCTTCCTTGTCACGCAGCGGGTCCGGGTTCGATTCCCGCTCGGAACAAGTTTCCTGGGTGAGGGTTTTTCGGGTTTTTTTCTCACCTGTAAGACAAATGTCAGGGTACTTTAAGGCCCAAACGGTCCCCAATATCATCTGGCCATCATTATCATAAATATCATATTCACCTTATTAGATTAAGTTTAGGTTTAAGGCCTCTCCTGGCGCATTGTTACCCATCGCCATCACCCATCATATCACTAGGGCAGCGTAACCCCGCCTTCCAGGCGCCCCCAACCTTAGAAGTGGGTTACAATACGCCAATGCCAGGAGAGAATACCTGAAATGTCGAATGACAAAAAAATGACATTGAAAAAAGAAAAAGAAGCTAATCTCTCTATGTTCAAAGTTTTTCTGTCACATTTTTGGGCTAAAATAACATGATACTCCTCCTGAAGGCCTTCCTGTTGGTCCTTTAGTTGCTGGAGTGTGTGTTCGTATTTTCCTGGGATTTCAATTGATTTCCTTGCTGTTTCTGTTATGTTACAATGATGTCATATTCTTGTAGTGTTGTTTTTTGTTATTAAGTTCATTACATTCTCTGTCCTTCTATATTCCATAGGTTCATTTTCCATTCCATTTCCAACGGGTATGCTGGGGTTTCTGGAGAAGTGGCATGTTTAAATACTCTCGATGAGTGGGTCTGTAGTAGGGAGGTTGACTCCTGTAAGTCGGCTGCCTTGCGAAAAACGAAAAGGCCGTATTACTACTCCATTTGGCCAAAATCTGGGTTTTCGGTGTCCGCTCGGTGTTGGATTGGTATTCCAATTTTGAACGCCTTGTTTGTTCCAAGCGTTCTTAGTTCTTCGCATGTTATGTGTTTTTGTGGAATGCCTTTCTTGCTTAGGAACATTTTGACCTTTCCTCTGTGTTTGTTGTGAGAGACGCCCTGCAATAGATCCATGTTTTCCTTACACCCGCCATCATTCCAGGGTCCACAGCCGTACTGGTACCAATGATCTGTTTAACTCTACGTCGTCTGTTCTGCACTAAGGTGTAATCTCTCCTCTTCGGGGTTGTTAATCGTTATACTTGACGCGTGGGAGTTGTTTGTATTTTCTGTTTGTTGGATTTTGGTGTAATTGTTTTGTTATCCATGGACTTAGGTCGTGTTCCTTTGATTCTGACGTTGTGTTTTTAATTTCTTCTTTAATAATTTTACTAATCCAGATTGAAAAGCTTTCCATCATAGTTTGTATTGGTTGAGATATTTTATTTCTGATTTTCAATTCCATATCCGCATACTTCTGCATTTTGCCGTCCGTAGTTGCTTTATATGGGTCCCTTACTGCCTCTTCTTGGGGGACATTGTAACTTTGTTGTTCCTTCGGTGTTTGGCCGCATGATGTCGTTAGTTGCAGGTTACTAACTCCTGCTTCTTGAGCCGGGTCAACAGATGGCGCCACTTGTCTCGCCGTGCTGCTCTCTTCTCCCTGCGTATCTTCCACGTTTTCTTTGTTAACCTCACTTATGGGCTTTTTCTTTTCATTATTCAAATTCTCTAAGTTTGTCTTCATTTCTATGATACTTTCTCTGATAACACTCACCGTTTCAAAGATGCCATCTTTTGTTTCCTTTTTTATATATCCGCCTGCCATCGCGATGTTTTCAAGTTCCTTCAGAGCGCTTTCTAGACGTACTACTGCTTCATTCTCCATCTTAACAGTATTATCTGTAGTTTGATCGGGAATCGAACCTAGGACCTCACGGACTGCAGTCAGAAGCTCTAAGCACAAGACTATCAAGCTAACACAGAATAGCTTATAAAGTAATAATATAATAATAATAATAATAATAATAATAATAATAATAATAATAATAATAATAATAATAATAATAATAATAATAATAATAATAATAATAATAATAATAATAATAATAATAATAATAATAATAATAATAATAATAATAATAATAATAATAATAATAATAATAACAATAATAATAATAGTAATAATAATACTAATAATAATAATAATAATAAGAATAATAATGACTTATTTATTCTGGCAGAGTTAAGGCCATAAGGCCTTCTCTTCCACTCAACCAGCACAAATACAAATAAATATTTGACAATATAGATATACACTATACTAATTATAAACAGTTAAAGATGCATCAAATGTAGCAATGTAAATTTCATGTACAAACAACATTTTATAGGATAATAACAATTATAATACGATAATAATAATAATAATAATAATAATAATAATAATAATAATAATAATAATAATATAAATATGATAAATTATACGAGAAACACCAATTAATATTATATATCTTACACTGGGTAATAATGAAGTCGAGGCTTAGAGCAAATGTAAATTTAGATTTCTTTTAAAAGATGCCAATGTCCGGCAGCCCCTTATTTCTTGTGGTAGGGAATTCCAGTTGCGAGAAATGAAGATGGTATATGACATGGAGTGATGTGATGTCCTATGTTGCGGTATATTAAGCAAGAGACTATGTTGTGATCTTGTGTTTAAGTTATGGTTTGAGGATAGATACTGGAAACGGGAATAAATAATTGGGAATCGAGGTATGTAGGATCTTAAATAAGAGATTTTCTTCTCTCTTTTAGATGTAGCCATGACAATTCGTGGAATAATGGAGAAATGTGGTAGTATTTTCGAACATTAAATACACCGTGATTCAAAATTGACTTTACAACTTTACAAGCTTATAGAAATTTATTTAGAAGACCTACAGAATTGGTTTTAATGTCATATGATAGCACAACTCATCATGTTTTCACCGACATAGTTTTATAGTACCTAGTTCTCTCATCGCGTGCGCTAACGTAGTTCATATCAAAATGGCTGCTTTCACAGTAGCCGAGCGTGTTCGTTGTGTGTTTTTGTTCGAAGAAACTAAATCTGCGACAATTGTTCAGCGTAGATTTCGTACCCAGTATGGTAAGGATCCTCCTAGCAGGCCAACAATTTATTCTTGGCACCAAACATTTGTTAGGACTGGCTGTTCTGTTAGTCATTCCAATCATACTGGCCGTCCACGTACGGTTGAAGCTGTGGTTGAACAAGTGAGGGATAGCTTTGCTCGGAGCCCTAGGAAATCAACGCGGCGTGCGTCACGTGAGACTGGCATTTCACAACCGACCATTTGGCGCATACTACGGAGACGTTTGCACTTGAAACCATACTTACCGATTTTCGATGGTGCAACACATTACTGATAATGATAAGATGGTTCGACGTGATTTCTGTGCAGAAATGCTTGGTCGGATTGAGGAAAATGAAACGTATTTGAACCACGTAATCTTCAGCGACGAGTCTACATTCCACGTCAGTGGCAAAGTAAATACCCATAACTGCAGGATCTGGGGCTCTGAACCTCCACATCTCCATCTGCAACACGTACGTGACAGCCCGAAAGTGAATGTGTTTTGTGCCCTAAGTAAAACTAAAGTGTACGGCCCCTTCTTTTTCCAAGAAAAAACTATCAACGGTACGATTTATCTGGATATGCTACAACAGTTTCTTATACCACAGATAGATGCAGACGACCAAGAAGGACACATTCAATTTCAACAGGATGGTGCACCTCCACATTACCTCATCGACGTCCGTGATTTTCTGAACATGAGGTTTCCTGGTCGGTGGATTGGTCGTGGGGGACCAACAACATGGCCACCTCGGTCTCCTGATTTAACGCCACTGGACTTTTTCTTATGGGGGTTCCTTAAAGATAGAGTGTGCGTTCCGCCCCTACTGCCAATCTTGCTGAGCTCCGAAGCCGAATCACCGCCGCAGCTGCGTTACTGAAGCCGGATATGCTGCAACGTGTGTGGGAGGAGATTGATTTCAGGTTGGATGTTTGCTGCATGACCAACGGAAGCCACATTGAACCATGTTGACTGAATAGGTGAAAACTTGATAAGTTGTGCTATGATATGACATTTAAACCAATTCTGTAGGTCTTCTTAATACATTTCTATAAGCTTTTAAAGTTGTAAAGTCAATTTTGAATCACGGTGTATGAATCTGATACACATATTATGGACACGCTGCAGTTTGTGCGACAATCCATCACTTATGTCAGTTAGTAGAACGTCACAGTAGTCAAAATGCGGCATCACTAAGGTTTGGATTAAAATTCTTTTAAGAGCTGTAGGGAGAAAATTTTTAAGTCGCTTTAGGGAATGCATTATGGAGAAGATCCTTTTAGATGTTTGTTTTACTTGCACATGCCAATTTAAATTAGAATCTAAGTAAAGTCCCAAGTTTTTAACGACGTCGGTATAAGGAATTTGTTCATTATCTAATATGATAGCCGGCATATTGCCATTGTTTATGGAGTGTAATAGTCTTGGATGTCCGATAATTATTGCTTGCGTTTTGTTTACATTTAGTTTTAGCCCATATTATCTGGACCATAAAGATATATGCCTGAGGTCAGTGTTTACTTTGTCAATATATTCATTAATTTCATCAGGCCTAAAGTGTGTGTAAATCTGTAAGTCGTCGGCGTAAAGATGATGCTTGCAGTTTTGTAGTTTCTTGGTCACGTCATTAATATAAATCCATTTATTAGAAAAAAGTAGTATAAACTAAATGTACGTCAACCGTCTAAACAACTCTTAAGTAAGAAACGTATTAGTACAGATATACAAAAGGAAGGGATAACATCAAATACACCATTAACCAGCAGCTAACGAAGTAATGGATTATCGATATAAAACTTATAAAACCTACTTGGAGGTGTAAAAATCCAATTGCTCAGAGCACCAGTTCTAAGCCTCGGACCACTTCAGATTATACTTTAAACTGAGGCCGGAATTTATAAACAGTATTAAGACCTATCATAACGTATCAGGCAGAAACAAGACAGATACCGTAAAACAAGAAGATTATTGGAAACAACATAAATGAAAATACTCCGTAAAATTGTGGGAAAAACTTTATGGGATACAGAAAGGAGTGAAAATATCAGAGAAACATGTACAGTTGAAGATATTAAAGAGTGGGTATATAGGAGAAAACAAGAATGGGATGCGCCTCTAAGCAGGATGGACAACAATATAATTGTCAAGACGGTAAGGTTTAATCTACCTAGGGGAGGGCAGAAGTCAACAGGGGCGTCTCAGAAAGCGGTGGTATGAGACCTAAGATGAGGCAACAAGAATTTAAGAAAGAACTGGTTAAAACCTATAATGGAAGAATGAAGAAGAAGAAATATCTTGGGAATCACATTTCTTATAATTATGATAAAGATGTGCAAATAAAAATCTCGCGAGTTCAAAGTACGTGTGGAACAACCAGAAAAACGTAAAGAAACAAAACCAGAAAGAACACCCGATTACATTTTTTTAAACAATGGCTATGCCATCATTTTTGTATGGCAGTGAATATTGGGTCTGAATAAAAGGGATGAAAGCAGAATAAATGCATAGAAAATGAAAATTGTAAGAAGAGTAAAGGGTTGCTCATTAAAATGCCACATTATGCGTAGAAGTTAAGAAATACGTAAATAATTTCAAATTACACCCCTTTTAGATAAAGTTAAAAAAATAATAGAACAAACTGGATTCAATATATAGATCTAGATTCTAGATAGTGTGGAAGCGAGCTGAATACTTATAAGAGCTTGGAAATATGATACAAATATTCCATTGATACAGTGTATTAGTTGATATATTTATAGCGGGTCCATGGCTTTGAGTTTCATACCTGTAGGCAAGAGATCCCAAGGAAGAGCAAAAAGTCAACGAATGAAGAACAGGAATAGGCCGGAAGACCTAGGCCGTGAAGACCTTGGCTGTGAAGTTGATGTTGAAACGCTTGAATATGTTTAGACATATAGCTTCTAGGATCATTGGGAATACATCCCAAATACCTATATGTCTATGTCTATACCGTATATCCCCACAAGGAGTAAGGATGTTCCCTTGCGGAAATTACTTAACCAAGGCCAATTTAGTCACGTTATTTTCCTACAGATGTCAGCGTATAAAAGTTATCGCTTAAATGAGTCACCTATTAGGCAATTAAGGTATTACTTGGATGGGAAGACCGATCAAGTTTTCCTCGGAGATTCTAATTTAGGCTTGAGATTATTTAAAGGAACATTCTCGGACTAGGGATTGACGGCTTAAAGTCCCTCCCAGAGGACTTGTCTCTTGTATTTTTAAATCTGAAAAAATCATCGCCTTTGGCTGGGTTTGAATCGCGATCCTCGGGAACGAAAGTAAGGAACATAACCCCAGGCCAATGGAGTAGGTATATTTTCGCAGTAGTACCTAATATTAAATATAACTAGTTGTGAAACGATGATTAATAGTAAAATTTATATTGACTATTTAACTCATACCACAAATGCTAGTCAATGACCAATCACATTTCAATGAATTTTGTTTACAACCAACGACAATCGTGTTTCACCTCGCTCTTTATTGATTTCTCTTTATCAGCTCCTGCTTTTGTGATAAAGAAAGTTCCTCCTCTTTAATGTTCTGAACAGGACAGAACGTTATTTTTCTCCAACAAATACATTGAATATAGCAAATAATGAACAGATTCTTGATTTTACTGAGTTGTTTACTAAAAAAATAAATGAATAACCCGTAATGTTGATTATGATATATAGTTTGATGTGTTTCATTATTTCTCCACTTGGGTACATTCTTACAATATTGCGATCTTATTTGGCAATAAATAATATGATCTAGTTGCAGTGAATGAACATAACCTCACATTTCTGACTTGTTTTCAAACATCGCCGTTTACATTAAATACATAAATATTTTAAAATAATTATAGTTAAACAATGATTTGTGAGTAAACAGCTTAATTTTATTCGTTAAATAGTCCTAACAAATGCCACTCTTGATTTCCAAATTATCTAGATAAATTCACTCCTCACTTCGTGAGTCGTGAATTTATCGATAATTTGGAAATCACTCATGACATTACTTATGATAATGAAATTTTAACTTAGCACCGAATTTGCATCATGTATTCTCAAATCATTGTCTCAAATGCTACCCGGAGAGCCAATTCGTTTACTATTGTTTTCAAAATTCTTCCTATCATCCAAGATAGAAAAGTCCGTCACGCAGGAACTGCATAAACTAAGCGAATTCTTCAGCAAGTCGAATTCATGGCTAAATTTTGCTGGTTTATAGTATTTATATATATTTTAATAATTAAATCGTGTGTATTCAGTTAGTTTGCGAGAAAATAACGATTTTCAGAAAAACATCTATTCCCAAAGGTTTGATTTCCTGAATTTTGAGACTATATTTATTAAAGTTTTATTTCAACATGTATCGAGTTTAATTTCCAAAAAATTAATTTGCGGCTGCTAGATCGATTTTGTAAATTTTCGCTTCAAGTGGAGTTCACTTGCATTTCGAGTTTGGTTCCAAAAAGAAAATCGGCAGTTAGAGCGTTAAAAGACATACATTTTTGTCATAGTAATTTTCGGTATCCCCTAAATAGACTGATGAAGATTTGTAATTTTTTATTTAAAAAATATTTCCATGAGCACATCCTTAATAACTTCATTCCTTCGGAATTCGCTAGAATTGAAGTAGGCCTATTCATCCAAGTCAATAAATTAACTTATGACGTGTAGCAATAAGAAGCATCAGCCATTAAACTAATGATTTCATCAAATGGAGTCGTAAAGTCGATTTTATTGATTTGTAAACATGTTGAAAGGTTTCTCTGGAATATGCTTTCAATTATTTGTGATAACTGGAGACCGGGTTTTAAAGGGACTAGCTTTTTTATTCATGGCGCTAGTGATAAGATACTCGCCCTCCATCTATGGGTACCGAGTTCGCGTCTCGGTCACTCTACGTGGAATTCGTGGTAGACCAGGTCAGGTTATTCTCGAGATTTCTTCTGTTTTCCCCCGCCGAAATCATAAATGCACCACTTATCCATACTCATACAATCCATTTAGTTTCATTTAATCTGCCACTCTCATGGTGCACAGGCATCCTCATATATCATAGGCCTGGTCTTCATATAAACTCATCCCTTGACCTGGTATTAAGACGTACACCAGTAGAGGGTTAACTCACATACCATTTTTGTATTGTATAGGCCTAACAGAACACGACATAATCTAACTAAACTAACTAACTAACTAACTAACTAACTAAACTAACTAACTAACTAACTAACTAACTAACTAACTAACTAACTAACTAACTAACTAACTACTAACTAACTAACTAACTAACTAACTAACTAACTAACTAACTAACTAACTAACTAACTAACTAACTAACTAACTAACTAACTACTAACTAACTAACTAACTAACTAACTAACTAACTAACTAACTAACTAACTAACTACTACTAACTAACTAACTAACTAACTAACTAACTAACTAACTAACTAACTAACTAACTAACTATAACTAACTAACTACTACTAACTAACTACTAACTAACTAACTAACTACTAACTAACTAACTAACTAACTAACTAACTAACTAACTAACTAACTAACTACTAACTAACTAACTAACTAACTAACTAACTAACTAAAACTAACTAACTAACTAACTAAACTAACTAACTAACAACAACTCACTGGCACTATCGAACCCGTAGATTCATGGCCGCGCGGACTTAAGCTCTCCACATATCCCTATCCTGAGCCAATGTTTTCCAATCATCCCCTGTATAATGTACTTACCTCAAATCGTAGTTAATGTTATATTCCCACCTCAATCTTGGTCTACCAATTGGGCGTTTTCCCTCTGGTTTTCCTACAAGAATCTTGCATGCACGTCTTTCATTCTCCATTCGTGCCACATGTCCTGCCCATCGCAGTCCACGATACTTAAATGTTCTCATTATATCTGGCTTCCTATAAAGACCATGCAATTCACTGTTATGCAGTCTTCTCCATTCACCTGTTTGTTTATCTCTCTTTGGTCCAACATTTTTTCTAAGAACTTTATTCTCAAATACACGTAATCTCCTTTCCTGCCTTAAAGTAAGAGTCCATGTTTCGCACCCATATAATATAACTGGTAGAAAATAGTTTTATATATTTTCAGTTAAACGTTTTTTGAAAGGAGTTGGGAAGTCAAGAGTCTCTGTAATGCATAATAACATGCATTTCCAGAATTGAGCCTATGTTTAATTTCCTTGTGCATGTGATTCTTGTTTGTGATTATTGTTGTGCTGGCATTTGAATTCAGCCACTTCCTCAAAATTTCCCTCATTTGTCATTAGCTGTCCATTTCCATTATATAATGTACTTTTATGTGTATTTGGCATGGGTTCCCTGAAGTAGTCCCCGCCTGGAGAACCGAATGGGGGACTATTTGACCTCCGGAAAATTTTACCCCCCTGTTGAACCCATGTCCGCATTTCTTGACGGGTGTATTTTTACGGTGAAAGATCGTCACTCTTTCGACCAAGGTACTTTTTGCGTCTGGCTATCACCTTCGACCAGTCCGGCATGGGTAACCCTATCGGCAGCAATGCTACCGCCGGCATAGCTCTCGGGATCATTTAAGCACGCAAGCCACTCCACCACGACAAGGTAAAGATACCATGGAGGGGACATAATTTAAATAACAGCTTGTAACTGTTTAAATTACTCAATATTGCGAGGTTTTAAAGTATTTTTTATTATTCTATTTAATATTTTGTTGACCGATAAGAACACAATTTCGGGTGGGAGGGTGAACGGCAGAAGTTCAGATATTTCAGTCAAGGTTCCAGAACATCTTGTTAAAACATGTTAGCAGCGTTTTTTTGTGCGAATTAAGCAATTAAAATAAAATTGAACTGATTTTTTCATTCATTTGTAATTTCAATCAGTTTATTTTATTTCATTTAGGCATTCACATATATTTTTTATTTACTTTAATTTGCACGTCCGTTCAATGACTTATCAAAGTACATGAATTAGTATAATCCCTCATATGCATTTTTTCGGTTTGAATTTTTCTCATCGGCCAATAGTATGTTGTATTTCTAGTCACATTGGTTTTGTTGCCCCCCTTTTTAAAATTAACATAGATCTCGATAATTTACGTTATAACTAGCCTCATAGTTTTATGGTCAACAGCTTCTGACTATAGATCATGAGATCGCGTATTCGATTTCTGGTCAGACCACACTAATTTTTGCTTAAAAGATCTGCCTGTGGTCTGGAATTTAGGTTAAGTTTAGATTTAAGGACAATCCTGGTGCTTCCGCCATCATTTATCAGATTATCACCCATAATGACATCGGGGTAACGTTACTCGTCTTCCAGGCCCCCAATCTTAGAATTCCGCCAATACCAGGAGAGAGTATCACAAATGTCGTAAGACAACTTGGTGGTATTAACAAAAAATGAAGTTAAACAAAGCTTATAAAAATCCAGCCCTTGAAAATCTAGTAAAATGCAGTGATTTGGATTTTTGGTGAGCGATTATTTTCCTTGTGCAAAGACATTCTTCATTCAAAGAGACAGAATGTTATCTACAACTATTTGGATATGCTGAATGTAATAAGTAGCTATATTTTTATACAGTAAAGTGGAAGTAGTATAATTATGCATTTCTTTTTTCATTTCATTGTGCTCCTTTTAAGATTCTTTTACGGAAAAATATTCTATATTTTTTGTCCTTTTAATGAACGTTTTCCCATTAAAATCCTGTTTCTTGTACTAATATGGTTATCTGAATCGGATTAATTATATCTAACCCAGATTACTTCTAGGCAAAGCGAGATAAAAAATCAGATTTGAATTATTGATTCGATGATTTATCGTTAATGGTATTTACCGATTTTTACTTTGTAGTTCATATATTGTGTACATTGCAGTTTAAATTATTGATAACATTTTTTAGAATATTTTCATGATACAAAATAGTATTCTTCTTGACTTCACGGATTAGGAAAATATCCGCCTGTGTACCGATCTCAAAATATTCCATATTTTCCTGGTCTGCCTCTTTAACTCCTCTCTTTTGGTTTGTACTCAAAAGCAATTCTTGGTCATCTAAGTGGTTTAATTACTTTCACGTACTCCCTTCATCTTCTTCTATAGATAACAAAGTCTTATATTATTAATGCTATTTCTAATTTTAAATTTATTCCTAATATGTATGTTTTCTATCTTATCCAGTATTTTGTATACACTCCAAGATCTCAGAACTCCCATTTGTGCAGCTTCATTTATTTATATTTTGTTCCTCATGTCCAAGTTTCACTTCCAAATCTAGTTATTGGATTTGAGATCATTTTATATAATACTAGCTAATACCTGGCGTGCGCTTTTTTGTAGAGCTTTTTGAGATATTCAATTCTGTGTACATTAATTTGGTGTATTTGTTATGGTTTAGGCAGCGTAAGCCATTTAGGCGTACAAAAAGTCACTTTTATTTTACTTTTTCACTACAAAAGGTGATTTTTAAGGGTGAAGGGCTTGAGCATGAAAACTCTCTTATAGCCTATAACCTGCCCGGGTAAATCCTGAACATTTTGCAAAAAGCCCCATCACAATCGTATGTGCACGCTTGTCCAGGAATCCACTTACCCCGATCTTCTTGGCATCAATGAAAGATAAAAATGGCTATTGTGAGTTATCCGTAAAAGATAAACATATGCTGTCGCGGAATTTTTTATTTGAGATATTCAATTCTGTGTAAATTAATTTTGTGTATTTGTTATGGTTTAGGCAGCGTAAACCATTTAAGCGTCAAAAAAATGATTTTTTTCACTTTTTCACAACAAAGGGTGATTTTTAAGGGTGTAGGAGTTGAGTATCAAAACTTTCTTATAGCCTATGTTCTTCCCGAGAATCTCCTGAACATGTTACAAAAAACCCCATTACAATCGGATGAACGGCCGCGCATAAAGTACGAACGAACGAACAAACAACAACAAACAAACAAACAACAACAAACAAACAAACAAACAAACAAACAAACAAACATTAATTTTTATATATTAGATAACAGCCCGTCACGCAAGAACTGCGTAAACAAAGCCAATTTTTCAGCTGGTCGATATTATGGTCTGATTTTGCTGGTTTACATAGTAGTATACCTTTCTTTTATCAACCCTTAAATTGGAGAAGAGCTCTGACTGACTGACTGGATAAGGCAAAATCTAAATTCGCCCAGTGTGCTGCGTATGTTAGAACCCACTAGGGCTCTTTGGCAGCTAAGTTAATAGTGGCTATCATTACGGGGTTGTAGCTCACTTAACCCGAGCCTATTTGGCGGCTCTAGCGTTTGCGTGCGAATGGTGATGAAAATTGGACAGATGACCTGAAGCAGGGCATCAGAAACCACATTGCTTTCAAGCCGAGAGTCGGAAATGCAGCATTGTGGAATGAGCCACGTTACTCCAGGTGAGAGCACATCGCCAAATCCCTGGCTGGATTTATGAGGGGTAAATAGGGTGAATATGTTTCTATGTACAGCACGCCACTGAGACAAGCGTCCCATACTGCGTACCATAAAATTTGTATGCAAAGATGTAAATTTGTGCATCTTGCTTACATTTTCATGTTATCATGGCATCAATATGAGGAAGATGCGCTATGTTGTGTAGGTCTGTCATCCTCCTGAAACGCGGTGCTTGAAAAATTATTTTCAAGCACTTATTCCGTATAATTTGTATTCTTCTTTTATGCTGTTTTGCGAGGATTCTCCAGGCCTCACATCCGTACAGTAGCATGCTGCGGATCACGCTTTTATACAGTAAAAGTTTGATCCTACGTGACAATGTATTCGACCTGAAAAATGGGTATAAAATTGCAATTGCTGCATTTGCTTTATGTTGTAGATGTCGAATATGAATTTTGAATGTAAGTTTGGGGTCCAGATGGACCCCAAGATGCTTGACTCAAGGTTCTAGGCGGAGATTTTGAGTTCCCATGGTTAGTTGGATGGGTGACCATCTGGTTGATGTAGTGAAAAGGATCGCCTGAGTTTTTGCCGTATTTATCTTTATCTTCCATAACTGGAACCAAAGATAGATACGGTTGAGAGCAGTTTGGAACACATGGATTCGGTTAGGAAGAGATTTGAAGGTAGTCTGGTAAAAGAAACAGGTAATCATCGGCGAATGATGCGGTATGGATGTAGGGGATAGTAGGAAGGTGTGATACGTATAACGTATACAGTATGGGTGAAAGGACAGCACCTTGGGGATCTCCTGCCAAGATTGCCTTGCAGTCCGAATTATACCCACTGATCGAAACATAGAATTTTCTGCCAGTGAGGTATTTTGCAATTAATTTAATAAGTGATGCCGAAATTTGATTAATTTATAGACAAGCCCATTTATCCAGGTCGTATCAAATGCCTTCTCAATGTCCAGGAATACAGCGGTGGTACTACGTTTCCTGTTATAGCCCGTGACAATATGATCAACCAGTCTTGCTAGCTGGAGCGGAATGCTATGTAAATTTCGAAATCCAAATTGGTTGGTTTGGTAAAAGAGCTTTGTCTGCAACTTGAATTTCGAGTCTTGGAGAAGCTCAATTTCTTATGTCAACTTACTTAAACTTGCCGGACCGCAGTGAAAACAAATTATATATAAACATATTGCTATTACTTATCGTTGTATATAAAATAAAATAAGTTAAAATACATTCTTAGGTAAAATCCGTCGCCCTCAACTTTTAAAATATGTAATCTTTATGCCTGTAGGCCTTTCAGGACATCCGTCCCATCTTCAGCAGTTCATTCTTCGCTACAGCATCCAGTATGATGTTTGATACTGCTGGTCCTAATGTGGCTTTTTATTAGTATTATTGTTGTATATATGACACGAATTTAAACAATTTTTACTGATTCATGTTTCCATTACTTTATTAAACATACTAAATTAATTAAACCAATGTATCTAATAGGATTAAAAGCCAATTTAAGGGTTAATTAAATTGTATTATAATATAAATAAAATGTGACGACGCAAATATGACGGCTCCTAGAGACATTTTTATTTTCTGGTTTCAGGTAAACCTACATTTCTAATAGTCGGATTTCGCTGATTTTTGGTTAACACTTTCCTCAATACATTTTATTAGCATACCTACACTGAATTTCCATGCGAAAAATTGAAAATTATGATCGCTAGAGCGAAATTTAAATTTTCGTTTCAGGTGAATTCCTACTACTAATGGACCGATTTTGTTGATTAATAATATCGACCTTACTTGTTAAATTAATTGTTATATTGCAAGTTTTGTTCCGATAAAGAAAACAATTTTTTTTTCACATCATGTGTTGCGTAGAAACTTTCCAAATTTCAATAGATCTCCACATGTGCGCTTCTGGTGGCCCGAATTATATCAAGGCGGTATTCTACCTCCCTCCATGTGTTCCGCAATATTACAGGTGTGACGAATGCACAAGAATCTCTTAACCGTTTTCGGAGGTCAACTAGGTCCTATACAGGAGATCGATAAACAATGCCTTTTACGTATCCCCAAAGAAAAGAACATAAGGTGGTAAAATCTGGTTACCATGGATGCCATTCAATGGGACCTGATCTTCCGATCCACTTGTTTCAAAATTGGGTGTTTAAATAATCTTGTACTTCATTAGCGTAATGTGAAAGGACTCCATCTTACTGCAGGAAGAGCTCATCCGTTATTTGCGGAACTGCATAGTTCTCCAGCATAGCTGGGTATCGTGTCCTTGTCACTGTGCCTTTCAGTAAAGATGAAAGGTCGGATCACAGTATCACAAGTCAAAGCACATCACAGTTAACTTTGGGGTTATTACGTTCGTATTCCTTTATGAAACATGGGTATTCTTTTATACATATTCTACAATTATGGCGGTGCAACTTACCACACATGTTGAAGGCTGCTTCATATGAGAACTGCGACGTGGCTGAGGAATCTATTGCCATCTTCATCATCTTCAATGCGGACTAAGATTGCATTAGCGAACTCGTCCGTCTGTGTTTATCATTTCGCTGCAGCTTTTGCACAAGTTGGATTTTATATGCTCTAAGTCGCAATCGTTTATGAACAATGTTGTGAAACGTTGACTTCGGACTACTCAGCTCTAAACTGGCCCGTCGAATTGATTTCCTAGGGCTGCGCTGTAATGTTTGCCTAACATCTTTAACTTTAGCAGTAGATACTGCGTTTTTGCAGCTTCCCTTCTTCCTTATCATCGAACCTGTTTCCAACAGCTGATTATACCATTTTACAATGATATGGAGCTCTGGAAAATTTACACTATATTCCTGTCTACAACTTATTCTTTGAATTGGAAACTCGGCTAATCAAAAATAGCATTTCACTTTCTGCTGTACCGTGAATATTCCCATTTTAACTCTAATTTTTCATATACGCGCATGCGCAGTGGAATCATAATTTTCATAGTTTCTACGTAAGACAAGTCGAGAACCACATTTTTAATTTCAACGAGTGACTATATATATATCTGTGTGTGTGTGTATGTATGTATGTATATATACTTGTCTTGGTCACCATCGGTGTCTACTAGATAGGATCATCGGTAAAGATCAGTAAAAAAATAAAAATCCTTTAATGAGAATAACCTCAATAGCTTCATTTCTTCTGAATTCACTAAAAAGGAGGTAAATCCTACTTAAATTATTTTATAAAACAGAATTAGTTCCTACAAATTTCAATCTCTTGTATTCTTCCAAATCTTGTTCTCGATTAATACTAATCCATCCATAGTAATTCTGCCCATTTTCATGCTATGCTTGCAGCTTTACTAGGGAATTGTAGGTGTGGTAGCTTCCCGTTGCTTTCCACACCGGTGAAGGATGATGATGATAACGATAAGGATGATGATTATAGCCATATGATTTCGGGGACCGTTTGGGCCTTAAAGTTTTCTTGACATTTGTCTTACAGGTGAGGAAAAACCCCGATAAAAACCTCACCCAGAAAAACTGTCCCGACCGGGGATCGAACCCGGGCCCGCTGCGTGACAAGGCAGCACGCTACCTCGAGACCACAGCGGTGGACTATTAATACTAATAATGTTTCCTAAACACCTGAACTCAGAAACCTGCTCAATTATTATGTTAATTGATTGGATCTTACACCAAACTCTTCATGTGCAGGGCGACCTGACTAAGAAACGATATAAACAATATTTGCATGGATGAGGGACGGGAGTAATAATGTCAAGACGGGACTAGGTATAGTTGGGTGCTGCAAAAAAATATATAATATATCAGATAATTATGCCTACAATTGTACATTAAAGTAACTAAAACACTAGGCAGTATTGTCGATGCTAGCAAACACAGAGAAATAAACATAAACAAAACAATACACACTTTATAAGACCACATATACCTGTAATTCGTGTATCAGAATGTTACTCCCTGAACGTATTATACAGTTGTATAGTGATAGGACTGTGTATGTATGCAGGACCGCTTTCTCACTACTCCGTGCAGTATCTAACCTGTAACGTTTGTTTTGGTGTATAATCCGCTAGGTCTGCATATTACTATATTTATTTTTCTTTAAAGACCATACTTTTGGTTTTATTTAGACATATTTTCACGTCAAACATTTTTAATATTAATTTAAATTTGAACAAATTTAGTTATAGATTGTCGCAATCTTCTGAAACTTTGCCTGATCATCTGCATATAATACATTCATTAAAATATGTTTCCCTATTCTGATTCCACTGATGTTTTTATTAAATAGCACTAGTATTTATTTACGGTACTTTAGCAAAGTTAAGGAATATGCCTTTTTTTCTTCTGCTCTGCCACGACAAAATTAATACGTTATAATATACCCAGAATGTTGGAAAATTCATTACAAATTACTAGGGATTGTAGAGAGAACTGAGTAGATGAAGTTTTGAATACAACCTTTTCCCGGAAACATACCGTTTTCGTGCTGTAGGTAATATTTCGTATTAAGCGTTTAAATATCCCGCATCTGCCGGGGACAAATCGACAATAATTTAATTATTTATGACTTAACTAATTACATTCACACAACCTAACATTCACCGATTTCGTGACAATAATAATAATAATAATAATAATAATAATAATAATAATAATAATAATAGCTTTATTTTACCTGGCAGAGTTAAGGCCTTAAGGCCTTGTCTACCACTCAACCAGGTTTAAAAAAAAATACAAACAAAAAATAGTCTTAAATCTAAATTACAATATATATCTATAAATAAACGATTACAAGTTATGAATACAATACAATTAATATTTATAATGTATTTTGATTTACTCTAAATTTAACGAATTAAATATATATGTACAATATATATAAAAAACAGGAAAAGATTAATGACATAGTATAAAATTAAATAAATAGAGAAAAATTAATTATTAGACAACAGGTAACTGTATAAGCGTGACTTAAAGGTACCAAGTGTGCGGCAACCCCTGATATCTTGAGGAAGGAGATTCCAGGAGCGGGCAGAGGCTACTGTGAAGGAAGTAGAATAGGAGGAAGTGCTATGAAGAGGAATTGTTAGCAGACTGCTATCTTGTGATCTAGTGTCAATATTGTGGTAAGAGGATAACTTCTCAAATCTAGATGCCAGGTAAGTAGGGATGTAGGAATTCAGAAGCTTGAAAAGTAGTGAAAGAGAGTGCAATTTACGTCTGTCAGTAAGACGGAGCCAAGAGAGGTTATTAAAGTGTTCGGAAATATGGTCATAACGGCGGATATTGAAAATGAATCGAACGCAAGCATTATGAACACGCTGCAGTCTCTGCGACAAGTCATAGTTTAGATCATTATATATAATGTCACAATAATCGAAGTGTGGTAACACAAGATTCTGCACAAGGATTTGTTTTAACGAAACTGGGAGAAAATTCTTTAAACGTCTAAGATAATGTAAGATGGAGAAAGTCTTTTTACATATGTGTTTCACTTGTGTTTGCCAGGTTAGATTTGCGTCTAGATGTAGTCCAAGATCTATTACTGAAGAAGAATAAGGGATAATTATATTATTTATAGTAATGTTTGGTAGTGTAGATATGTCAAAGGTTGTAAGCAGTCTTTGTTGTCCCATTAGAATTACTTGTGACTTGTTAGGATTTAGATTTAGACCGATACTTGAAGACCAGTTAAAGATGGATATGAGATCGTCATTCATTTTTGTCAAGCTGTTATAGAGAGAATGAGGAGGTGAATGTAGGTAAATTTGGAGATCATCAGCGTAGAGGTGATAACGGCAGTGCTTTAGTACAGTTGGCAAGTCATTTATGTAGATTGAGAAAAGAAGAGGTCCGAGAACACTGCCCTGGGGGACTCCAGCCGGCACGTTGCGCCAAGACGAAGATCTAGAGTTTAATGAAACGTATTGTTGACGACCGTGCAGGTATGAGTCGAACCAGGATACAGCGCTGTCAGACAAGTGTAGGTGCTTGAGCTTTATCATAAGTAAGTCGTGGTCTACTGTGTCAAAAGCTTTGCTGAAGTCAAGTAAGGTTAAAGGAGTCAATTGACGTCTGTCCACGGCTTCACGAATATCTTCAGTAATTTTTAGCAAAGCTGTGGTTGTGCTATGACCATATCTAAAAAAGCCGGATTGATAAGGATCAAGGAGGTGATTTTCTTGGAGATATTCAGTCATTTGCTTATGTACAATATGTTCCAGGGCTTTAGATAATGTCGGAAGGATGCTAATCGGTCGGTAGTCATTACAGTTAGTAGGTGTACTTATTTTGGTATAGGCCGAACTCTAGACTGTTTCCATACAGTAGGGAAGATAGAAGTTATACGGGAAGCATTAAAAATATGAGTCACTGTGGGTAGTATAATGTAAATGATTTTATTTAGCATTAAAATGCTGATGTTTTGATGTTATATGGTTCCATGTGCATTGGATTTAATCCGCTTGAGGGCTCTTTTTTTACCGTCCGATAGGCGAAATGTCGTTAAAGTAAAATTTATCTCTTCCTATATGTGGGGATGGGGATAAGTCATTAAGAATGTCTATTTTAGTCTTGTTGTCTGGAGGTGTCATGGGTATTGAGGTAAAATGTTCATTTAAGTCATCTACAGAAATGTCTATTGAGTCAGTTGAGGGATTCAACTGTCTAAGTCCCATTGCACGGAGATTTCGCCAAGTGTCCCGTGCACTTATTTCAGGTCCGATTATACTGTGGGCGTGTCGTAGTTTTGGCATTGCGTATAGTTTGTGTAGTTGTGTTTCTAAGTTGTTTGTATAGTTGCCAGTTCTCGTCATTTTTATGTCGTCTGTATGTTCGGTATGCTTTGTCTCGTTTTGACATAAGTTCACGTATTGAGTCATTCATCCAGGGTGCAGGGGGGCGGGAAAATCGTCGGGTTTTTACTGGTGCATGTCTATCATATAGTTGTAATATCAGTGTATTAAATGTGTCTACTTTTTCATCAACTGATCTAAGATTCCATATTGTGTACCAAGGTAGTTCTAAAGCGTCTGATTTTAGTTTAGTATCGTCTATGTTTTGTAAATTTCTGTACGTAATCAATTTAGAGCGTCTTTTAGGACATTGGAGTGAGTATTCTACGAATACAATGTCATGAGCAGATATGCCGGGAGCAGGAATTTGTCCATATGACAGTACTTTCTGTGGATGTGTAGTCACTATTAAGTCCAGTAGAGTGTCGTATCAAGGGAAAACTAAAGAAAAAGAAGAGTAATTGGTGTCTACCGAGTAAGATTGATGAATAGGCCTACGTGTAAAATTAAAAAAAAATCTTTTCATTGGAACAACCTCAATAGCTTCATTTCTTCGGAATTTGAAAAAAAGAACATAATAATGAAATGTAACTCAGAAGTGAAAATAAAATATTCAAGTAGTTAATCCTCGTGTAATTTAAATTTAATTTTCAGTGTGTACAAGTCACTTGAATACTTACTCAATAAAAGTAAATATTTTGGAATGATGTAAATGCGCTGGCGAAAGTTCATAGACATTCATTATCTTAAGAGTTAGAAACTTCTTTTGTGTCAGATGGACTTGTAGAATAAATAAAATATTTTAATCAGTTAATGGAACGATTATTTCTGGAAGTAGTGATATCAAATGCACATATTAGGCCTAATACACCTTGAGGTATAACCACAAATTATATTAATTAAAATAACTTTATACTGAATGTAAGCTTACTAAAAAAATAAACATTTTAATTTTGTAAAATATTTGTCTCTTTTAGCGAACTTCTAAGGATTGTAGGTATTGAGAATTTTTTCACGAAAATATATTTGAAAAAAAAAAAACGTATGTTCACTTAGGCCTATCCAATCTAGTAGACAACCAAATGATCATGATCATAAATAAATAAATAAATAAATAAATAAATAAATAAATAAAATAAAAAAATAAATAAATAAAATAAATAAATAAATAAATAAATAAATAAATAAATAAATAAATAAATAAATAAATAAATAAATAAATAAATAAATAAATAAATATATATATATATATATATATATATATATATATGCATGTGTGTGTGTATGTCTAGTTAACGCTCTAGCGGCCGCAATTTTTGTTTTATCAAAACCAAATTTGTAATGTCGAGTTCGTTAACTAGCAAAATGGGACCATTAGGAATAGGTATTCAAATGAAACACAAATTTAAAAATTGCTCTAGCAGTCGCAATTTTCGATTTTTCTCAACGGAACTTAGTATATGTTATTGGTATTCTCAAATATCAACGAAATACGACCATTACAAGTGGGAAGTTACCTGAAAGCTGAAATTAAAAAATCGCTCTATCAGCTGGCATATTTGCTTCATTGCAAAGTATATATCATACAATTTAATTAACACTTAAATTGACATTGTATCCTATAAAATACATTAATTTCATTAATTTAATATTTTTAATTAGATATGGAAAAAATGAATCAGTAATTATTTAAATTTGTGTTGAATTATAAACATGCGGTAGGTAATAACTAGACTTAAAATTTCCTGACATTTCTCTTACAGGTGAAAAAAAAAATCCGAAGAATAGCTCACGAAAGAAATTTATCCCGACCTGGCATCGAAACTTGGTCCATTGCAACTGGGACAACGACGTTACCACTGAACCACAGCGGTGAAAACAAAATATATTATTATGATTCTTCTTCTTCTTATTATTATTATTATTACTATTATTATTATTATTATTATTATTATTATTATTATTATTATTATTATTATTATAGTCGATCCAATTGGACTAGTGATTACCATGCTCATTTTCGGTTTCGAGCTTCGCGGGAGTCGATGGATTTTTCAAGGCCTAAAAATCCTTAGCACGGATCCCTTCAGAAGGGAAGTAAAAGCCATGGGCCCCGGTCTTACATTTACGACATGTCAATTAATTTCAAGCTTGAAATAAAAAGCATCTAAACAGAATTTTTTGGCCGTATTATGGCCAGATTTGAATAGCAACGCTATAATATTAGCTGTTAAGTAAAAATAACGGTATTTTTTATAACTTGTGGTCTTAGAATATCGATGCCGCGTTGGTAACAGCTACTATTTTTATGAGACTTATATATCCACTTTCATGATAATTTGACGCCCACTTCAGGAATTCAATATTATTGTTCGCTGTCACGCAACAACAACTCGACCTTGATGTAGGCCTACCATGTAATTGTAATTTAATTGAGGAAGTCGTCCTAAAAAGAAGCTATACTTTAAACAGAAAGTTACGGTGTAATTTAAAAATTTTATTAATATTTACTACATATTTTAATATAAATTATTACATGTAGGGTATGATTACCTAATTTCGTGTTAGCCTTTCATTTTTTGTGCAAATGTCACATTTTAGATAATGGTTACAACATATGAATACAGGAACATAGTATGAACCTTCTACGAGATTATTTATCAAACTCATTCCAAACCGATGTCATTATTTTCTGGAAGACAAGAATTCCTAAGTACGTCATATGTCTCCGAAATCCGTGATAGTGGTATCCAAATTCCGTGATGTTAAAACAGAAGCTTATAAATAAAAAATAAAACGGAATTCGCCTTTATTAAAGTTGATATACCTCGAGAATAATAAAGAAAATATAGTTAGTTTCATCAAATCCAAAAAATTGTGCAATGGTTTGGACATACACTAAGAATGCCAAAAGGAAGATTGCCGAATGATATTTTAAATTGGCCACAGGGAACAAGACCAAGAGGAAGACCTGAAGATCGATGGGAAGATGACGTAATTGAAGATTTAAGAGAGATGGGGATTTTTGATTTGAAATCTACTGCACAAGATAGGAAGAAATGGCGTAAACTAGTTGAGAAGGCCAAGACATTCCACTGGAAGTCATAGAGCCTGACGAAGAAGAAGAAGAAGAATCAATATTAGAAACTATCATCATCATCATGAACAAATTCTTTTTAGGCCATGTGGCCTGTACGGTTATTAGAAACTATATGAGGGAAAATACAAAAAAATCAAATGTGATATCAAACGACACTTAATATTTAGGCCTATTTCCCTTTAAAATAAATTTATTATTAAATAATATTATTAATAATGCACATGGCGATAAAATGTCTGCAAACAATTACACTAATCCTGCCCTATCTAGTAAAATATATTGTCCTCTATAAACATAAGAATGAAATAATAAATAATAATATAATAATAATAATAATAATAATAATAATAATAATAATAGTAATAATAATATATAATAATAATAATAATAATAATAATAATAATAATAAACGATATCTTCTTCTACGTTTATTACTATAGATGAATAATTTCTTTCCACTGTGTTAAGGCGTTTTGTAGATATATTTTGAATAAGGTCGGCGATAAACAGCATCCTTGTCTTAAACCTTTAGTAACTTCAAAATAATAGGAGACAAATCAAAAGATGTGGTATTAGAAAACGGATATGGAAAAATGAAAGAATGTGACGAATATGTATATTTTTGGGACAAAAATTAGGGCAGATGGAAGTCATGATGCTAAAGATCAATGAGAGGGTAAATATGAGTAAATCTGTAATATCAAAATTAATGCTGTTTTATGGGATCAGAATGTAAGTTCTAAAACAAAAACAAACATTTTTAATACAATAATAAGGAATACAATGGCATAATTATTAAATAATTAATTAATATAAATATTCACTTATTTATGTGAGTATAGTAAATATATTTATTATTAGTACGTATTTAATTGTATAACTTCATATATATAGGCACTTATCTGCCAAAATAGTTAATAATATTCAATAATTAAAAATTATTTCTACAGTGCAGAAACATAGGAATTAAAATCTAGAACAATAAGTAAATTAAATTCTGCAGAAATGAATTTTTGGAGGCGTTCAGCTAGAATTTATACGAGAAGAAGAGATATAATACGAAACAGTATAATTAATCGTAATATGAATGTTAAAACTTCGACTGTGGATTTCATAAAAAGAAAAATTAAAATGGTATGGTCATGTCAAAAAATGGCATAGGCTTAAGACAGATTCTCAAGACGACTACTAAAATGGATGCCACTTGGTAGAAGAAGAAGAGGACAACCAAAAATAACGTGGATTGATATTGTTTAGAGCAGCGTGAGTGAAAAGGATTGGATGATGGAGATTGGAATGAAAGAGATATGTGGAGGAGAATAACGGTGCAGTAATTGGGCTCAGGAAGATGATGTGAAACATTGTGAGATCTGCTATATATTATTACATTATAAACATTAAATTATTAACAAAAGAGTACAAATTTTACTTTTTATTTATAAATCAGTTTGGAAAAATATTAAACTTGTGTAGAATGCTCAATAACAATGTTAAAGGGTGTTACCATAGAGTATGAAATATACATTTCTTAGTTCATCTTATAGACGCTTTAACATAAAAGTCATATTGGGTGCTATGATCTTTAGGTAAAATCATAATATGTATGTAAAAAAGTAATATGTGTCCAACGGGATCGAATCCTTGTCCGCTAAGAGCATGGCAGTGATGATACCGCTAGACAAGTTTCTCTATGCCGCTAGACCACAACCCATCATTAGTAATCTTTTCTTGCATGTAAATATGTCATTTAAATGCATGTAAATTGCGCATCCGTTTGCAATCAGCAATCACAAGGGAAAAATGGTCCAAAAATGAGTATAAATTACTTATTACTGCTGCTGCGTGTTGACAATGACTAACTGTCCCGAAGGATCAAGGTCACTCTATATGTGATCGTGATCCTATTGCACGGCTGCCAATCTCTGAGTATCCTTGCGAAATGCCACAAAAAGAAACATCAGATATTACAGAACAAATGTCTCAAAATTATACTTTCGGCACCGCGTTACACAAGGATAACAGAGATGCACGAGGCCACGAAGGTAACAATATATTAATACTATCGTAACTGAAAGGGTTACAACCATGCTCCGAAATATAAATGATCATGGGAACCCTATAGTACGCAATATAGGACACCTTCCACAATGGCGTACTACACATAGAAACATATTCGACACATTAAACCACCCATAGTATTCAGCATGAAATAACCAAGATCAGAGAGGTCAGCGCAGATTGGCGTGGCTCATTCCGGTCCTGAAAGTTATCAGCGACACGTTTTCCGATGCCCCAATCAAGCGAGATCTATCTGCCTTGGAATCAAACATCCACATTGTATCAATAGCAATAGCACATGCTGACATAGAATCAATCCCCATAAAACCGCCGTATAGGCTAGGGCAAAACAGCGAAACCCAATACTGCACACACCTACGCGAATTCGCTGTCAAGGGACAAACAACAGTCCCAGGAAAAGGCACACTGGACAGCACCAATAGCTGTCAACAACTGACTGACTGACTGACTGACTGACAATGATTAAGAATAGACCAGGGTGCTGCTTGCTGGAACCAGTTGAGGCTCATTGGCAGCCAAATTTCCCCCCACTTTGTCAGCGCTATTTATCGGAGTTGATGTTGAGCCGAAAATTCGAAGTGAATTGGAAGTGAGATGAGGTGTTTCATCTCTAGAGTAGATACCACAAACAGGGAGTCCAATAGCCGGTAGTGCGAAATGAGCCACGCTACTATAGCTGTAGAAAATCTCATAGGTCTGGGTCCATCCGGTGGGGGAATTATGCTTCGGTAAACAATACGTCGCTGAAGCATAATATGTCCTATACTGCGAAAAATTGGGTTTGTATGATTGATGATAATTTGATACATGGTAATGACTTGTTGGTCAATTATTGTTGTCACAATATACGACATTTGTGGTAGATCATGCAGCTCTGTGATCCTCGTGTATAGCGGGACCAAAAATATCATTTTTGAGCCATTTGTTTAATATGACCTGAACTTTATTTTTTGTGACGACCAGTGAGGATACTCCAGGCTTCACAACCATACAGCAACAGGCTACGGATCACAGCTTTATAGATTTCAAGCTTGATAACGTAGTCGTGGATACAAGTGCAACAGCAGCATTAGAGTGATGAACTAAATGTCAAATATGAATTTAGAACTTAAGTTCGGAATCCAGATGGGTTCCAAGATACTTGAGTGAAGACTCAAGACGGAATTGATGAACTCCCAAGGTGAGTCGGACAGAAGAACGTCTGTGGGTTCTTGTGAACAAGACGACGTACGATTTGTTCACAATGAGGTTGATATTTCATAGAGGAAGCCAGGAGTGGATGGAATTAAAAGGATTGGACCACATGAATGTGGTAGGGCAATTACTTATTTTTATGTCACATTTCGTAATATACCATTATAAATTACAGTTCCACTACAGTTCGACATATTTAAATAACTGGCACAGAAATTTGTGTTTCCCCAATTAAAGAGTTGAAGATCGTCTTATCTGGCTATAAAAACTATCATACCTCTTCATCTGCATGTAAAAAGTATTAAAACTATTGTCCAACTCTTAATGAACATGGAGGAGGCAAACTCATGAATTTTGATAGCTTATATGTAACGCCATCTAACACAATCAACCGCATTAATTGCGTTAACTGCTAAATTTACTTACAATTTGACCCTGACAAGCCGGTTTCAGTACGAGACTACTAAGTGATGACGACGACTGACGTCGTCCAGTGTGCTGAATTCTGTAGCCCACGGCGCTTTATTGGCAGCTAATTTCTTTGTGACTATCAAGATGGGGTTGTGGATCTTTAACCCTAGCCAATTTTGGCAAGATGTGTTCTGCCTGAAAAGTCGATGGTTGGGTAAAACATTGGACGTTATCACACCAGAACAGGGCGTCAGAAACTGCACTGCTGGCGAGTCGAGAGTCGGAAGGCCAAACAGTGCGGAATGAGCTTCACTGCTCTAGGCTAGGGAATCTCGCATAGTTGAAGTGGTAGACCATGGAGTGTTTTTTTTTGTACGCGAAAAAACATAGATCCACGAACTAATTCATGAATAAGGAACGCTCCATATGACTTTGTAACCCAGCCAACACGAGTTGAATGTCCCAGAGCGTTTCCTGTGCATAATCGCTGGGGTAAAGTATGTCGATAAACGGCCTGGTCTTGAACGGTATTATTCGCATTTTGTTTAGGAGAGGTACCATATTGTTAAGTCTGGGTGTAGCTGACCGAAGGATTGACCTTCACCTAAGTCAAGGTACGAGGTTGTGAATGGGTAGGTTTAGGTTTGGGGATAGTGAGCTGGCCTTAAGGTAGGATTTGTTGGCTGCCACAAAAACGGAACAGCTACGATAGATAGTGGGGTGACCATTCTCCCCGCAATTAGCGCACTTAAGCACTTAAAGTTCCTCTGTGCCGCTCACTTCAGCAACAAAACGCGTCCCCTCTGTGGCGTAGTGGGGAAAAGGTCGGTGGATCTGCTAGTCAGTCCTCCCTTCCAAGTCCGATAGACTCGCGGACCATAAGTGGGGTCAACAGGAAGATGAGGGCCCTGTTGTCAAACCTCGAGATCCCGGCCCACAAGCGGGATTTGGGCCGCTGTTGGTGGAGCGGTGGGAGATTGAGGATCGGTAGCTCCTTCTCTTGGTTCAATTGAACCCGTGACCATCTGTGGGGGCACCATGGGAGATGAGCATCCTGGATGCCTACATTGCTCAGTGGGCTGGTCTCACAGCAGCGGCACGACTAGGCCTAGTCTTGCGAACGGGCGGTTGGGACAATACCGGGCGTAATGCTGGGAATTACCACCAGGCCAATAAGCTCGGGAAAGGAGGAAGCGCGTCTTCTGGCTGTGGGATTAGCGCCGACTCTGGGACCGAGTGACCCAAGGACAATCTGTGAGGTCGTCAGGAGTTGAGCGACCTGACATACTAATGCTCAGGCTGGACCCACTTCAGCAACCAAACACGTCCCCAGCAGGTGCACTGTGGGAAAGGTCGGTGGATCTGCTAGACAGTCCTCCCGGTCAAGTCCAAGGGACTCGTGAACCATTAGTGGGGTCGGCAGGAGTTGAGCGCCTTGTCGTACTATTTGCTCATCTGTTGGAGCTTGCGAGCTCCGTGCTGGCCCACAACAGCAGCAGAAGGCGTCCCTGGGGGCACACCAGGGCTCGGCTCGGACCAGTGCAGAGGGGAGCAACTGTACTGGTTCCTGGCTCAGCCTACGGGCTCGTCGACAAACTGTGGGGTCGCCAGGAGATGAGCACCTGGATGTACTAAAGTCTCACACTGTGGGGCTTGTGGACTCAAGCCCTAGCCGGTCTCACAACGGCTGCAGGATACGTCCCTGGAGGCAGAACAGGGGAACGGTCGGTGGATCTGCGACAGCAGTCCTCCCGGCTAGGCTCATGGAGCCCGTGGACCAACTGTGGGGTCGTCAGGAATGAGCGACCTGACGACTACGAAGCTCAGCAATTCCCAGAAGTTGCAACTCCAACACCCTCTCCCTAGGGGTGTTGATTTCAAAGCCGAGAACTTGAACGTGGACGCGAACATAGGATAGGGAGGACAAGAATCTAGGACTTGGGAGTATGGTTATGATGACCGAGGTATCCCAAGGGGCGGGGGAAGGGCCTAGATGTGCTTCAGCCTTAATCGTAGACTCTTTATAGTTAAGGGCCTCAGCACAGCTAACACATCGGGGAGTCAGTTATACCCGGGGAAAATATGATTGAAGAATTGGCATCTAAAACACTGTTTAAGACCAGACCTCGGTTTATAAGCATCTACAGCCAGTACCGTGTATAAAAGCCGTTTCAAGTTATACATTTCACTGGCTGGAGTAGAATTCTCCAGCTCTAAGATATAAATGGGAAGGGGCATTGTCAAATTATTTTCGGTTCTTGAAATTTGTTAAATCGATTTAAGAGGATAATAGAATTTGCTTTTCAATTTATATATCGGGTTTTTTTAAAGGAGCCTTTTTAAAACCACCCTTTTTTAAAATCGATATGAATGGTTCTCTTTTTTATGGAAGTAAAATACTGCTTTAACTTAAGAAAGTTACCCACTGAGGATGCATAATAACGCAGGCCCTCATGTGTGTTGACAAGTCTGTACTTATGAGTATTTTAATTTCTTTGTTCATGGGGAGCACATCCTGACGACCAATTACAGTAATTAGTGGGATTTCTGTCCCGTGGTATCAACACGTCGGCGTCGTGAGGGTCTGTAACGGTGGGTGCCACACATTTATTGGGGATGGCTCAACAGTTGGTGAGTCACTAAGAACTGAAAATTTGTTCTGTGTCACAATTGCTAGAACTATAATTGGTGTCACGATCGGTTGCTTTGTTTGGGGACTAGCAAGATGGGGTAAGATTTTGGATTTTGCCGACATTTATTTATTTCCTTTTTTTCCCTTTTTGGATAGTTTCTTTTTCAACGGTGGTGATTCTTCTTTCGACAATTCTTCACTAGAGTCTGACTCAATTATAAAAGTGCTTCCACCAACAGACTGAGCGATAGCTTGCTGGTGTAGAAAGTCGGTTGGTTTTTTGAATATTAATAATGACATTGAGCCGTTCCAAGCCAACGGTCGTTAATTACCGAGCTGCATCTGTTCTCATACTCGTGGAAGGTAGTTAAGTAGTTTATGATGATGAAAAATTCTCCCGAATTTGGCGGAGTCTTTTCTAATTTTGAAGCATGTTCAAATACTTATGTTTAATAAAATTATTAAATTTAACTACTGAGTCCTCCCGGAATGTGAGAACACCAACATCCTCAGTTTCCAGGTACATCGACCCACCAATTTCTGGCATATATGCCATGCTTAGTATGATATCAAGACTTCAAATAGCACTAAGTGGCACTAAAAAGAACACATTTTGCACCAAGAAGAGAACAAAAATCACTATATAGTTTTAAACAGGGTGGATGGATCCACAACAGCACCTTGAAGTCACAAAGACTAGAACTAAAGCTCATAAAATGAGAATTTACACTGAATTTAAAGAAAAAAACACTCAGTTTTCACTATCTATCGAGCAAAAGGTTCAATATAAAATTTTGTTGAGTTTACCTTTCATATGGATTAATTTCTACACATATCATATAAGGAGAGACGGTTTTATAGACAGGTGAAAAGTAACTCTTAATTAAACAAATATATATCTGATTCTAATTATCTGAAGTTATTGAACACTTTAGCATTAATTGTGGATTTATTTATCTTAAAATGCTCTAGGCCTACATGAACAACTTAGTATGAATTAATTTATAAATGATTATAAATATTATTATATAATTATAAATAATTTATAAACAAATAATGCAAAATTGTCCTATTGGTGCAATTCACCTAAGAACTATTCGAGATAGGGCTAAGCATTTTTCAAGACACCTTACTCACCAAACAATGACTCTCTTGAGGAAAATTCAGTAAAATAGTCCTTCAGTAATCATATTTCATCAATAGTTTATATTAAAAGAATACATAAAAAGGAACATAAAATTGTTCCATTCATTTTTACGATGTGTTGAGAACGAGCGGCGGACTGGAAGTAGGTAAAATCTTATGAACAATCTTGAGACAATAAATAATATTTGTATAAGTAGATATTAACTTATTACTGTCCAGTGTATGTTAATTAATACGCAAAACATGTTTTAATATTAAATATTAAGAGTGAAATAATCGGGCTAGCGTCGCTGCCTCGTATGCAGCGGACCCGGGTTCGATCCCCGGTGGACAATTTCCTGGGTGATGGTTATTTTCGGGAGTTTTCCTCATCTCTAAGACAAATGTCAGGAACATTTAAGGCCCAAACGGTCCCCAAACATCATCTGGCCAACACAATCTTCAATAACATATCCACCATGTTTAGTACTATCGTGGGTGTGAATGGTGTGTTTCGTTTTATTGTTGTGTTGTCTCGGAGGAGACCCTGACATTGAGCTGGTCATTCGTTTAGACAATAAAGAACACTCAGGGAGGTCCTCTATAGCCTCGGTTCTCTATGCTCTATAGCCTTGTATGGCGAACAAAAATATACATGTATGTTCCATAGTTTAAAAATCCCAAGACAGGTCTTGCTATGTAACGAAAATGATTGGAATTGACGAAAATGTATAATAATTCCGTAATAATATTAAAATATGCAAAATTATATACTGTGGTGTGAAATATGTAGGATAATAGTTCAAAATATGTAAAAACAGGCATATATAACTTAGAACTTTGGAAAAAGGGTCCTTCAGGATATTTCGCTGACATTTTAGTTTTTCTTATAACTAGGCCCTACATACTCGTATGTGATTACAAAAATCCGGGCTCTAGTGACAAATGAAGGAAGACAAAGCCTATCCTGACTGTAAACTGACAAAGAAGACATAAATGTTTAAAGAGAACGATTTAAATATTTACGTGTGTTACTTGCTAGATCCTATAATATCGCAGCTGGGCAATGGTTCCACAGTATTAAAACATACTCGAAGATTAAAATATAACAAAAGTCTTCTTTTATATACGTGTAGGCCTACTGCAAAATTACATATTTCGTTACAGATTACGTAGCAGGCATATTTACAAGCTTTTTTTTTATCAAAATACAACAGAAAGAATATTTGCTATGATTCGATCTGTCGCAATATTTTGGGATTAGCTTCATAACATCTATGTGACGTACACTTCAGTTATATAATAGAATAGCTTCTTTGCATCAGAATGACGATTGCACCACCATCTATGACAAATATTGGTACCAAAACAACCGATCTGCCGGTCACGCTAGTCTACTCCTTTATCTATACACATTTCATGCGTGATAAACTCAATTTAATCAGCTGCGATGTTCCCGCCTCTAGTCTCGAGGTTCGCGGGTTCAAACCCGACCGAGATCGATAGATTTTTTGGATGGAAAGAACCCTGGCGGGACTTCAAGCCGTGGATCTCGAGTCTGAAGATTTTCAGGCTCGTAGAAGAATTGCAAGCCTGAGTAAAAAGGCCTTACTTACTTATTCACTGGCACTATCGAACCCGCAGGTTCATGACCGCGCGAACATAAGCTCTCCATACATCCCTATCCCGAGCCAATGCTTTCTAATCATTCCCTGTATAATCTACTTCCCTCAAATCATAGTTAATGTTATTTTCTCACCTCATTCTTGGCCTACCAACTGGGTATTTTCCCTCTGGTTTTCTTACAAGAAGCTTCAATGCACGTCTTTCATTCCCCTTACGTGCCACATGTCCTGCCCATCGCAGTCTACGAGACTTAACTGTTCTTATTATATCTGGCTTCCTATAAACACCATGTAGTTCATTGTTATGTAGTTTTCTGTATTCACCTGTCTGTTTATCTCTCTTTGGTCCAAAAAAATGTCATAAATACCTTATTCTCAAATACTCGTAATCTCCTTTCTTCCCTTAAAGTAAGGCCTATGTGCAAAATTTAACCGACATTCATCCATCCAAGAAATACCTTAATTGTCTACTAGATGTCTAATTGGGACGATGAGCTAACCACATAATCATTGTTGACATATGCAGGAAAATACGGGTAAAAAAATTAGCTTAGTTAAAGAACTCCCGTTAGGGAGCATATTAAAACCCTACGCAAGGATGCATGGGATATATATAGATAAATTCAAATTAACATTAATATTATTATTATTATTATTATTATTATTATTATTATTATTATTATTACAACGATCAGATAAACATTATATACTTGGCAGAATAAGAAATGAAATTATTGGGTAACATGTAGGGCCTATATCACAAACTTTCAAATATAGGAACTTCATCTCATTTAATCCCTCTGGCTGGCATTACACCGGAAACGAGTAGAGGGTTTATTATAATTAACTAATACACTGACACAATATAATTCATAGGTTCAAGGCCGCGCGGACATAAGTTCTCCATACATCCACATCCTGAGTTAATGTTTTCCACCATATCCTGCATAATCTACTTCCCTCAAATCGTGGTTAATGGTGTTCTCCCACCTTATTCTTGGCCTACCTACTGGGCACTATCCCTCTGTTTTTCCTAAAGGAGTTTCCATGCCCTTCTTTTATTCCCTATTCATGCCACATGTCCAGCCCATCGGAGTCTACGAGACTTAACTATTTTTATTAGGCCTATGTCTGGTTTCCCATAAAGAACGTGTAGTTTCTGTTATGTAGTCTTCTCCATTCGTCTGTCTGTTCATCTCTCTTTGGTTCAAAACTTTATTCTCAAATGTATACTCGTAATCTTTTCTCCTTCCTTAAAGTAAGAGTTCATGTCTCGTATCCACATAAGCTAACTGGGAGAATAACAGTTTCATAATATATATATATACACTTTCAGTTTAATGTTTTTTGAGATAAGTTGGAATGCCAAGAGTCCCTGTAATGCATAATAGCATGCATTTTCAGAATTGAGCCTATGTTTAATTCTTTTCTGACTTCATCCTATTAATATTTTAAAAATACATTACGATACTCCGTTGAGGTCACTGTGTTAAAGTTTTAAGAATTGCAGAACTGATATCTCAGCCGTCCTCAATAATTTGCATACATAAAACAACACTACAAATTATAGAGGACGACTGAGATATGAGGTACTGTTTTAAAATTCTTAAAACTTTAACTCATTCCTATTTGTAAGTATTGTTCCTAGGTAGGCCTATTTGAAATCAGTCACTTCTTCAAAATTTCCCTCATTTGTTATTAACTGTCCATTTACATTATATAATGTATTTTTTGTGTGGCCATATATTTAATTTTATTGCTGTTTATCTCCAGTCCTGATTTCTTAGTGTTTCTCAATATAGTGGTGCGTGTTGGCCATTATTACCTCCTCTTTATCATCTAAAAATACAACATGAGCATAAACCATTGAGTTATACGCCTTCTTCATTCTTTAAAGATTTGAACATTTGATGGCATACCGGTACTTTAGTACAAAAGTAAACGGTAGAGGATATATGGATCTCCTTGCTTTGACCCATTGCCAATTTAAAAAGTATCTGAAGATTGTTTGCCTACAGGCACTATATTCTTTGTGCCATTTAGACACATTCGAGTAAGTGTAAGTAACTTTTTAGGAATTTCGAACTCGAGAGGATACCATATTACACCTCCCTCTTAATTGAATCGTATGCTTTTTGAAATATATATATTGTTGATACACAGTCCCATTATATTCCCATTTCTTTCTATCTTATACTAAAAATATGATCTACTGGAGACCTATTTCTTCTAAATCCACGTTAATGATCTATTATTATGTTATAAATGTAGGGAATAAGTCTGCGTAGTAACTTATTTGCTAGAATTATGTACAATGTTGAAAGCAATGGGATGCCCCTGTAGTTGTTGCAATCGGTTTAATATATTTTCTTATAGATTGGTATCATAGTCGATTCTTTCCATTCATTTGAAAGAGCCTATTTTTTTCCAAATCATATTAAGCAACCGACGTATCTTGTCCATCAGCTTTTATCCCCCTGATTTTATCAATTCTACTGGGATCCCATCTGAACTTGATGCTTCATAGGTCTACATCTTTAATTTTCCTATTGCCGTTTCAACCTCTAATGTATTTGATTCTGTGACTAATATTTCTGCTGTCTGTAAATTATCCTCTTCAATATCCCCTGTCCGCGTTTCTTGACGGTTGTATTTTTAGGTGAAAGATCATCACTCCTTCGACCAAGGTGCTTTATTTGTCTGGCTTATCGTCTTCGACCTATCTGGCATGGGTAATCCTTTCGGCAGCAATGTTACCGCCGGCATAGCTCTCGGGTCATTTAAGCACGCAAGCCACTCCACCATGACAATGTAAATGTACTGAATAAAGAACATTTAATTATAAATTTTGTAAAAACAGACAATTGACATTATACGGCCATGTAAAACGAGGAGAGCGATAGGTTACCAAGAAGATTTTGATTGGATTTCAGCGGAAGAAGAGATAGAAAAAAAAAAGCTGCTGGACATAAAAAAGCGACATACAAAAAGGATTGCAAGAACGGGACTAGGAAGATAGATTTGAAGGAAAAAATATAAGGGTTTAACACATTTATAACAAGGACATATTTTATAATAATAATTAATAATAATAATAATAATAATAATAATAACAATAATAATAATTCAGTGTTTCAGATAGTTTTATTATATGGGTATATCTTGAACAGTATTGTATTGTATAAATGGCGGTATGAGTCATGATGAATACTTGATGTGTGTATCGAAACCAGGAACACCATAACAAACTATATAACACTGCAGAGTAGATTTAATTCCCTTTAGTCCATAGATGGGAAAGGCTCAATAGATCTTTCAGGTCGCAGTGCTAGGACAATTTGCATTTCCAGTTTAAATAGAACAGAATGGAAAAATATCTGTTGAACTCTTCACACTTGCTAATAGAAGACTTGACGATATATTTTAATACTACATCCTGCTTCTGGGGTTTTGGGGGTGTAGATAATATGAACTGCGATAACCCAAACGCAGAGTTCACTGTTCTAATGCAGTCAACTGTCTCACTAGAGGATACGTGGTAGACGTCGTTATGTAATCTGAATGTATTGATAAGTTTGTAAGTCAGTAATTATAATAGCAAATATGATATAGACAGGATTTAACTTATCTTTAGCAACGTTTTAATACTCAAGTTCAATATTTTTATGTAGAACAAATGAGGAAATATGATAATATGTCGTCATCATCATGACCATCATCACCAAGCATCATGGTTTATAGTAATTCTGATCTATTTCGGCTTCTATAGTTTTTGGCTTCTTCTTTTAGTCTTCGGCTCCTGTGTTCTCGTGGAGAAAACATTTTATGAGGGAGCATTTATTCGTTCATTTTACTTACGCCAATATGTTCAAACCGTATTCTTTCATATCATTATATTTTAGTTATTACACTATTTGTAATTTTTTGCGTTTATAGGCTTTTAATTGCTCTTATATAAAAGAGTACTGTACTGTCACACATCGGAGAAACGTCATTTCCAGTCAGTAGTATATTTTAAGTAAGAGTCCAACATTCTGAGCCATTGAGTAGCACAGGTATAGCTAAAACATTATGATATATCCAAACTAAAATCAGTACAGAAACAACATAGGAGAACAATTGCTATTACAGGAATAATATTTGATAAGCGTTGATATGTACGGTGGCGAGCCGTGAGTTCTAGGCTAGGTGGATCCAGAATAAAAATAAACGTAAGTCATAAACCGTATGTCTCTACAGTCGCCTGTTGAAATGCACGAACATAAGCCGTCTCTGGATATAACCGCAATCCTAAAATTCGGAGAGTGAAATAAAGAAACGTTGGGACGAAAGTAAGCCGCATCCGGACTGAGGGAAGAAAATGTTCCTTTAATATATATTCATTTTAAACTAATGTATTGTAAAACTTCAAATTTAACACAGTACTATGAAAATACTTGAACTGGAATCTCAACTTGAAATTTCCAAGCAGTGGTTTTATGTGCTTTTGTTTAGGGCTCATACTGATGAATCGTAACCAAACCCTGTATATACCAAGTAATAATTAAAATAGGGTCAAGTTCGGACCATTAGGAGTGGAACTTGACAAGAAGCCAACATTTAAAAAACTCTCTAGAGGCCGCAATTTTCGATTTTTCGCAATGGAACCCAGTTATATCATTAAAATAAAACGAGGAGGAAGAAGAAGTAGGCCTAATTCTAAAAAAAAATCATCGAAAATTCAACCTGAGGACAAGTCGGTTAATTTAAAAATCCGTATAGCTGAACGTCAGTATTCGATTTTTCGCAACCGGATAAAAAAACACAATTAATTAAAAAATAAACATAGTTTAGGCCAAAGAAAAATGGATAATAAATTCGATTTGATGAAGAATACGACTTCGTTACTATGGTGACGGACTTCACATAATATTTAACTTAGGCTCTAAAACTAGGAAGAGTAAACGCATTATCATACAACGTACAGTAAAACAAAGTTTCCAACACGAGTTTTCATAATGTACTAATATTACATTATACAGAATGTAAATAAATTCCTGTTCAGATGGAATTTTCACTATCAAACAAATAATTGAGCAACAGAGAATATAATCTACTAACTTTTATGGCATTTAGAGATCTTGAAAAGGCATTTGACAAAGTTAACAGATTATAAATTGTGGAATATAATGAAAGAAGAAAGGAAGTACCTCAGCACCTAATAACTGCAATAAAAAGTCGATATGGAGAAGAAAATAAAATAACAATAGAAACTGGAGGCAAAAAATAAAACAATATAACAGCAACGATAAATAGAGTTGTAAAACAGGGATGTCCACTTTCATCCTCCCTTTTTAATATTTATATTGACGATATAATATAATAATAATGGAAGATAAATTTGGACTCATATTTCAAGATAAGAAATAAGATATTAGATACCTTACTTTTTGCAGACGACCAAGTTCTAATATCTAGTTCAGAAGATGGTCTACAGAAATCGCTCTTTCAGTTAAATAACATTATACAGAAATGTAATTTCAAAATATCAATAAGTAAAACGAAAATCCTAGCTTTTAAGGGATCAGATACCGTAAGAGCTAAAATAATTCTCGAGGGGAAACCCATTGAACAAGTGAACCATTTTAAATACCTGGGTTATGAAATCTCCTATTTTAAAAATGAAGATCTATTTAACAAACTTAATAAATTTAATTATATATGTGGAACAATCAAAAGGATATTTAAAAGCACAAGAAAACAAACAAAACTAAAATTTTATAAAGTAGTGGCAGTCCCTTTAATATTGTATGGTAGTGAATTTTGGGTTTTAACTAAAAGAGAAGAGAAGATCATAGAAGCAGCTGAAATGAGATTTCAGAGAAGTGTGGCTGGTTGCAAACTTGTAGATAAGAGAAGAAGTGAAGATATTAGAAATGAGCTAAATATCTTTAAACTCTTAGATAGAATAAAATAATCTAGGAAAAAAATGGAAAGAACATGTTCAAAGAATGGAAGATGGTCGCATTCCCAAAATTATACTTAAATGCAAACCAAAAGGACACAGGAATGTTGGTAGACCGAAGAAGAGATGGATCCAACTTTTGAATGAGAATCTATGAGACCGGAACAAGCCACATAGGCTTAATCCGTGATTGCTGATGATAATGAATAAATTCCCCATTACAGGCTTTGAGGTCGAGTAATGGGGACCAAGACGGTTACTTTTAGCAGAGGAACTCGTGTCCGGAAACTACCGTTTTTCCGTTTTACGAAAAATACCTCAACACACGTTTGCTCTCTCTCTCTCTCTGATGCCTGCTGCTTGCTGTTTGGGTCGACAAGAAGGGCTTGACGTAACGACCATCTATGTCAAACACAACTTGTTTCAGGAACACTTTTCAAATTTAGGCTTCAAATGGAACTTTATTCCTCCTCACATTCTTCATTTCAATGGAATATCTGAGGCTGGGATAAAGTCCTGTAAGCAACTTTTGAAAAGGACATTAGGAAGTCACTCTCTGAATTATGAGGAGTTAAATACTTTTCTAATAAGAATAGAATGCATACTAAATTCAAGGCCTCTGTGCTCTATGTCAGACAGTCCCGATGACTTGTCCTATCTTTCACCTGGACACTTCCTGGTGGGCAGACACCTCCTCAACGTTCCTACTCAATACAATTTCTCTTCCATCAACTCCCTTCCTGCTAGATGGAAAATTTTACAAGATCTCTATCAGATCTTTTGGAAAGGCTGGTCTAAGGATTATCTTTGTTCCTTACAGCCTAAAAGGAAATGGAACTCACCAAGTCAGTGGACACCTTCCATTGGTGACTTAGTATTAATGAAGGAGGACAATCTTCCTCCACTCATACGGAAAACAGGGATCATTTCTCAACTCCATCCTGGTACTGACAAGGTGTGCCGAGTAGTATCTGTCAGAACCAATCACGGTACCTTTCGCAGGACTGTGTGAAAATTGTGTCCATTTCCTCACATGTAATTGTTATTCATTTGTTTTCAAGTCATAAATTAAGTGTATTGTATTTTTTGTTTGTTTATTTGTTTGCTTCCCTTTCAGATTTTAAAATTTTGTAAGGCAAGAAGCATGAAGATTTATTTGTATTTTTATTATTATTTTTGTAAATATGTATTCATATTGTAAAGCTTCATCTTTGTGTTGAACAAGTAGTTCAAGGGGGCAGTTTATGTTTCATTTCATTTTGGTTGATTCTAGCCTCCTTGGTTTATTCTCGGAGTGTTTCGACTACACTCCTTGATGTGTTAAGTCTGGCATCTTTGTATGCTACAGCAATCTTTGTCTACATGTTGCAACGCTGTAGTCACGCGATCCTATCGTGGACGCTCACACACTTTAACTATCAGTTCGGTCGCCAAGCCGACCACATCGCACTATCGCTACGGTCACCAAGTTGACCACATCACTTTTCACGTCGGTCTCTAGTCGGACCACATCACATCACGTCTCGCTCACAAAGCGGGACACACAAACATCAACTACGGTCTACACATCAAGACCTCAGCACAATCAAGTGAAGCTAAGTATTCATCTCAATAAAGTATTGTTTATATTTCAAACTACAAACGTGTTGTTATTGTATCGCCACGTGGTACACTCTTTTGATCACTCCAAGCACCTATGGATTCGGTGCACTCAGTCCACTACAGAGGAAACAACGCTAATTACTATTCGGTGCACCGACAGATGTAGTGTGCGGTTATTCACCCACATAACAGCTGGAGAGTTGAATATGTGTTGCGGTATTTTGCGTGCGTGTAGCGGGAAAACGGTACGTTTCCGGTAATGAGTTCCTAAGCTAAACGTAACGTCTTGGTACTTACTACACGTTCTCAAAGTCTGTAATGGGAATTTAGTTACATCCTGAATATCTTTATTTATAAAAGTAAGGAAGGCCATTCTAAAATGGCATTCGGGTAAAATAACAAGGGTTTTCTCTAAATCCGTATGACAGCGCTTCTATATTTGGGAATATGGTGTGATAACAGTGTTTTTAGTGTAATGGTATTGATATGTTAATATTATTCTAGCTGCTAACATCAGTGAACTAAAATGCGAGTATTCACAGATTTTTTGATCTCAGAAATTTGTATTCAACTGCATTGTCATAAGGAAATTTTTGATGCTATTGTGTGTAACACAATCTCTTAGCTTTGATATTACAGTAAAAAAACCTAACATATCACAATGGAACTGATAAAGAGTCTTGAGTTTAACATATGGCTAAAATGACATAGGCTTACAATACCTCAGGGTAAAACTACATTGTAAGTCATTTACCCTTACAGTATTATTTACCGAGCGAGTCGGTACAATCTGTACCTTTGAGATATTTTTTCAGGTTCAAATCCAAAAAGTTAAAAAGGATTTCCTGAAGAACATGTTCTTCCAAAAGGCCTTCAAAGTGTTTTTCAACAATTTACCTAGCTGAGGAAAAATTAATGGAAAAATACCACAAAACGTGCCATGACATAACGCTTTTGCCAGCGTGAAGGAAAGATTGAAATTAAACTTACTTTCAACTGGAAAAATAAATACTTTCTTAACAGAGCATGGGCAAATAAACAGCTATTATTAACTAACTAACTCACTGGCACTATCGAACCCGTAGGTTCATGGCCGCGCGGACATAAGCACTCCATATATCCCTATCCTTAGCTAATGTTTTCCAATCATCCTTTGTATAATCTACTTCCGTCAAATCCGAATTAATTTTATTCTCCCACCTCATTCTTGGTCTACCAACTGGGCGTTTTCCCTCTGGTTTTCCTACAAGCAGCCTCCATTCAAGTCTTTCATTCCCCATACGTGCCACATGTCCTGCCCATCACAGTCTACGAGACAACTGTTCTCATTATATCTGGCTTTCCATAAAGACCATGTAGCTCACTGTTAAGTAATTTTCTCCATTCACCTGTCTGTTCATCTCTCTTTGGTCCAATAAGTTTCCTAAGAACTTTATTCTGAAACACTCGTAATCTCCTCCTTCTTCTTCTTCCTTCCAAGTATTAGGTCAAGGCCTGTTACGATCCTATAGAAAATTTTCCCTTCTCCGTTCCTCCCTTAAAGTAAGAGTCCATGTTTCACATCCATATAATATTACTGGTAGAATAATATTTTTATATATTTTCAGTTTAACGTTTTTTGAAAGGAGTTGGGACGTCAAGAGTCTCTGCAATGCATAAAAAATTCATTTCCAGAATTGAGCTTATGTTTAATTTCTTTGTGCATCTTATTCCTATTTGTGATTACTGTTCCTAGGTGTTTGAATTCAGCCACCACCTCAAAATTTTCCTCATTTGTCATTAGCTGTCCATTTCCATTATATAATGTATTTCTATGTGTGACCTTATATTTAGTTTTATTGATATTTACTTCCAGTCCCAATTTCTAAGTGTTACTCAATAGTGCGTGCGTGTTGGCCTTTAGCATCTCCTCGCTATCGCCCAACAGTACTACATCATCAACATAAACTAACAGCTTATTAATACCATTGAGTTGTAGGCCTTCTTCATCCTCTAAAGATTTGATGGCATGCTCTAGTACAAATTTAAATAGCAGAGGAGATAGTGCATCTCCTTGTTTCAACCCATTCTAGATTTCAAAAGTATCCGACAACTGTTTACCTACACGCACCGTACTCTTTGTGCCATTTAGACACATTCGTATATGTCTAACTAACTTTTTATGAATTCCGAACTCCAGCAGAATACTATATAACTTCTCCCTCCTAATTGAATCATATGCCTTTTTAAAGTCTACGTACAATTGATGTACAGTACCATTATATTCCCATTTCTTTTCTAAAATCTGTCTTATACTAAATCCACATTGATGATCTCCTAGAATGTCATCAATATAAGGAGTAAGTCTGCTTACTAAAGTATTTGTCAGAATTTTGTAAAGTGAGTGAAGTGATCCCACTATAGGCCTCAGGAGGCCCTTGGGGTAGTGGGAGGTTAAGGCTTCCACTTTTTTTATAGAACCGGCACTTGATGTCAGCCGGATTGTCAGCCCTGCGTGACGGCCGCCTTTACCCCCAGAACAAGCGTCTGGTACTCATTTCCGTTAAAGGCTGAGTCGACTCCAGGATCATAGTGCCGCCAGAAGGTTTGGGTCAGTTTAAATATCCCGACCCCACTGGGACTCGAACCCTTGACCTTCCGGCTTGAGCCGCTATGGCGTGAAGAATTTGAAAGTAAATGCCCCTATAGTTGTTGCAATCAGTTTTATCTCCTTTCTTATAAATTGGTACAATAATCGATTCTTTCTATTCATCTGAAAGAGCTTCTTTATCGCAAATCATATTAAGCAAGTGGCATATCTTGTCCGTCAATTTTTCTCCCCCTGATTTTATCAGTTCAGCTGGGATCTCATCTGAACCTGATGCGTTATACAGCTTTAATTTTTCTATCGCCAAAACAGCTATTATTACTGTTTTAAAATAAAAGACAGTCCCTTGTGTACGTGCGGCAGAACAAACGATATATCATCTAATATTTGAATATACATACCAGAAACAAAAAGACAGTTATTTAGGAACAGTATTATTAACAGATATTGTAAAATTAGTACAGGATTACACACATGAATTAATATCATACATTAAGTCGATATATTTACATAGATTATAGAGCAAAACAGAGCCAATACAGTAAATTATTTAATTTTAGGCTTGTATTAAATAAGATAAGTAAAGCAAATAGGCCATAAGATTACAAACAGCCATAGAATACAAATAAAATATAAGTAAATTGAGCATTAATGTAAGTAATTGTGTATAATAACGCATGTAGTACGAGTATTACTTTCTTTGTAATGAAATACGCTGTAAATAAACTATTATTAAAATTAGGACACATGCACACACACACACATATCCGATTCATAGAAATATGTATAAATAATCTCACTCAAAATACACAATAATTCAATGTGACACTCAAACGGAAATATAAAATAAAACAAAGGGGATAGCAACACAGTCACCGAGTCTGCCTACCAAAGCTCAAGGTACAATTATATTATCTTAAACTCAAGCATGTGTCTACATATTGACACTTTAAAGTTATTTGTCATTCTACTTCATTTTACTGATAATAATTTTGTACAATATAATAACTTTATATCTGTATGTTGATTTATCGTAGAAATACGAATTGGTATAACTAATTAACCCACAGTATCGAACCAAGAGGTTCGTAAGCTCACGGACATAAGCTCTCCATTCATCCCTATATTGAACTATTATTTTCCGATAATTTTCTGTATAATTCACCTCCTTCGAATCATGGTTAATATTATACTTCTACCCCATTCTTGGCTTACCTACTGGATATTTTCCCTCCGATTTTCCTACAAGAATTTCCTATTGACGTGGAAGAGAAGATCTTCTGGTCTTAATTCTATCAGGTAAAATAAACTATTATATCATTATTTTATTATTAATATTAGGCCTATTATTATTATTATTATTATTATTATTATTATTATTATGCTCTCTTTCACTTCGCACTTGTGTCTCTAATGATCTGATGTCAAGTTCTAGTACAAAATTGAATAGTAGAGGAGATAGTGCATTTCCTTGTTTTAACACATTGTGTATATAAAAAAATTTAAACACATTGTATTTGTATTGTATTTGTATTTAGATTAGATTTATTTAGCCTGGTGGAGTTAAGGCCATGTGTCCTTCTCTTCCACTCACCAGGACAAACATATATTACATCAGAATATAACAATCTTAATTAACTCTAATATTAAACACTAAGTAAAAATTTGATCAAAAGATAATATCTAATATATTACGATCTATAATACAACCAGTTAATATTAGTTAAAATTAAGACTAAAACTAATAATAAAATGTATACAAGCAAGGCATATTAAATTGTCCCTGTCTAGTGTATATAAAAAAACAAAGGAAAGTAATGAGATATAGAAAACTAATTTTACGATTAACAATATTTAAAACAAAACAAATAAAAATATTTGTTATTCTTAATATTATTTTCATAGATAATTAAATGTATTAATATTGCTAAAAGAATATTATCAGTGAGGTGTATAAGTTAGTTTGTTATTGAATAATTCTTTAGTTTGTTCTTGAAGGATGTTATAGTTTGACAGTCTCTGACATAGGACGGAAGGGAATTCCATGTTTTGGCAAGTGACACCGTAAAAGATAATGAATAATATACAGTGTGATGAGGCGGGATATAAAGGACAATGTGCTGATGGGATCGAGTGTCAATATTATGTGTGTCGGATAGTCTGATGAAGCGGCGTGATAAATAATTAGGCGATGATGTGTGAAGTATTTTATAGAGAAGGGATAAGGAGTGGACAGTTCTACGATCTCTTAAACGAAGCCACGATAATTGTTCCAGGGACGGTGTAACATGGTCAAATTTGCGAATACCACAAATAAAACGTGCGCAAGAATTATGAACACGCTGAAGTCTTTGAGTGGAAATAATATTTAAGTCTGTAAAAAGAGTGTCACAATAATCAAAACGGGCATTGCAAGTGTTTCTACTAATATTTTCCTAAGAGCAAATGGCAAACGATTTCGTACACGATTTAATGAATGTATTATTGAGAAGATTGTTTTGCATGTATGGTTTATTTGTGTATTCCAATTCACATAAGCCTAACTATTTTTTTAAGAAATTCGAAGTGCAATAAGTTACTTTACACTTTCTCCCTCTTAACTGAATCGTATGCCATTTGGAGGTCTACATATAGTTGATGTACAGTGGTAGTTCACAGTAATATAATGTACAGTGTCATTATATTCCCATTTATTATCTAAAAAAAACCATTCTAATAGTTTACATTCAATGAAGGGTTACAAGATAAATTATATAACATAAATTACAATCAAATATGCTTGTCAGTGGTGTGATATCTTCCTGTGAGGTGACCGGGATATAGAATAGTCGCACTGCTGCTCATATGGGTTATATGAGACGACCAAAGTTCCAGTACCTGGGAGTATGATTGGACCACTCTGTCCCAGGAGTTATACTCGTAAATGTGGAACCTGGTCCTAGAAGTTGGGGGTTAAGCGTGTGGCTGATGAACCCACCTCGTAAAAAAACTACTGTCATGAACAACTGAATCGACACATACTAAAAGGGCCTCTGTCAAGAAAAATGGAAAATTGAGTTAAACACAGTATAGTAATCTGAAAGATTGATTTCAATGTATTATACTACAAATGTGGAAAGCAACGGGAAGCTACCACACCTACACAATTCCCTAGTAAAGCTGCAAGCATAGCATGAAAATGCTATGATTGCAGTGAAGGACCTACCTTCGGGCAGAATTACTATGGATGGATGGATACTACAAAGACCCCAGTCAGATGCACCATTGTAGTAGAAATAGGGCATGGAGTTTGAATGTTACACGAAATAAGGATGAAGTCTGAGGCTCATTTAGCTTGTCAGGTCATAAAGTGCCTCATGTTGGTAATCCTGTTAGCGGTAAATAGCTGTTAATTCATTTGAGCGGGAAGCACTTAATGATGCTGGAAAGAGATGCGCTGCTGCCAAAATAGTATATAAGAGAAAGGCAAAAAAAAAAAAAAAAAAGTTTACACAAAGCTCATAAAAGATGCTACAGAAAAAGATGAGTCTCGTGTACACTCAATCTCCTCGATTACATGAAAAATGTTCGACTGCCTCAGATTCCTCGTTCAGGAAACTTTTTATCTGAGGCAGTTGACAACACATATTTTTTGTGTTCATGACATTAACAGTAATACAGCAGTAATACTTCTTTATCATGAAGGGGTTGGAAAGAAAGGGCCCAATGAAGTAGGCTCCTTCATATGTGACTTTGTGCAACATATTGCTCCACAGTTTATTGAATTGCACTTCTATTGAGATAACTGTGGAGAACGAAATAAAATCATGTTGTTGCAATAATACTAATACTAGTAGATTTTCAAAAATTGAACACTATTTCTCTCTAAGAGGACTTTCAATCCTTACTTGCGATAAGGATTTCAGAGTAATAAAAATATAAATTAAAACATAATAAATTCTACTCTGTACATGAACTTACAGAACTAATCATGAAGCCTAGTAAAACTGGAAAGTTCACTGTGAAGGAAATTAACACTACAGATATATTAAATTTTAAAACTTGGAGGAAAAAAAAAACAATTACAACAAGAACTCAGTTTCTGAAGAAACAGCCAATAGAAATGCCTCAAGAGACAAGAAAGTTCAGTTTCTAATCAGTAATTTTCTGCATTTTACCTACAGTAAAGATTTTCCAGGATATATCTTGGCTAGGCATGGAATTGATTCCACGATGTCCCACACATTTCATCTTCGTCTCCCTGGAAAACGTACTGTGAGTTTTACAGTAGAACATGTTTATTCAGCAGGTAAAGTGACATTGAAAGAAGAAAAACTACGTGATATTCAGTTACCAGTTCAATATATACCTGAAGAAACATCAAAGGTTTTAAGACGAAGTTAAAATTGGTCTATTGTGGAAAAGAAATGACTGGCAGTGTTCTCAATATTTGCATTTATTTATGTTTGTTCATAAATCTGAAGCATTTTTGTAAATATTGCAATAAATAAATAGCAATACTATATGAAAAAGTGACCAAACTGACATATTTATTACCAAAAATGTTTAAAACGTGCTAAAAGGGCTTCAGTCAAATCATTTTGAACATTTTACAACTAGCCAAAAATAATTTTCTACACATTTTCGTATATACATGTAAATTTGTTTAATTTGGCACAATTAAAATGTATATATATTTTTAAATCAACTGGATTAATATGTCAGGCGTAAGAAGTTTTTCTTAGTTTTCTCAAAATTTGGGTCTGACTGATTAAAGCCCTTTTAGCATGTGCCGATTCAACTACAGAGTAAAATGCCTGCTTGAATCGTGATTTGAATCAGATGTACAGTTTTTACGCGCTGGCCCACTAATCAAGCAATCCAGTCCAGACATAAATTTCTCTCTATTTGAAAATCCTGTACACATATAGTAGTGAAATTCTATTAAAATTATGACAGGGTTGTTTATACTACACCAAATTCCAGATGTCTTCAGAGCATTTAAAATGCTGGCGCGTCATTGGTTGCGTTGCACGTGTCTGGTGGGAAATCCCACACCAGCATTATTCACAATATTATAATATAAGTCAAAGACTCTTGTCGTCCCAACTCCTTTCAAAAAACGTAAAAATGAAAATATATAAAACTATTATTCTACCAGTTATATTATATGGATGCGAAACATGGACTCTTACTTTAAGGGAAGATAGGAGATTACGAGTGTTTGAAAATAAATTTCTTAGGACAATTTTTGGACCAAAGAGAGATGAACAGACAGTTGAATGGAGAACACTACATAACAGTCAACTACATGGTCTTTATAGGAAACCATATATAATAAGAACAGTTAAGTATCGTAGACTGCGTTGGGCAGGACATGTGGCACGAATGGGAATGAAAGAGGTGCATGGAAACTTCTTATAGGAAAACCAGAGGAAAAACGCCCAGTTGGTAGTCCAAGAATGAGGTGGGAGAATAACATTAACTATGATTTGAGGGAAGTAGATTATACAGGGAATGATTGGAAAACATTAGCTCAGGATAGGAATGTATTGAGAGCTTATGTCCGCACGGCCATGAACCCACGGTTTCGATTGTGCCAGTGAGTTACTTAGTTATTTGTCATTACAACACAAGTTCTTGTTTTTTCCCTCAGTATCACTTATGTGCTCAAGTATTGATGAAGCGTTATGTTCAGTAAAATTAAATATGTGTTGAGCGTACAGTAGTGTATGTGATATATTCAGCTGGCGTGTGCAAGCGTTTTTTTAATAAGTGAAGTATCTCTTTCTGAAAAGATGTCCGATAATACTATGCCAGGTCCTTACGGAATGTCTCCTGTGAAAAAACATAAACAGAGGAAAGGATTTCGTTCGGGAGAAATACAGACAATTATAAACGTTTATAAAACTTTATTGAAAGAGAACCCTCACACGGCGATTAGAGAATATTATTATTGGTATTTATTATTAATATTATTATTATTTATTATTATATTATTAGTATTATTATAATATTATTATTGGTATTCATTATTAGTCCTCTCTTCTTCTTCACTTCCTGGTTTAGGCAAGAGTTGCCTGTTCCGTCTTCACTAATAGATCTAAGACCATCTCTTCCGAGGACGTCCGACATCTCTTCTTAATTCTACGCTCAGGTCGTCTTTGGTTAAGTCCGTCCGAGTTTCCATTGTGAAGAATACGAGTAATATGTTTTCCTCTGATCGCAGTACCAACGCTATGCAGAGTAGACCATTGGTTGGGCTGCCACCTCAAAGCTTTAGGTCCAGTTTCTGGATGTACCAACCCCATCTAGAGGGTTGCCACTTCCGCCAGATCCGCCGTGATGAAGGACTCCTGCGCCGAATCTGCCGTTGAGGTCTTCACCGTAACCCTGGCTAGGGGCCCTTACAGAGTACTATCAGTCGGAGCCAACTGAACCCTGGTTTTTTACGAGGTTGTTACTCCTCCCCCTTCTCCTTTCTCATCCGGGCTTGGGACCGGCCATGGCGGAGTTTTCATTATTAGTATTAGTATAATTATTTATTATTATTATTATTATTATTATTATTAGTAGTAGTAGTAGTAGTAGTAGTATTAGTATTACTATTATATTATTATTATTATTGAGCAATTCCATATGTGACTGACTGATATTTACAATACACTTTTGCTGCAAAATGCTTGTATAAATATTACATTTGGTTGAAATTAGAGGTGTTATATACGTGATATGGTAGAGGAAAAGTGTCTGATTAAGATTGTACATAAATATACAACTTCTGAAGAAAAACAATGTTATTTATTATCTATCAAAGTATGTGTGACTAACTGACATAAATGTCAACTCATCATGCACCTTAACATGTTCATCTACATCATTCTCTGAAAAGTGATTATTAATTCAATTTTCCAAAATACTGTTTGAGGGCTCATTCCAAGTTACATTTTAAATAAAAAAATAAAACTAAATCACAATTAATATCGAAGTTATGACCTAATATGTTATGTGTGACTGACTGATATTATTTTGAACTGACTGACATATCTGAATCTTATTTAAAATTTCAAAATGCAAATATTACACAATTGTATCAAAATACTATGAAAGCAGATAAACAGCTTCAGTAACAGAGTTTAATAAAGAACTGCAAATACTTTATCAATTCTACGAAAATTGTTAAATTTAATTTTGCTGTAAAATAAATATTAATTTAAATCAATAATGTAATTAAATTAACTCGCTTGGCATGCACCATTTTAAATTATAAAAATAGCGAAACTATTAAATACTTAATAACATAGTGCCTTCTCTGTTGTTAAATATTACTTACTTACTCACTGGCACTATCGAACCCGTAGATTCATGGCCGCGCGGACATAAGCTCTCCATACATCCCTATCCTGAGCTAATGCTTTCCAATCATTCCCTGTATAATCTACTTCCCTCAAATCGTAGTTAATGTTATTCTCCCACCTCATTCTTAGTCTACCAACTGGACGTTTTCCCTCTGGCTTTCCTACAAGAAGCTTCCATGCACGTCTTTCATTCCCCATACGTGCAACATGTCCTGCCCATTGCAGTCTACGAGACTTAATTGTTCTTATTATATCTGGCTTCCTATAAAGACCATGTAGTTTATTGTTATGTAGTCTTCTCCATTCACCTGTCTGTTCATCTATCTTTGGTCCAAAATTTTTCCTAAGTACTTTATTCTCAAATACTCGTAACCTCCTTTCCACCCTTAAAGTAAGAGTCCATGTTTCGCACCCATATAATATAACTGGTAGAATAATAGTTTTATATATTTACAGTTTAACGTATTTTGAAAGGAGTTGGAAGGTCAAGACTTTCGGTAATGCATAATAGCAGGCATTTCCAGAATTGAGCATATGTTTAATTTCTTTGTGATCATTGTTCCTAGGTATTTGAATTCAGCCACTACCTCAAAATTTTCCTCATTTGTCATTAGCTGTCCTTTTCCATTATATAATGCATTTCTACGTGTGACCATATATTTAGTTTTATTGATATTTACTTCCAGTCCTAATTTATTCGCGTTACTCAATAGTGTGTGCGTGTTGTCCTTTAATATCTCCTCGCTATCGGCCAACAATACTACATCATCAGCATAAACTAACAGCTTATTAATACCATTGAGTTGTAATCCTTCCTCATTCTCTAAAGACTTAATGGCATGCTCTAGTACAAAATTAAATAGTAGAGGAGATAGTGCATCTCCTTGCTTCAACCCATTCTGGATTTCAAAAGTGTCCGAAAACTGTTTGCCTACACGCACCTACTCTTTGTGCCATTTAGACACATTCGTATAAGTCTAACTAACTTTTTAGGAATTCCGAACTCCAGCAGGATACTATATAATTTCTCCCTCTTAATTGAATCATATGCTTTTTTGAAGTCTACATATAGATGATGTACAGTACCATTATATTCCCATTTCTTTTCTAAAATCTGACTTATACTAAAAATCTGATCTGTTGTAGACCTGTTTCTTCTAAATGCACATTGATGATCTCCTAGAATGTCATCAATATAGGGAGTAAGTCTGCTTACTAATATATTTGTTAGAATTTTGTACGAAGTTGAAAGTAATGAGATGCCCCTGTAGATGTTGCAATCAGTTTTATCTCCTTTCTTATAAATTGGTACGATAATTGACTCCTTCCATTCATCTGGAAGAGCTTCTTTTTCCCAAATCATGCTAAGCAACCAGCGTACCTTGCCCATCAATTTTTCTCCCCCTGATTTTATCAGATCTGTTGGGATCTCATATGAACCTGATGCTTTATACATCTTCAATTTTAAATTGCCATTTCAACCTCTAATGCACTTGGCTCTGCGACTAGCATTTCTGCTGTCTGTAAATTATCCTCCTCAATGTCCTGTTCTGTATGTACATTTAATAGCCGATTAAAGTAACTTTTCCATCTATTTAATATACTCCTGGAATCTGCAATCATATCCCCATTTTCATTCCGAATTATGTTTGTTCTAGCCTGAAACCCTTTCATCTCTATACTAATTCCCTGATATAATTCTCTAATGTTCCTATTTTTTGCATTCATTTCAAGATCATTAATCTTCTCTCTCAAATATTCCTCTTTTTACTCTTTAGTAGCTTGGTGGTTTCCCGTCTAATACTACCCAATTGCTCTAAATTTACCTCATTTGGCTCATGTAACCATTTCATTTTTGCTTGCTTTCTTTTCTTTACAATGTCGGCACATTCCTCATCAAACCATTTCTTGTTTTGCCTCTTTTTTAAACAACCAATGCTTTCTGATGCTGACAATTTAATAGTATCTCTTATAGCCTCCCATTCTTTATTTATATCAGTTTCTTCTTCGCTTGCCACATTGTCATCGGAAGATCCAAGTACTTCAAATCTATTAGCAATTTTGATTTGGTATTCTTGCCGCATTTAATCATTTTTCAAGTTTTTTAATTCAAATTTTACAGAATAACTGTTGTTAAATGTACCTACTAAAATTTTATGTGTGATATATATATATATATATATATATAGTAACTGATTACAATTTAGTCCGGCGCCACAGCCGAGTGGTTAAGGCAAGAAGCCTTGGCGCAGAGCTATGGGACTTGCGCTGGTTCGAGTCCCCATGGAGGAAGACATTTTCTCATGGAATTTCGGCCAGTATGGGACAGGTGCCCACTTAGCATCTTGAGGCATTTGGGTAGCTACAATAAGTAACGACTCCAGGTTGATAAGACCAATTATAACGGCTGGCTGACCCGATATGCTGACCACATATGACCCCTACACAAGCTCATGATTGTGTACCTCTGCGATTAACACACGTGGACGTGAGGCCAGCAGCCGGTTGGTATACCAAGGGCCTTCTGGGCCTGTCGTGCTTAGAGTGGAGTTTATTACAGTTTACCTGATGTAAGATTTAATATTTTTGATTTCTAGATTGTACCACTGAAATAAAAATTTAACCGCCCCTAGAATGCATACACATTATTAAGTTAGTTATTTTTCAGAGTGCATGTACTTTCAAAACAAATTATCGTAAATCGCATTAGTAAGCTGTAGTTAGTAAACAATTGCTGACGTATTGAATTCTACTTTTAAACAACCATAAAAACATAACTCCAATTAGCCCGAGTTCTGATGACTCACATCATAACAACGATATATATATATATATATATATATATATATATATATGAGATCGCTCATACAAACATTCCTCTCTCTAGTCTTCGCCGTAACTTGACCTGACTTGACACATTAATAAAAATAATGTTTCCTGCCACACATGAAGCCCCACCCTGTAACTGAATCAAGATGTCTCAATAGAGAGCACTGATTCGAGCTCCATGAGAGAAGAAATTTTCTCATGGAATTTCGGTCACAATGGGATTGGTGTCCGCCCGAAATCATGAAGAATTTGGGCAGCAACAATATTTAGCGGTTGCGATCGAGAAAACCAGCCATAACGGCTGACCACATGTCAAGCTATATGTTGGTTAGATGATTGTCCACCTCTGTTATTGATATACTTGGATGTGAGATTAGCAGCCAAGGGCTTCCTAGGCCTGTCACGCCATTCAGTTTTTTAAGCACACGAACTTACGAATTTGTTGCGCTGATTGTTTGACAGTTGTGCATACTCTCGACCATCACGGGTCCCACGCTTTCACGTTGTATACACAATGAGTCGGTGATATCTGCAAGATCGTCAAATTGTTTTGCTAAAAAATATGTTCCTTCTTCTATATCATTTTGTGACTCCAGTTATTTTGTTAGTTTTACAGCTCACATTACATAATTCTGCACCATTTTGTACTTTCTTTTCCTCGATTTGTCATACACCCGTGCCAATCCATTTTACTACCTTTGCCGCCAATCGAATTTAATAGTCCCCCTCCATTGTACGATTCAAAGCATTTCCATTTTATTGCAAACTCCCAATAATCGAGTAAGCAGTGTTCCATTGCTAAATGTATATGGCCTATTTCTATTACCTGCTGCCCTAACGGAAAATTTGTTATCACCTGAAGTTTTGGAAGAGATTAGTATAGTTAAAAAAACACTTTTCTATAGCAAACATCTATAGCACACTTGCTATGTGTCACATAACCTGACACTAGAACAAAGTATTTCTTCTGAACTTCTCTGCCACCTTCCATCTAAACTAGGCAACAGCGGTTAATATTGAGATAGGCCCTATGCTATTTTTTTCAATGAACTGCCTGGATCTAATTTTGTTCTTTGTAGGTATAATTTACTGAAAAATCAACAAGCATGACTGCTTCGTTTACTGCAACTTTTTTCCTGAATATATTTTAAATGCTTCTACTAACTGTCTTTTAGCTCGAATTGACACAGAAAAAGGGTCACTAATCATTATATGGAACAGCTGAGCCGAACAGTCTACCAGATTTCCTAAACCATGTTTATGTTAATCCTCAGCGGAGTGCAGCAAGCAACTTCTATTGCGTATTAGCATATATATGATAGGACAAAAAGTCAGTCAGTCACGGGACACTAGCGGGAAAAATAATGGCTTTACAAGAAAATGTCTTTGATACGTTTTTGTTAGTTGTGTACCGATAACGTAGAATCCAAGAGGAAATTTTATTCCATCAATTATTATGTTGTGTACAGTAATTGTTATACGTTTTTCGTGACTGACTGACCATAGCTTGCAGTTAAAGTATATAGAACATTAGAATGCAATTAATATTATTACATTTACGACTAAAAGATAAAAGCCCTACCACTGGACTACTTAGCGTCGGGCCAGTAACCTGTCCTAAGGAACTTCAAAACTACTTTCAAGTCTCAACACGAAAAAAGCCAGAAGGAATTGAAAGATGATGATGACGACTAGGGAGGACCAAAATATGGTTTAACAAAAGAGTTTGTAAAATAAAACAAGTTAATACGACCAAATCATTAATTAACCAATTTGGTAAAATGTTGCATGTTTTTACAGGTTTGGAATATGCCAAGTTCTACCACTAATATTATATTAAAATAATACACTTATGGAACATTATCTTATAGAATCAGAAAATGTGATCCTTAAAGATATACATTAAGCCAAAAAAATTATTCCTGCGTCAATTTCAAAATTTTCACCTCGGTATGACAGTTTCATGGAATCGCTCTATAATAATTAAAGCTATACAAAATTTATATGACAATAGCATAATTATCCAAAATTAAAATTGGCAGTCAATTTTCACAGGATTTTACGATAAATAAAGGTCTTCGTCAAGGTTGTTGTCTATCACCGACTCTGTTAAAATATATGCACATCAAATATTAAAGAATTGGAGGAGAACATGTTCAAGCATGGGAATTCCTATTTCAAACAACAAAACTTTATATAACTTACATTTTGCAGATGATCAATTGTTAATTGCACAAGATTATAAAGATTTAGAAAATTAATAGAAGAATATGAAAAATGGGGATTAATTTTGAACATGAAGAAAAGAAAATAGTTATCAATTGGTGAACCAGAACAAAATTTAATTTTTGAGATTGGAGAAACAATAAAATCTTTTAGTGAGATCACATATTTAAAATAAAAATAAATAAAAATGGGAGTTATGAGGAGGAAATAAGAGATATAAATAATGAAGGAAAATTTGCAATTGCTTGCCTCAATGGAATATTGTGAGATAAAAATATAAGTAATAAAAATAAAATGAATATATATCATACAATTGTTACCAAGCATCAATATTACTTATGGAGCAGAACTTTGGCCATTAACAACAAAAACAAGTATGTATCTTTTGGCAACACAAATGGATTTTATACCAAGGGCAGCAAGAATTAAAAAATATATATATAAATTAGATACTCAGTTATAAGGGAGAAAGTGAAGACTGAAGGCACTATTCTAGATTATATTAAAACTCAGCAATTAAGATGGTACGGACATGTCCAGCGAATGGAAGAGGATCGGCTACCAAAATCTGTTTTAGAATGGAAACCTGAGGGAAGACGAGGCAAAGGAAAACCTAAAACCTCCTGGAGTCAGAGAATATATATATATATATATATATATATAATATATATATATATATATATACATACATGAAGGAAAGACATCTTCAACCAGGAGATTGGATGGACCGACAAAATTGGCTACGGGGAAACGGACGATGTCAAAGACATTAATCAACCGATGATCTAACTATCAATAAGAATAGCTTGCCTGAGTAAATTAATTTCAATATTACGTTCAAAATTAGCGGATACGGCACGGAATAAATTCTATTACAATGGAGCTTTCAACCATTGTATTCCAAACTCTATCTTGAAATTTCTCCCAGAGAAGCATTGTGATGTACCAATGTGCTAAAATCCAGTGCCAAATTTAAACCACGTAAAAGTAATACATTCTTGTCTTGGTGAATTAGATACCCTGAAAACCTGTCCCAGCGCCGCATCCCGTCGTACTAAATTCCGCTCTACTAGAGCAGGGACATCCATCTGCTTCGCATAGTGGGTTGCCTTGCTGGATTCTGGCTTCGATTTCTGTGCCTTGCAGTTGAAAGGCGCAGTTTTTTACACGGCCTTGGTACATCACAACACTTCTCTGGGAGAAATTCCAAGGTAGGTTTCGGCACGCAATGGTTGACAGTTCCCTTATTGTAGTCGGTTTCAGATGTCTACGGAGCAGATGTAAAAAGTGGTGGTAACGGCGACGAACGGTTGTCCTCGTTTCCCCTTTTTTTTCCTTTTCCATTGGGATCCATTCTCATAACAATTTTTGGCACTCTTGGCTCTGGCAGTTTTGCGACATGACCCATACCACTGCAATCTTGTCTTTTCTATGATGTCTATGATGTCCGGCTCCTCTTGTACACCCATAATTTCCTTTATTTCTTTATTTCGTATTCTATCCATTCTAGATTTTCCAGCTGATCTTCTTAAAACATCCATTTCTGTAAAAATATAAAATTACAAATATATCAAACCATAATTCAGAGCATTTTAACATATGGTGCTGAAGTCTGGCAAATTCCTACCAGGGAAATGAAAAGAATTTTAAGTACAGAAATGGATAATAATAATAATAATAATAATAATAATAATAATAATAATAATAATAATAATAATAATAACAATATGATCTATAAATTACATGGTCTGTCGCGGTGGTATAATGGTTATGTTCCTTACATTTAGTTCCGAGAGTCGAAGGTTCTAACCCGCCCGGGGTCGATGGATTTTTAGGATCAAAAAATCCAAGAGACAAGTCTTACGGTAGTGACTTTAAGTCGTGAGTCCCGAGTCTGAAAAATTTCAGATTCGTAAAAGAACCTCAAGTCTAAACAAAAGGCCTCTATGCAAAATTTATCCGATCCTCAGTTGCCTACTACGTAGATGCATCATTGAGGCGGTTAAATAAGCGTAACTAAATTAGCTTGGTTAAGAAACTGCCGCCACAGAGCAGCCGTATTCCCACGCAGGACGTATGGAGTATATACAATAATACAATAAAGTTAAAGATAATTAAAATTAAACCTAATAAAAGAATATATACACAAAGGAAGAACAGCTCCAAACTATTATACACGAAAAAAAAAAGAAAAACAGAGAAAGTAATAAGACATTAGGTAGAAATACTGATAAATCATAATACTATTTTTATTAAATAAATTAATAAAAAATAATTAATTGTTAAAAAATACTGTTATTGAGATTTTTGTCAGTTTAGTTAATAAAGAAAATTAAAGCTTGTTTCTGGAAGTCTCTGATGCAGGTGGAAGAGAATTCCATGCTTTAGCAAGCGAAACTGTACAATATTTGGATAATAGGTAGTGTGATGAAGACAATGTGCTGATGAGACCGTGTGCTTAATTTATATGTATCAAACAGTACAAAGTAAGCGGCGTAATACGTACATAATTAGATAATTATGTGTGTACTATAATATAGAGAAGATATATAGATTGGACGTTTGTACGATCTTGTGGATATGACAATTGTTCCACTAAACACAGTAGTATAACTAGTATTTTTTAGTCTGACAGTACACTATAATAGTCGGCCGCGGTGGACTAGTGGTTATGCTCCTTGCCTCTGGTCCCGAGGGTCGGGGGTTCAAACCCGGCCGTGGTCGATGGATTTTTTAGGGCGGAAAAATCCAAGGAGCAAGTCCTCCGGGAGGGACTTTAAGCCGTGGGTCCCGAGTCTGAAGATTTTCAGGCTCGTAAAAAATCCTTAAGCCTGAATGAAAAGGCCTCTAAGCAAAATTTATCGAATTTTCCCGTCCTAGTACTACCTTGGTTTCCTAGATGTCAGTGTGAGACGGAACGCTGACCACGGACCACTCAAAATGACATTTATTCGAAAACAAGTGTAACTAAATTAGTATGGTTCAAATTCTTCCTTGCAGGGGGAGAGAGCCTAAATCTCTGTAAAGGGAAAACATAGGCTTACAATACAATACACTATTTTGGGTATGAACATGTACTGTTAGACTATCCGCATTCAAGGGGATGAAATTTTTCTACTGCGCATCCAGACCGTGTCTCAACTGGAATGGAACGACTTCTATCAGGCCTTATGGCCGAGTTTAATTAGCCAGTTAACTCTACATTCTTTTGTTTTGTTGTTCCAAATTCTGCACAAACATTTACCAAGTTATTTATCAAAGCGTTTTCATAATTTATCGGTTCATTACACTTTAGTCACAAGATGACAAGGCACTTTCTTACTTTCGATGTCATAGCACAGAACTCGGTCATACTCTCAATATTTCACGATATCTATAATGACAGCATGGAACTCACTTCCCAGACGTGTTAGGGACTATCGATCAATATAATTTAAATCTACATTAACTGGTATATTTTATGTTCCACATAATATTAATATTACTTGCATAACAACTATATTCAGCATTTTTTATATACCTACGAGTATAAACATTCATATAGGAAGCTTACCTTACTTTATTCTATGAGTTAGAGTTAATATTAGACTACATTCGCATTGTACAATGTTTAGTCTATAATTTAATCTTATATATAAACATTAATGTTTGTTTGTTTGTATGTTTGTTTATTCGTACTTTATGCGCGGTCATACTGTTGATCCGATTGTGATGGGTATTTTTGCAAAATGTTCAGGAGATTCCCGGGATGAACATAGGCTATAAGAGAGTTGTGATACTCAACTCCTACACCCTTAAAAATCGCCCTTTGTAGTGGAAAACGTGAAAAAATAGCTGTTTGGACGCTTAAATGGCTTACGTTGCCTAAACCATAAGAAATACACAACATTAATGTACACGGAATTGAATATCTCAAAAAGCTCTACAAAAAAGTCCGCGACAGCATATGTTTATCTCTTACGGATAACTCACAAAAACCATTTTTGTCTTTCATTGATACCAAGAGTCTCGCGCCGTAGCCGAGTGGTTAAGGCAAGAAGTCTTGGCGCAGAACTACGGGACTTACGCTGGTTCGAGTCTCTACGGGGGAAGAAATTTTTCTCATGGAATGTCGGCCAGTATGGGAGCGGTGCACAGTGGGTCAAATGAAATGTAGTTGAAAAAAAACTGTTTTGACTGACTCTCATCAATTTATCTTTTTTTTTCACTCTAATATAATTGTTATATGACGGTTCTTAACTTATCTGCAAAGGAGGGTACAATTCTAATGTTCATGACTATGTTACGTCATCATTCACACTTCTTGAGCTACAACAGAAGGCTGTAAGAGGTTTTCTTGCGAACTTATTTAATAATATCTAATTATGTCCTAATTGCTGAATTTTATGGTAAAAAAGTAACATATTTTTATCGTCCGCCCATGACATGAGAATTGAACGTTCGGGCAGGACAACGTCTGCCGGGTGCGTTAGTAATTTATATAAATAATATAATGACACTGTCCACCAACTATATGTAAAATTAAAATAGGCATATGCTTCAATTAAGAGGGAGAAGTTCGGAATTCCTAAAAAAATTGACTTTTTCGAATGTGTCTAAATTAGACAAATAGTTTTCGGATACAAAGGGTAGCGGATGAGAACCCACTATGAGGCAGTCTCATCAAAGGGTCTAGCGTCCCTTCCCTCGCGAGCTTCAGGTCACACTGCCCCGGTGTGTAGTGCCTGATCGAAGGGTCCCTTGCACAGGGTAACGTGTGAAGACCTCAAAGGACAGAAATAAATGTGCAGAAGAGGCACCCATTTTCCAGGGAAAAATGTGGAGACCATTCCCGGGGTAACAAGGGAGAAGTCCTCAACGGTCCTTAGGAGCGGAAGAGGCAGCCCTCCATTTGGGGTTCATACAACTGGGGGCTATGATGTCTAGCCTTGAGATGGCAATCCCATCGTACATCTCACTCTGCGGAACGCCAGTAACGTACCCAGAGGAAATACAAATACAGGGTGCGGCAGCATAACTTCCTTTTTTTAAAACTTAATAAAATGCATTGTATGAATCAGAAAATTTTTATTCGTTTTTTATAATATAGGCACATACATAAAGTTTTGTTTTACTCAGTTTTGAAGATCAAATCAGGTAGGTGACGTCCCCCATTCTCCATACACTGAGTAAACCGATTTCTGGCGTTTGTCATGACTCCTGCCAGCATAGCAGGCGTTATGTTGGCAATTTCTTCCTGGATGTTGGTCTTCAAATCTTGTAGGGTCCTTGGACGGTTCACATAAACACGGGATTTCAAATAACCCCATAGAAAAAAATCACAAGGGGTCAAATCGGGAGAGCGGGTCGGCCACTTCAAATCGCCCCTAATTCCTCCGAGAATTGAAGTCACGTTCAGAAAGTTCCTGCACAATTGCCATCTTGTATGGATGGAAATGAAGATCATCATGAAGTATTCTCCTTACAGAACGATCGGAAAATCCAAGGGCAGACGCATGTTTGCGCGCAGAACGCCGTGGTGATCGCAACATTGAAGCTCTCACTACCTCAATGTTCTCAGGTGATCTAATCGGCCGAGGGACTCCAGTTCTTCGTCTTGTCGCACTTGCAGTTTGTCTGAACGTAGTGACCCACGTAACAATTGATTTCCGGTCCGGGACAGGGGCCAACGGGGCTAAATTAAAGCGATTCCGAAAGGCGCGCCGGGTTGCGATCACAGAACATCCGCTCGAAAAGTAGGCCTCAATGGCAAACGCACGCTCCTCACTGTTCCAACGCATGATGGCGACTGAACTGTGTCAGGACAAAACTTTATAGTCCCCCCTCTCGAACGAGACCACTAGCGCTCCGCTACGACATCAACCGACTAAATGGCGCACATTTTAAAAAAGGAAGTTATGCTGCCGCACCCGGTACTTTATTACTAAAAGTCTCATAGATAATGGAAACAGGACTGTCCCAACGTTGACAACCTTGGCTAGAAACAGGAACAAAGATTTAGGCAGAAATGAAATAATGAAAATAGGAGTTTGGAATCCCAGAGGTATCACAAATAAAGAAACTGAACTAGAAAATGAACTAGACAAAATGAATGTAGATGTTGCTGTAATACCAGAAACTAAAAATAAATTAAAAGGATCAGTCGAATTAGAGAAATATATAATGATTTATGATGGGGTATCACGAGAGAAAAGAGCAGCAGCTGGAATTGCAATATTAATAAGAAGAAAATGGAAGAATAGAATTCACAGTTATGAGCATTTCAATGAAAGAATAATAAAAATAAGGTTAAAAACGGTGAGAAATTATGTAACGATAATAGGTGTTTATAATCCAGGGGAAGGTAAAATTAGAAGAATGTACAGACTTTTATGAAAATCTACAGAAACAAATTAATAAAGTTAATCCAAATGACTATTTAATAATAGCTGGAGATTATAATGCCAGAATAGGCAATAAACCTATTAAACATATAATGGGGAAACATGGAGAAACAACCCAAAATAAAAATGGAAGACTTCTAATAGATTTTACAAATTATAATAATTTAAGAATTACAAACACCTTTTTTCCACATCGAGATATACATAAATACACTTGGTCAGCAAGAGGACAAAGACGCATAATAGACTATACTATAGTCAATGTAAAATGTTATAGGTTAGTGCTTGATACAAGAGTATTTAGAGGTTGTGATATTGGTTCTGACCATTACCTTCTAATTACTAAATTAGCAATACCAGCAAAGTGGAAAAGAAGTAAAATTAATACGGCAAACATAACAAATGAAGAAACTTTTAAAGTGCACCTACTTCAAGATGAATCGATTAGAAATTTATATCAACAACGACTAGATCTATATATAAAACAAAATCCTATAAGTAGAAATATTAATACGGATTGGGAACAATTAAAAGATAATATAATACAGGCTGTTTCAGAATCACTTGGAACTAGAAATAAAATATACAATAATAAAAGATTCAAAATTTGGAACGATGAAATAGCAAAGGAAAAAAAAGGATGAATACTTGAGATACTTGAATATGAGAACAGATGAAAACCTGATTAAATACAAAAAAAGAAATGCCCCTGCTCGAAGAGAAATTAGAAAAATGAAAAGGAGTTCATGGGAAAAATATATTAGTGACCTGAAACATGATTTACATGGACGACAAGATAAAGCCTACAAGATTCTAAAACACATTCATTAATAATCAGGAAAAAGATCAACTCAAATTGAACATAATTTCTGAGGATAAATGGATATCTTATTTCAAACGTCTATAGACAGAACAATCAGATGACGAGGAAATAAACTTATAATTAATTGACAAAAATATAGATCCAATTTCTTTCGAAGAATTAATAACTGTCATCAATCATTGTAAAAACAAAAAAAACTCCTGGAATTGATAATATTAATAATGAACTAATAAAATATGGCTCTATTCAACTAAAACAACGTATCTTAGATTTATTGAATATATGCTGGAAGACTGGTCATATCCCAGAAGAATGGAAGACGGCCAAAATATATCCTATTTATAAAAAGGAGATCGTCATAATTGTGAAAATTACAGAGGCATAAATATCTTGGGTACCTGTTATAAAATGTAAGCAAATATATTGAAAAATCGTTTAAATGTAATCATGGAAAGTATTATCCTAGAAGCCCAGAATGGATTCAGGAAAGGCATATCCTGTTCAGATTGCATTTTCACTATCAATCAAATAATTGAGAAACATAGAGAATATAATCTACCAACTTTTACGGCATTCATAGATCTTGAAAAGGCATTTGACAAAGTTAACAGAAATAAATTGTGGAATATAATGAAAGAAAAAGGAGTACCTCAGCACCCAATAACTTCAATAAAAAGTCTGTATGTAGAAAATAAAATAACAATAGAAACTGGAGGCAAAAATAAAAACAATATAACAGCAGCAATAAATAGAGGTGTAAGACAGGGATGTCCACTTTCATCCTCCCTTTTCAATATTTATATTGACGATATCATATATAATTGGCAGATAAATTTGGACTCACATTTCAAAATAAGAAATAAGATGTTAGATACCGTACTTTTTGCAGACGACCAAGTTCTAATATCTAGTTCAGAAGATGATCTACAGAAATCGCTCTTTCAGTTAAATAACATTATACAGAAATGTAATTTCAAAATATCAATAAGTAAAACGAAAATCCTAGCTTTTAAGGGATCAGATACCGTAAGAGCTAAAATAATTCTGGAGGAGAAACCCATCGAACAAGTGAACCATTTTAAATACCTAGGTTATGAAATCTCCTATTTTAAAAATGAAGATCTATTTGACAAACTTAATAAATTTAATTATATATGTGGAACAATCAAAAGGATATTTAAAAGCACAAGAAAAGAAACAAAACTAAAATTTTATAAAGTAGTGGCAGTCCCCTTACTATTGTATGGTAGTGAATTTTGGGTTTTAACTAAAAGAGAAGAGAAGATCGTAGAAGCAGCTGAAATGAGATTTCTGAGAAATGTGACTGGTTGAAAACTTCTAGATAAGAGAAGAAGTGAAGATATTAGAAATGAGCTAAATATCTTTAAACTCTTAGATAGAATAAAATAATCTAGAAAAGATGGAAAGAACATGTTCAAAGAATGGAGGATGATCGCATTCCCAAAATTATACTTAAATACAAACCAAAAGGACGCAGGAATGTTGGTAGACCGAAGAAGAGATGGATCTAACTTTTGAATGAGAATCTATGAGACCGGAACAAGCCACATGGGCTTAATCCGTGATTGTTGAGGATGATGATGATAATGTTTTCGGATAAATTTGAAATTTACAATGGGTCAAAGCAAGGAGATGCACTATCACACTTACTATTCAGTTTTGCACTAAATTAATTCTGAGTTAAGTTCCAGTTGTTCTGCAACAAATTTGCATTAGGCATTACTCCGCCTATAGGGGAAACCGTGGTGCTACTTTTCCCGCCATATGACTGAATTGTGAACGCAACTGTCATCGATAGACACATTGTTCTAATGCATCATATTTTACGGGAAATAAGACTGAATGCAAAGTAAGATGGTAGCAATAATTAGGAACTTCTACCTTTATTTATTTATTTACGACAGCAATTATATATGGGCGTGTCTGATCAGTTGTTTACGCTTTTTCCGTAATGTCTATAGATATACTTTATTTAAAATTTCATTACGAGCAGAATGTATGCTCTATGCTGATTCCCCTGTAAATTCTGTTGTTATTTTCTCCACATCCTCAATGGCTAATATGGGATATTTTTTCACTAAACTGTTTGAGAATATTCAAAATAATTTCTCTCCGCTTTTAAAATACTATCATTTCCAGTGCTTTAAGAAATAAAGTGACCATTTAAATCAATGAAGTTCCAACGTATTCTGTATTGCGCATGCGTAAGAATTAAACAATGGTCATTTAATCTATTAAATTTTTAATTAAATGTTTTGTGATTCTTCCATATAACTCATATAGACATGTGCAAGGTATTTGTTTTTATTATTTTTATTTCCTTTATTTCGAGTGTTAGAGATTTAACTACACTTCCTTACACGCTTAAAGGTAAAATCGTTATTCGACCAATAAAATGCAGTCATATATGTGCTTTGTTTACATTACAACTGGAACTTAGTTCGGAATAGGTATGGACCATGCCTTGAAATCGTTATAGGATGAAGAACGCCTACAACTCAATAGTAGTAATAATCTGTTAGTTTATGCTGATGATGTAGAATTATTAGGCGATAACGAGGGATTACTAAGGGCCAAAACGCACACCATTGAATAACAATAAAAAATTGGGACTAGAAGTAAACATCAATAGAAGTAAATATATCTTCACATACAGAAACAGATTTTATAATGAAACGGGCAGTTCTTGACAAATGAGGGCAATTCTGAAGAAGTGGCTGAATTGAAATACCTAGGAACAATAATTACAAATAGGAATGAGCTGCAGAAAGAAATTAAACATATGCTCAATTCTGAAAATGCATCTTAGTATGTATTACAGGAACTCTTACCGTCCCATCTTCTTTCAAAAAACGATAAACTGAAAATATATAAACTGTTATTCTCCCAATGACATTATATGGATGCGAAACATGGACTCTTACTTTAAGGAAAAGGAAAATATTACGAGTATTTGAGAATAAAGTTCTTAGGAACATTTTTGAACCAAAGAGAGATGAACAGACAGACGAATAGATAAGAGTTCATAACAGTGAGCTACATGATATTTGAAGAACAGTTAGGTGTTTCGTAGACTGCGATGGGCAGGACATGTAAATGGGGAATATAAGAGAGGCACGGAAGCTTCTTGTAGGAAAATCAGAGGGAAAACGCCCAGTTCGTAGATCAAGAATGAGATAGGAGAATAACATTAATCATGATTTGGGAGAGGTTGATTATTCGGGGGAGATTGGAAAACATTAGCTGAGAATACGGATGTATGGAGAGCTTATGTTCGCGCGGGCATGAACTTACAGATTGGATAGTATCATTAAGTTATTTAGTTGGTTCTTATGCTTATAAAATTTTGCATTATCTATGTCCAACTCAGCTGACATGTGGAAAAATTTAAAATCAATAGGCCTCTGTCAAAATAAACTACAGGTAGAAACAGCTGACCTACCACTAGATGAGTTGAATGACCATTTTACCCGCCTCCCTTCTGACAACAACACACAACACAAACAACAGACAATAGATGAACTAATGTCATATTCCCAACCTACCCGAGACAAATTCTTTTTTTCCTATATCTCACCTGATGACGCCAAAAGAGCAGTATTACGTATTAAATCTAAAGCACAAGGAATAGACAATATAACAATAACTCTCCTGCAAAAAATAATAGACATTATTCTCCCAACAATAACCCACATTTTTAATGCCTCTATAATGACTGGGACCTATCCCAGACTCTGGAAAATGGCTCTAGTTCGTCCTACACCGAAATCAAACACTCCCACAACACTCGATGATTATAGACCAATTAGTATTCTTCCCTGTTTATCTAAAGCACTGGAACACATAATACACTCACAGTTAACAGACTACCTCACCACACACGACTTACTTGATAAACATCAGTCTGGTTTTAGAACAGGACATCACACAAGTACTGCACTACTTGACATTGTAGAGGACATAAGAGACTCAATGGACAAAAGCAAACTCACCCGCAATAGTCCTACTCGACTACAGCAAAGCCTTTGACACAGTAGATATAGACTTAATGCTAGCGAGACTAAAGACACTACATCTGTCGGAAAACTGCCTTGATTGGTTTGCATCTTACCTCACTAATCGTCAGCAATCAGTTTCTGTTAATAATCGCATTTCTTCCTGGCGCTTGGTGAGGAAAGGGGTACCTCAAGGCGGCGTCCTCGCTCCTCTTCTCTTCTCGATTTATATTAATGACGTGACCAAGAAACTACAAAACTGCAAGCATCATCTTTACGCCGACGACCTACAGATTTACACACACTTTAGGCCTGACGAAATTAATGAATATATTGACAAAGTAAACACTGACCTCAGGCATATATCTTTATGGTCCAGACAATATGGGCTGAAACTAAATGTAAACAAAACGCAAGCAATAATTATCGGACATCCAAGGCTATTACACCTCATAAACAATGGCAATATGCCGGCTGTCATATTAGATAATGAACAAATTCCTTATACCGGGATTTTACTTAGATTCTAATTTAAAATGGCATGAGCAAGTAAAACAAACATCTAAAAGGATCTTCTCCATAATGCATTCCCTAAAGCGACTTAAACATTTTCTTCCTACAACTCTTAAAAGAATTTTAATCCAAACTTTAGTGATGCCGCATTTTGACTACTGTGACGTTCTACTAACTGACATAAGTGACGGATTGTCGGACAAACTGCAGCGTGTCCATAATATGTGTATCAGATTCATATTTAATGTTCGAAAATACGATCACATTTCTCCATTATTCCACGAATTGTCATGGCTACATCTAAAAGAGAGAAGAAAATCGCACTGTCTAATTCTCCTATTTAAGATCCTACATACCTCGACTCCCAATTATTTATCATCCCGTTTCCAGTATCTATCCTCATACCATAACTTAAGCACAATATCACAACATAGTCTCTTGCTTAATATACCGCAACATAGGACATCACATCACTCCATATCATATACCATCTTCACTTCTCGCAACTGGAATTCTCTACCACAAGAAATAAGGGGCTGCCAGACATTGGCATCTTTTAAAAGAAATCTAAATTTATATTTGCTCTAACCTCTACTTCATTATTACTCAGTGTAAGGTATATATATTAATTGGTGTTTCTCCTATAATTTAGCATGTTTATATTATTATTATTATTATCGTATAATTATTGTTATTACCCTATAAAATGTTGTTTGCACATGAAATTTACTTTGCTACATTTATTGTATATTTAACTGTTTATAATTAGTATAGTGTATATCTATATTTGTCAAATATTTATTTGTATTTGTGCTGGTTGAGTGGAAGAGAGGGCCTTATGGCCTTAACTCTGCCAGATTAAATAAATAATTAGGATTATTGTTATTATTCTTAAGTTATTATTATTATTATTACTATTATTGCAAACGAATATAATATATGTGATGTGAGATGTAAAACGAGACCGATAATGGGTGGGAACTTACGTGTACCAAGATTAAAATTATGATAGAGAGATGATATGAAAGTGGGAGTTATGATATTATAATGGAAAGATTATGACCGAAGAAATAATAAAAAAATAGTTTTAAAAAACTAAAACAACACGCTTCATTAGAAAACCGAACTAAGAAATGAAAAATAATTTTAATTTCCAACACGCTTCGGTTGAAATTAAAGTAGTCAACAAAAAAATCATCTCCAACACATATAGAATAAAACTAGATTTTCTACAAAAAGAAAATAATTTTACCATCAAAAGCGTGGGGTGCTTTTTATGATTTTTACATTTTATTCTTAGATACTTTACTTTTACCAATATCTGTTTATTATCAAATATATTAATTGGTATAGAGCACCCCACGATTTTGATGGTAAAATTATTTTATTTTTGTTGATAACTCTAGTTTTATTCTATATGTGTTGGAGATGATATTTTTGTTGACCACTTTAATTTCAACCCAAGCGTGTTGGAAATTAAAATTATTTTTCATTTTTTAGTTCGGTTTTCTAATTAAGCGTGTTGTTTTAGTTTTTTAAAACTATTATTTATTTTTTATTTTTTAGTTTTAATACTTTACAGAAGAAGATAAAAATGTAAATATCTTTAAATTCGATACTATTGTGGTATGAGGTAAAAGTAATACTCTTCAAAAAAAACCCTCCCTGCAGGATTTGAACCAGCGACCTATGGATTACTGAAATTACATTGCACTAGAGTTCACCGCTCTACCAACTGAGCCCTTACAACGATTGGCTGAAAAGTCGACAAGTCCGCAACCTGTTATACCAGTTTTCATTTTTGATTTTCTGATGATTCTCGCCAGGATTTTAGAAACAAAATTGTATTGTCACGGGTCCTTTACAAGAATACAAAGTTCCAAGTCGATTCAATGTTTCTATGTGGGTGAAAATCATGTCCAAAGATTCCGTTACATAGATACAAAGCCACTTCTTTTGATTTTCTGACGATTCTGGCCAGGATTTTAGAAAAATAAATATGAAATTATTGTATTGTCACGGGTCCTTTAGAAGTATACCAAATTTCAAGTTGATCCAATTATTTTAAGAGGGTGAAAAACGCGTTGAAAGATTCAGTTACATAGATATATAGATAGATAGATAGGTAGATAGATAGATAGATAGATAGATATATAGATAGATAGATAGATAGATATATACAGGTCAAGCTAATATAAAGCGTATAAAAAGTCGACAAGTCCGCAACCTATTATACCAGTTTTCATTTATTTTTATTTTATGATGATTCTGGCCAGGATTTTAGAAAATAAGTATGACATTATTGTATTGTCACGGGTCTCAAGTCGATCCAATGTTTCTAAGTGGGAGAAAATCGTGTTCAAATATTCCGTTACATAATACAAAGACTTTTTTTTTTGATTTTCTGATGATTCTGGCCAGTATTTTAGAAAATAAATATAACATTATTGTATTGTCATGGGTCCTTTAGAAGTATATAAAGTTTCAAGTCGATCCAATGTTTCTAAGTGGGTGAAAATCGTGGTCAAAGATTCCGTTACATATACCAAGGCATTTTTTTTTATATTCTGATGATTCTGGCCAGGATTTTAGAAACAAATTATGAAATTATTGTATTGTCACGGGTCCTTTATAAGTATACAAAGTTTCAAGTCGATCCAATGATTTTAAGTGGGCGAAAATCACGTTGAAAGATTCCATTACATAGATAGATAGATACAGGTCAAGCTAATATAAAGCATGTAAAAAAGAAATAAACAATTTTCCGTAAGAAGTGGAACAAAATTATTGGATAGCAATATGGACCAAAATAGTGCTGATACAGAGTGGACCTCATTTTCAAAACGTCTCTTGTCCACTTTGCAACAAAACTGGTTTATTGTGTTTCTGCATTCTCCTTAGGTTCCTCTCTGTACAAATGTCATCTTTGGATTCAGAACTTCCTTTGAACTACTAAAAACTTGTGTAAAATGTGGCTATTGTAATCAAACTGTCCACAACAAAATGGCGACCATACATTACTTGCAGATTTGAAAACAAAATGTCTCATGTCCTTGTTTGTTGGTATATGCATCTAGACTCTTTGGTTTCAAAATGTCCCACGTCCATTTTCTGAGTATTTTTACAATCACATAAAATAATATGTTTTCTGCTATATTTCGCAATAATTCTCTTTGTTTTAAGGGACATTTCAAGAGTGGCAGCACCGGTAGCCATTTATAAAAGCTTTTATTTAAATTTCAACGGAAGTTTTTGTTTGTATACTTCTCTGAACCTAGTGCTTATCGGTGAACATTTCAAGTAGTGTATGTGTATTTTACAGCAATTTTATTTATTTCCGGACACGAAGATATCTCTTGGAAGACATTCTCGTAAGTGGGAATTATATTATTACCAAATTACAGTCCAAAGTCTTTCGAATCTATTGTCTATAATGTCACAATAATTTAATTTGTTTCTGCAATAACCAATATTATATTGTAATTAATTATTGTTAATTATCATTGTAGCGAGTCTGATTGACCATTATCATATCAAGTAGAAACATTTTCAGTAAAGTAAAGTAATTTATGTTATTTATCCGTGTCTGATCTGATAGGTTACTAGCCAAGAAAGAGTGAAACTGCAAAATGGAAAGTGAACAATCTAACGAAGATGGTGAATCTAAGATTATACATTGCAATAGAGGCACAGGACGTAAATGACACAGTACGCCGAATACTTGGAAAAGAAATGTCGCAAAAAAGAAACGTTATTCTCCCAAAGAATTGCCCAAACTTCTAGAGTGCGAACACATTGGAGGACCATTTAAGTGTCGTGAACTCACAATGCAGGACATTCGTAAGTTTCAAAAGATCTTCTACTGTGAAAAAGACAAACATGTACAGGACAGTGTAATCCTAAAATACATGCAGAGTGAATCCCCCAAACGTGGAAGACCTCGTGCGGAAAGGAAGCAAGTTCGGAAAACTATTAATCGTTTCCTTATCCCAAAGAATAAAAATGGTCAAACGGAACTCATCCAGGTATGTAAGAAAAGTATTTGGTATAAGTGAGAAGAGAATCCAGCGAGTGTGTAGCAGGCATTTTAAAACTGGAGTTTCCCAGTGAGAACAGAGGAGGGGACCACAAATCTCACCATTTTGTCAGCAAAAAAACTGCGGTAAAGTCTTTCATTGAAAATCTTCTGCCACTAGAGAAACACTACTGTCGAGCATCAAGTAAAATGAGACAGTACCTACCCAGTTACCTTTCAATTTCTGAACTCTATGCTGCATACAATAATAATGCTATTTCAGAATTAAAAGTCCCATACTCTTATTTCTACGAAGTATTTGTAAATGAATACAATTTAAGTTTCGGCTCTCCTGCTATTGATAAATGCTAAAAATGTATACAATATGCATTAGAAATAAAATCTGGAGATAATTCTCGCCTTGCAGAGTACTAGATACATAAAAAAAGAAGTGAATCATTTTATTCACTACTAAGAACCGCGAACAGTGAAGAAATAACAATTTCATTTGACTGTCAAAAGAATCAAGTCCTCCCTTAAGTACCTGACCAGACAGCCTACTATAGTAGACAGGTGTACATAAATAATTTGACAATTTGTGAAGGTACATCCACTGATAAACAGCCAAAAGATAAAGTATTCATCTGCACATGGATGGAGGCAGATGGAGCCAAGGGCTCATCACAGATTGCATCTGCAGTCTAACACAGACTAAGTAACACAGATTTTGTGAAATTCTCCATAGTCCGGTTGTTTGCAGATGACTGTGGGGGACAGAATAAAACTGTTCTATGATATGCATGCTCATGTATTGGCTAGAAACATTGTGCTCCACCTCATGTGAAAGAAGTTCATGTAATTTTCCCTGTGCCAGGGCATCCCTACATACTGCCAGATAGGGTCTTTGGGAGGATTGAATTTGAACTCCAGGACATTGAAACAATTATCAAGCCTGAAACGTACTGGGACATTTACCAAAATCATGGAACACTTTTGAAAATGGGAACTGACTGGCCTGTGTACGATTGGAAACTCATGTCACAACACAGCGTAAAGAAACCTGGACAGTGACATTTCAAATTTGCAACAACGAAGAGATTCATCATCAGTCGAGGAATGACTCCGTCTGCACGCATTCTCGTAAGAAGGGAACCATGTTATCGGATGAAAAAGGTACTGAAACCAAATGTGGACTTTTCACCGTTACATCTCACATTAGTTCCAGTTGGGGTGTCAATAAAGAGAAACACAATTTGTGACGTGAAAAGGCTTTTGAGACTTCATTTTGGCGATCGATGGGAGGGAAATCCTGACTTGCAGTTCTACCATGAGGTAATTAATAGAGATACAGTTGTTGAAGACGTCTCAAAAGATGAACTGGAAGGAGGTATGATGGAGGATGCTGATGAATTGTGAAGACAGATTCGTTCACCTTTCCGTTATCCAGTATTTTTTAGTTTGGTGTACTTCTGAGGGCACAATATACAAATAAATTTTGCCATTATTTGTTTATTCATTAAATAGCATTGCTCTTACAGAATTTTCCTTTCATTATTTCGATGTTTACAATTTTGGAAACAAAGTAACTCATGTCCATTACTTTTGTTTTCAAAATGTCCCTTGTCCACTCTTTAGTTTCAAAATGTCTCTTGTCCATATTATTTCTACAAATTACATCAAAACTATTAATTTGGGAATAGAAATCATGATAATACAGTTTAACCTATGGATCTCAATGCCCAGAAACGATTTCTAAAGGGAATTGTGCATATTTCAGACCTAAAAATAATTTTCGTAGTTCCCCACAAATTTATGAAAATGGACAAGAGACGTTTTGAAAATAAGCTCCTCTATGTGATGTGAGATGTAAAACCAGACCGATAATGGGTCGGAACTTACGTGTACCAAGGTTAAAATTATGATAAAGAGATGATATGAAAGTAGGAGTTATGATATTATAATGGAAATATTATGACCGAAGAAATAATAAAAAAAAAAGAAAGAAACAGCTTTCCTTAGAAGTGGAACGAAATTATTGGATAGTAATATGGACCAAAATAGTGCTGATACAGAATTACAAAAAAAATAAAAAGTAACAACTCTATAAATGGAACTGGTGAGAAGTTGTTGGGAAAGATAGAAAAAGTTACAAAGAATGAATGGTTTAATGATGAATATATAAATATTTTTGAAAGGAATAATGACGCATAAAACCACGAATGAAAAGTAAAATATATTAGAAAAATATATTAGAAAGGAGGGTCATAATATATTTAGAAATAATCGGAAATATGAAAAGATAATTTTCTAAAGATAAATAAAAAAATATTCAAAATATTTTTAGCAATAAAACGCATTTTTAATAGTGAAGTTAAGTATATGAAAGAAGATTTTAAATTATTTACAAATTTAGTTAAATGAAGATGGATGTATAAAGCTCTTGTCTAGGAAAGATAGTCATAATTTTATGAAGGATAAAAATATCCTCGGAAAATATTGAAGAACATGAAACAAATTTTAATATGAAGATTGTATGTGTTGAACCATGTAGGTCTATTGTACTAGCATCCTATATTGAGATCGAAATAGCACTAGATACATAAAGAAATGGCAAATTCCCAGGATTGGACCAGGGTCCCACTGAGTTTGTTAAATATGGAAAGGAAGTAATAGAGAGTGCTCTTCATAAACTTCCAAGGGAAGAGCAAATAATTCTTCATGAATGTGAGTGTAGAGTGATCAACTCCCTATAATAAGGGCGATAATATATGTGAGAATTGCAGAGCCATTACTTTGTTAAGATCTGCATGTAAGTTCTTCTCTAATAACTTACATCTTTGATTGAACATATTGAAAATATAACAACATTCCACCTGTTCATAGATTATAAAGCTACATACCACATTGTTTGGAAAAAGAGAGATATAGCTTGGGGGTTCCTTTCAATTTGCTTAAAAAAATTATATTTTAAATATACATGTTTTCCTGTGGTTGGAAGAAGTAAATGTATTCCTAATGAATCTAAAGTGAATAAATTAATACGCCAGGGTGATATCATTGCGCTTCTACTTTTTAATGTAGTGCTGAAAATCTCACTTCTAAAGTATAATTTTGTTTACCTTGTATACTACCGTCTTCCTCAACTATAATGTTTCTATTTAAAGTTTCGTTGATTTCACTGTAGGCCCTTCGAAGCATACTTCATCTTCTGGAGTTGTTGTAGTAGTGTTGAATTATCTGTGTATGTCTAGTAGAGACTTTGGCTCATTAGACATATTTTGTTGAGAATGTTTGTATTCTTGGCCTCCTTGATAATTTCGATTTCTTCTAAGATGTTACTTTTTTGTCTGTTGTTCTCTCTGTGTATAATTAACATGGTATTATCGATATTGTTATATGATCTAAAGATTTCTGTTAGGAAAACGAAGACCATGGCTTTTAGAGGAAGAGATCCAGTGAGATCCAAAATTATTTTAGAAAATCAAAGTATAGAATAGGTGTCTAATTTCAAATAATTGGGCTGTGATGTTGGCTACAATGTGGAAAGAGATATTGACTCCAAAATAAATAAATTTCAGACGGTGTGTGGAACAATACAGAGAACATTCAAAAATAAAATTAGAAAAGAAACCAAGATAAAAATGTATAATGTTATGGCGGTTCCCACAATATTGTATGTATGTGAAACTTGGGCTCCAATGAAAAAAACAGATGGACAGAATACAGACGGCGGAGATGAGATTCCTAAGACAAGTAAAGGGATGTACAAGACTTGATAGAATAAGAAATAAGGATATAAGAGAAGAATTGAAAGAACAGCCTTTATTGGATAAGGTCACGAATTACAGACAGAAATGGATTGATCATATGGATGGAATGATTAAGGAGAGATATCCATTGTTAGCAAGAAATTATCAAGCAAGAGGAAGACGTGATTTTGGAAGACCTAGAAGACGTTGGGCTGATGCATTATGAAGTCGGAACGGGCAATTGCCTAATCCCTGGAGTGATGATGATGATGATGATGATTATCGATATTGTTAAAACTGAGGCCGCTTTCTGAAATGTGTTTAGTGAAATTTGATTTGCCTTCTCCTTTACTATGGTCCGAAAAATGTTAATTAAATCTGATTCTAAAACTTCTAGATGTTTTACTAATGTAAAATATTTCACAGTCGTTGCACTTGAGCTTATATATGCCTTTATTTTCATATTTATTGTTTTCCTCAATTTTGTTATATATTACGTTATTTAATTTATTAGTTTTGTAGGCTGTTTTGATGTTTTTATCGTGTTTCCTGTTAGATTTTGCTAGTTTGATTGTTTCATTACCTGTGTAAGTAAAAGTGATTGAATTATTAGCTTTTATACTAATTTTTTTTTCAAGTTTTGTTAATTGTTTAAAATCTTTTTTGTTTTTTTTTTGTTTTCTGATCAATTTGTTTATTATTTGTAAGTTATATCAATTTTTTGTAGCTAAATATTTTATGTACTTTTGTTCTTTGAAGTAATTTGTTTTATTTAAAGATAGTTTCATCATTCTATTTATTAATTAGCTGATGAAAGTACTCATTTTTTGTTGACATGGATGTCTTGATTTATTATGTATTACCACATGGTGTTGGTGGTAGGTTTTCTGTAAGTGCTTATGTTCAAATTTTTGTTGATTACATTTTTAGATATTGTTAGGTCCAGGTAGTTAGTTATTTGTATTGTTTTTCTCTGATTCTAAAGTGTATTGTATTTTATGATGCATTTTGTTCAATTCATTCAATATTTCTACATCTATATTATTTTCATTTTCGTATATTATTAAGTCATCAACATATCTTATTGGTATTTTAATTTTGTATTTCCTTCAAGTTTTTCGAAATGTTTTTCTTCTAAGTTTTGTAAAAAATATTTCTGATATTATACCTGAAGTTGAACTTCCCATTGGTATTCCGTCATCTTGGGTATAAATTTCGTTATTAAATTTGAAGTACTTTTTTGCAATATTGTCTTGATCATTTTATTTAGTTGTTCTGTTTAATCCGTATCCATGTTTCTTTCTTCGAGTTTTTGTTGTATTAGATTTCTGTGATTGGGATATTAGTATAAAGATGTTTTATGTCAAATGATGTCATTTTTGTGTTGTCATTGATTTTTAATTTATGTATACGTTCAGCTATATCATATGAGTTTTTATTGTATACTAGCTGTTCCCGATTCGATACCCTGCTAGGTTGAAAAACTTTAATTTGTTTTTTTTTTAATCTCAGTACTTGGAGGAATTGTGGCGAACAATTTTTAATCCCTAGATTGTACATGTCCAAAGCTGTGGTCTCGAGGTAGCGCGCATCCTTGTCACGCAGCGGGGTCGGATTCAATTCCCGGTCGGGACAAGCTTCCTGGGTGAGGTCTTTTCCGGGGGTTTTCCTCACCTGTAAGACAAATGTCAGGTAACTTTGTGGCCCAAACGGTCCCCGAACATCATAATCATTCTTATCATCGTTATTATCATTTCATCAACGGAAAGCTACCACATCTATAATTCCCTAGTAAAACTGCAAAACATAGCATGAAAATGCTATGATTGCAGTGATGGACCTGCCCTAGGGAAGAACACTATAGAATAGATTGTACATCTGATGTCCGGATTAAATTCCAAACCTCTCCTCAATACATATATTGAGAAGGCATATGCGATACTGTACTTACCGATTCATCCGTCGGATGCGGACAATCAGTATGGTTTTCTTAGGAGTACACCTTGGCTATGTCCCGATACCTGATTTCATATTATTTCTTCTCTTCATCATCATCATCATCATCATCCATCTCAATACACAAATACTTAAACATACTATACTCTTCTCTGCACACAACACATGTAGGCCTGTATATCTACGAACATTGTTTTTCGAACTGGAGCTTACATTGAAAATAGACCACATTAACTCCATCTACTCGCCTACCGTGGTATCCAAAGACAAGAAGTGCATTGGGTGGCTTTGAAATACGGACATACATAATAATATACATTTATATAAAAAAGTCCACCGCTGTGGTCTCGAGGTAGGAGGACTTTCAGATAATAATCTCATGCACTACTGCTTGAACAATTTCAGTAGTTGTTTGTGTATATAGATGTTGTAAGCTACAGAAAATAATACATTTTCATATTCGGTTAATTGACTTATGCTGCGCCCTTGTATTTTTCATAAAAGGAAACAAAATTGATTTTATAATATTTGTATATTTACAAGCTAAGGTAACATTAATGATAAATAATTCACTTTCTCCAGAATTACATTAACTACGACAAAGTTACACAATTAAATCTAACTATACAATATGTTAAGATATATTTACACACATTAAAGTTGCAATTTAAAATTATTAGCATTAAGTTGAATCATAAACACGACTAACAGTTCGCCACAAAACGTATATATACACTATTTGAAGATGTGGCTTGAAATTATTAGTATTGCTTAGAGTTAACAATGTGCTTTGTAAAGAATTGCATTAACTATGATGAAGTTGTACAATTAAACATATTTACACACTAAGTTTATGTATATAGATACATGAATTGAACTTACTATTTAAAATTATTAGCTTAACGATTACATAGGAAGAGAACACAGTTCACACAGAATATATATGTACAATATTTGAAGATGTTGCTTAAAATTGTGAGTATTGACCTGAAGTATGAACTAATCTATCAAATACCTAATGCTAGAGGATCCCGATAAGTCTGATATTAAAATTAACTGCTTTCTAAATAACTACTGTCACAGAGACAAATGTATAATGTTGCGACATGTAAACTATTAAAAATAGAACAAGGTATTGCATGTACTCTGCACTATTGTTGTAGAAGATCCGGATTATTGTGGAGGGTTTAGGCGTCCTTAGTAATATTCTATCCTTTATGTCACTGGAAATGCAAAATTCTTCAGTAAGAATGCTCGGGGTGGGAGAAAGTTCTGTGAGATGCTCACACCTATACACTAATTGAGGAGTCATTTACTAGTCTATGGAAGTTATTCCCCGAGATTCCGGGAGCATATTGTGGGACATTTTCGCCTCTTCTCCCACTGGAGGATCCGCGATTATTGAGTTTCTCCCTCGGGAGTCGGGGAAAATGTTGTGGGATGTTTTCGCCTCTTCTCCCACTGGAGGATCCCGATATTGTTGAAGTTTCTCCCTCGGGAGTCGGGGAAAATGTTGTGGGATGTTTTCGCCCCTTCTCCCACTGGAGGATCCCGATATTGTTGAAGTTTCTCCCTCAGGAGTCGGGGAAAATGTTGTGGGATGTTTTCGCCTCTTCTCCCACTGGAGGATCCCAATATTGTTGAAGTTTCTCCCTCGGGAGTCGGGGAAAATGTTGTGGGATGTTTTCGCCCCTTCTCCCACTGGAGGATCATGATATTGTTGAAGTTTCTCCCTCGGGAGTCGGGGAAAATGTTGTGGGATGTTTTCGCCTCTTCTCACACTGGAGGATCCCGATATTGTTGAAGTTTCTCCCTCGGGAGTCGGGGAAAATGTTGTGGGATGTTTTCGCCTCTTCTCCCACTGGAGGATCCCGATATTGTTGAAGTTTCTCCCTCGGGAGTCGGGGAAAATGTTGTGGGATGTTTTCGCCTCTTCTCCCACTGGAGGATCCAGATATTGTTGAAATTTCTCCCTCGGGAGTCGGGGAAAATGTTGTGGGATGTTTTCGCCTCTTCTCCCACTGGAGGATCCCGATATTGTTGAAGTTTCTTCCTCGGAGTAGGGGAAAATGTTGTGGGATGTTTTCGCCTCTTCTCTCACTGGAGGATCCCGATATTGTTGAAGTTTCTCCCTCGGGAGTCGGGGAAAATGTTGTGGGATGTTTTCGCCTCTTCTCCTACTGGAAGATCCCGATATTGTTGAAGTTTCTCCCTCGGGAGTCGGGGAAAATGTTGTGGGATGTTTTCGCCTCTTCTCCTACTGGAGGATCCCGATATTGTTGAAGTTTCTCCCTCGGAGTCGGGGAAAATGTTGTGGGATGTTTTCGCCTCTTCTGCCACTGGAGGATCCCGATATTGTTGAAGTTTCTCCCTCGGGAGTCGGGGAAAATGTTGTGGGATGTTTTCGCCTCTTCTCCCACTGGAGGATCCCGATATTGTTGAAGTTTCTCCCTCGGGAGTCGGGGAAAATGTTGTGGGGAGTTTTCGCCTCTTCTCCCACTGGAGTGTCCCGATTTTCTTCAAGTGTCTCGCTCTGGAGTCGGGGAAAATGTTGTGGGTTGTTTTCGCCTCTTCTCCCACTGGAGGGTCTCGATATTCTTCGAGTTTCTCCCTCGGGAGTCGGGGAAAATGCTGTGTGATTTTGTCGAATCCTGTCTCATGAAGGGTCCTATATTATTCAAATTGCTGTCTGGGTAGTGAATGTTATGGTATGTTTTTCATCCCTATTTTCCACCGGATCAACCTGCAGGAAGAAGAAGACCAGGACGTCCACTCAAAAGACTTCTGGATGGTGTTTCTCTTGAGGCCGAAACAGGTCAACAAATGGCCTAAATTCGTGAATGTACTATGATGATGATGATGATTTTCCACCGGATGGTCTCAATATTCTTCAAATTGCTCTCTCGAGTGTTGGAGGCGTGAGTTGTGGATGCCTCTCCTGCCGTTCGAGGATCTCTCTAGGTTGTCAAGGATCATACTGTATGACTATTTCGTCTCTTTCTTCACTTATAATCTATCCCTCAGTAGTCAGAACGGCATTAATACAATTATGTTTCAATTTACTTCGGATTGATATTTTACTGAATTAAATAAATAATTAGTCTTCTATATTCCTTGGGTTTAATTTGTATTACTTTATTTATAATTTAGAGCTACATTTTTGGTCAAATTTTGGTTTATAATATCTTTATTTTTCTTTCTTTTATTTATATTTTTGCTGTATTTAAACACCTTTTTTGCCTTGTTGATAATGTTCACATTATTAGTTTGTAGCTTACTAAAATTTGATTTTTCAATGTCCACAGGTTAAGAATCATTTGTTTATTTCAGTAATTTACTCACTCCATTTCCTACATCACATATTACCTACTCTATTCTCATTTATTCTAATAAATTATTATTAATACAAGACAGTCAATTTTAACCATTTAATTGCTCTTTGATTTTGCTTCGTTAATTCTTTCCTTTTGTTGGTAATACTAATTTTTTATATAATTTACTAGAAATATTTTTTGTTTTTTGTTTTTTGTTTCACAGTTCACAGTTTGCTTAGAATGTGTTTATTGTAAGAATTTACACTCTCGTTTTATATTTATGTATTTGGCCTATATTCTCAATGCTCAGTTATTTTGATCAATTATTTTTATTGGTATTTGTTTATTACTATAACTTACACTCTCTGAATTAATTATACATATGGCTTACATTCTCTATATTCAGTCGTTATAACATATATGTTGTAATTTAAGGCTGTGGATATTGTCCATTCCATTTCTTCTGATTTCATTTATTTACGCAGAATTTGGACAAATATTTGTAACTAGTGATTGATATAATTTATTTTCAATTTAAGTTTGCAGTTTCATAGCAACTGTGTTACAATAAATTAGCATAAAATTAACAATTCCTATTATTATCTAATTACAATTTATTGTCGTGTGGTTTGTTATATTGTAACTATAGTCCGCCCAGCCTACAAAACACACTTGAGGAAAACAAATGGACGGGAAATCCCCAAAACACATGACTGCTGCAGTTACTGCGATTCGTTCAAGCACAGTTCGGCGGTAGCGAAAAAATAGATCATCCATCCATCCATCCATCCATTGTAATTCTGCCCGAGGGCAGGCCTTTCACTGCAATCATTGCATTTTCATGCTATGCTTTTCAGCTTTACTAGGCAATTATAGGTGTGGTACCTTCCCGTTGCTTTCCACACCAATGAAGGATGATAAGATGATAATGAAAAGGATGATAATGATGGCCGGATGATTTTCGGGGACCGTTGGGCCCTAAGCTACCTGACATTTGTCTTACAGGTGAGGAAAAACCCCGAAAAAACCGCACCCAGGAGCCTGTCCCGACCGGGAATCGAACCCGGGTCCGCTGCGTGATAAGGCAGCACGCTACCTCGAGACCACAGCAGTAGCGAAGAAATAGATAATATATTCTATTAATATAATTATGTATGTGAAGCTATTTATGTTAACCATTGTTGATCAGAATACAGTATACAAATACAACTTTCTTCGAAGGTCGGAGAATAACTAAAAATTCACATTTGTTTGAAACTGGTCGATTCTTGAGAGGAAGTTGAATGTCAGTTACAAATATGGCGACTATCGTATAGTTTATGGTAACTTAACTCGGTGATAAAAGTGTAATCAAAGTTATAAAAAAAATGCACCCTAAAGGGAAATTGTTAAAGAATGGTGAAACATAAACGTGTTATATGGATTTTGTAAGTTTATGAGGCATAATCCTGGCAATACTGTAGTGAACGGTGTGGTTCAATGAACTGCCGAATGTACTGGTGTATCGGAAAGTAGTGTTGTGCGTCCCACATAAGACTGGGCCTGGCAGACAACATGCTCGCTCCCGCGTATATATAATCGGGTATTATAATTATCATATAATAGCTAATACCCGCCGTGCGCTGCTACTCCTGAATAAATGTTAATGTGTTTTTACCAACAGCCGTGCGCTGTTATACTTGCCCGATCTTCTTGTCATCAATGAAAGACAATAATGGTTATTGTGAGTTATCCGTAAAAGATAAAGATATGCTGTCGCGGACTTTTTTGTAGAGTTCTTTGAGATGTTCAATTCTGTATACATTAATTTGGTGTACTTGTTATGGTTTAGGCAGCGTAAGCCATTTAAGCGTCAAAATATGGACTTTTATTTCACGTTTTTCACTACAAAGGGTGATTTTTAGGGGTGAAGTGATTGAGTATTACAACTCTCTTATAGCCTATGTTCATCCCCGGAATCTCCTGAACATTTTTTAAAAAAAACCCCATCTCAATCGTATGAACGGTATGGCAGAGCACGCTTGCCCGGGAATCTACTTACCCCGATCTTCTTGGTATTAATGTAAGACAAAAATGGTTATTGAGTTATCCGTAAAAGATAAAAATGCAGTCGCGGACTTTGTTGTAGAGTTTTTTATTTTTTTTTAGATTTTCAATTCTATGTAAATTAATTAGCTGTATTTGTTATGGTTTAGGCAGCATAAGTCATTTAAGCGTCAAAATAGGGACTTTATTTCACGTTTTTTTTACTACAAAGAGTGATTTTTCTTAGGGGTGAAGGGGTTGAATATCAGAACTCTCTTATAGTCTATGTTCATCCCGGGGAATCTCCAGAACATTTTGCAAAAAAATCGCATCAAAATCAGATCAACGGTATGGCCGCGCATAGAATACGAACAAACAAACCAACAAACAAACAAACAAACAAACAAACATTGATTTTTATATATTAGATATATTTTGTAGTATACCACAAATACCTGTAAGACCAATTATCAACTGTATAAATGCACCAAATTACAAATTATCCAAATTAATTATCCAAAAATTGAAAAATAGTCCCTTCGATTGGTTGCTGGCCAAAGGAAGGCAAGGCCAGTGATGGGGCTGCCATCTTATAGCCTCTGGTCAGGCTTTATTAGTCAATTTATAGTTGAAAATGCTGTTAGTTTTGTTGTTGTCTTTATTGTCTGTTTGATTTTCTTTGAAGATGCCAGTACTTTTTTTTAAGACATCTTTTATCTCTCTTTGAAATTTGTTTGTAGGGTCTTTATTTATTTTTAAAATTTGTTTTCTTTTATGAATTGTTTCGTTTTCTTTACATATTCTTCTTTGTCGATTAATAAATAATATAACATTACCTTTATCAGTTTCAGTATGTATTATGTTATGAGTTATCTTTAATATTTTTGAGATTTTTAAAATTTTATTTGTTTTCCTTATTTGATGATATATTATTTAATTTTTTAATAATTTCGGCTGTTTCATATTTGGCGTGAATTTTGTCTGATGTATTGATTTTATTTATAGCGATTTCGCTTTCATTTATCATATTTTGTATTATTTCTTTATTATTATTTTTTGGAAAATTGAATTTGTATCCATATTCTAATATTTGAGCTTTTCTTTATTGATTTTTTTTGTGGTTAGATTAATAACTTTTTTGTCATCTTTATTGTTGGGTATATGATTAAATGGCTTGTGATAAATTTTTAATTTGTTTAATTTCTTGTGTAATGTTTTGTATTTATTTTCTATTATTATCGAAATTTTGTCATGTATCTGATCTTCAATTATCTGCCAACATCTACCAAATATGATTGCTGCTTCTTGACTAATATAATATAGTCGTTTATTAATGTTTTGCTTCTTTTTGTACAGGAATTTTATTTCATTTTGTATCCAATATTTTTCAAATAAGGAAGATAAACAACATTTAAAAAATCTCAAAAGCATTAAAGAAAAACTCAAAACCGAAAATATAATACATACTAAAGCCGATAAAGGTAATGCTATAGTATTAATAGACAAAGAAGAATATATGAAGAAAACGAAACAACTCATAGAAGAACACAAATTTTAAAAAAATAAATAAAGACCCTACAAACAAATTTCAAACAGAGATAAAAAAGTCTTTAAAAAATTCTACCATCTTCAAAGAACATCAAACAGACAATAAAGACAACAACAAAACTAATAGAATTTTCAACTATAAATGGACTAATAATCATCCTACAATACCAACCATCAAGGTTCTACCCAAAATTCATAAACCACAAATACTTATAAGACCAATTATCAACTGTATAAATGCATCAAATTACAAATTATCCAAATTTATTACCCGAAAATTGAAAAAAAATAATACTACAAAATAAATATACAATAAAAAACTCATATGATATAGCTGAACGTATACATAAATTAAAAATCAATGACAACACACAAATGACATCATTTGACGTAAAAAATCTTTATACTAATAACCCAATCACAGAAACAATAAATCTAATTCAACCAAAACTTGAAGAAAGAAACATTGATAAGAATTAAACAGAACAACTAAATAAAATGATCAAGACAATATTTTAACAAAAGTACTTCAAATTTAATAACGAAATTTATACCCAAGATGACGGAATACCAATGGAAGTCCAACTTCAGGTGTAATATTAGAAATATTTTTACAAAACTTGGAAGAAAAGCATTTCGAAAAACTTGAATAAAATTCAAAATTAAAATAACTAGTAAGATATGTTGATGACTTATTAATAATATACGAAAATGAAAATAATATAGATGTAGAAGTATTGAATGAATTGAACAAAATGCATCATAAAATACAATACACTTTAGAATAAGAGAAAAACAATACAAATAACTTACTACCTGGACCTAACAATATCTAAAAGTTTAATCAACAAAAATTTGGACATAAATATTTACAGAAAACCTACCACCAACACCATGTGGTAATACATAATAAATCAAGACATCCATGTCAACAAAAAAATGAGTACTTTTATCAGTTAATTAATCAATAGAATGATGAAACTACCTTTAAATAAAACAAATTACTTCAAAGAACTAAATTACATAAAATATTTACCTACAAAAATGGATATAAATCACAAATAATAAACAAAAATGATTAGAAAAGAAAAAAGAGAATAAAGATTTAATAATATATTGCGATACAAGTGAGGTAAGCACTTGTTACTGATCGAGCAAAAGTTTTTTTTCAATTTTCGAGATCTGTTACGTGCTTACCTCATGCGTATTGCATACTATTTTTTGGTCGATGTGACTAATTTTTATTAAATATAGTAATAAATTAATTAAAATATTGGTTTGATGTAAATTACTTCTATGAGAAAGAAATATTTTTGGTGATCGTTGCTATGTAGCTTTTCGTTTGTTTTATTAAAAGCAAGGATTGTTGGCTGTGGAGATATATTTATATGTAGTACCGTGATTAGAATCCGTTTGATAATTTTATTATCGAAGGAGTCATGGCAGATAGAGAAATTGAAGAAGCCTGGAGAGTGGGATGTTCTGCATTAGTTCCGGAAAAGTCTAAACAAAGGTTCGAGTTAGTGTACAAAACATTCAAGAAATGGTTAAATGAAAAAGGTGTGCAGACTAACGAGAAGAATTTGTTGGCATATTTTGTTCTGAGGAATGAGAAATTAAAGTATGCAGGAAGTTTATGGTCAGAGTACTCAATGCTCGAATCTAATATAAAGTTAAATTATGGTATTGACATTTCCTCATTTTGTAAATTAATTGCTTTCATGAAAAAGAAGAACGTTGGTCATCGACTGAAAAAGTCTAGTTTTTTAGCAGCGAAGAAATTAATATGTTTTTAAATGAAGCTCCTATTTGGAACAAACATATTACAAAGGAAACTAAAATGAAAATTTATAAGAGCATAATACAGAATATTTTGTCATATGGAAGCGAAACTTGGTTTTTGACGGAATTACAAAAGAATAAAATTAGAACAGTTGAATTCGATTATTTTAGAAGAAGCCTCCAAAAAACAAGACAGGATAAAATAAGAAATGAATTCCTTTGGAGAGAAATGAAGGTCACCACATCTGTTGTTAAGAGGATTGAAAATCAAACGCTTAAATGGTATGGCCATGTACAAAGAATGGAAAATGAAAGATGGCCAAAAAATATATACCAATGGTCACCCCCTGGAAGAAATAAACGTGGTAGACCAAGATGGAAATGGAAAACCTACGTCAGAACAATAATGGAGGATAGGAATTTGGAAGAGGGAGATTGGAATGATAGAGATAAATGGAAACTGAAGATGGCAAACCTATAAGTGGGGGAAAGCCGAAGAAGAAGAAGAAGAAGAAGAAGAAGAAGAAGAAGAAGAAGAAGAAATGAAGCTCCTGATGATGTGTTCTTAATGATGCAGGTACTAATGATTTTTGCAATTCCTGGGGCCTGTCGGAGAGAAGAATTAGTTAAAATGATGATTGACGATGGTGCAGGACAGGGGTGCAGTTATAATTATCATCATCATCGTCCTTTCAAGTATTAGGCCCAGTGGCCCGTTACGGTCTCCCGCCATCTCCGAAAAGGTCGACCCACAGATCTTCTGCCTCGAGGAATGTAGTGAAGAATTTGTTTTGGTATTCTGTGACGATCCATGCGCTGAATATGGGCTAGCCAATTGTTTCTATATTCTTGGAGGTATTCAGATATAGGTACGATGTTTAACTCTCTGGCTATTGTTGAATTTCTTTGGTGGTCTAGAAGGCTATAACCTGCAGTTCGTCGCAGAAATTTCATCTCCGTGGCTGTAATATGACGATCATCCTGAGTTCTGATGGTCCAAGCTTCACTGCCATAACAGATTATGGGTCTAGCGAGAATTTTATAGATTTTCATTCTTGTGTGTCTCTGCACTTTTGATGGTTTAAAAACTTGGTTGATAATTCTTAAAGCTTTATTATAGTTTTGTATTTTAAAGGATATATCACATTCCTCATTATAAGTTAGATTATATCCTAAGTATTTAAATGAATTAACTTGCTCTAATATTGAATTCTGAATACAAATTTTACTTCTTACTGGGAATTTCCCTTGAAAGGCCATAACTTTAGATTTTGTTGTTGATATTTCCATGTTAAATCGTTGGGCTATTATATTAAGATGATGAGTGGAATATTGTAATTCATCTTCATTATTGCCGAAAAGAGCCTGATCATCTGCATATAAGAGTGTGTCTAAAATTGTGTGTCTTGAGAGAGGAATATTACCATGAACTGTCAATCTCCAGTGTCTGATGATAGCATTAATGTATACATTAAATAGAAGTGGTGATAGAGGGCATCCTTGTCTGACTCCGCAATTTATATGTTTCCAATCTGACAAATCTGTTCCTATTTGTACTGCTATGATGTTATTTTTATACAGATTAAAAATTGTTTGGATCAGTTGATTTGGTGTTCCATCATCAGTTAAGATATCTAAAAGTTTTTGTCTGTCAACTCGATCAAATGCTTTGATAAAATCTATAAACGCTATATGTAGTTCTTTATTGAATTCTTTGTGCTTTTCGATAAGAAGTTTTAAGGTGAAATAACCATCGGCACAGGATCTTCCCTTACGAAAACCATTTTGTTCTTCCCCTAATAAGTTTTCATAGTGTTTTTGTAATTTAGATGCTAGAATTTTTGTAAAAACTTTATATCCACTGTTGAGAAGGCTAATGCCTCGATAATTATTACAATCTTTGAGGTTACCTTTTTTAAAAATTGGTATGATAATGGCTTTCTGCCAAGATGAAGGTATGTCTTCTCCCAAGATTATTTTGTTTAGTAAGTGCAGAAATTTTTGTTTAAGAGTTTTGTCAGAATATTTAAACAATTCTATATGAAGTCCATCCTCACCAGGTGCTTTATTATTTTTACAGGACTCTAAAGCTGTGTCAAGTTCTGCTTCAGTGATATATAGAATTTCATCGTTCTGAGATATGGGTAAATCAAAATTAGTCTGGGAGATGGACCATAAATTTTGAAAATATGTAACCCAAGTGGTTTTATCAATCAAATTTAATTTTACACTCTCTTTACACTCTTGGCTAAGATTATTTAAAACTTTGTAAGTTTTTGGGTTAAGTTTGGTGAGATCTCTCTCTAGATTAGAGACGAAAGTGTCCCAATTTTCTCTGTGTCTAATTGTTATAATTATTATTATATTATATATAATTATATATATATAATTATGTATATATATTATATATAATTATAACTATTAATATCGCAAATAGCAAGACGAACATTAGTAGATGTTTTACAGTTAAAATGGACAGTGTTCGTCCAATATCATTCAACAATTGTAATAATTGTACTGTCACATTCAATATATCAAAATAAATACTGCTATTATTACTTTTGAGTTCATATCAGCATTGCGAGTTCTTTGTTTGCATAGCAACCAGGTTAGATGTGGGAACGTTGACTTACTTCCAGTAACAAAAATATTAGTAAGTATAAGAAATTAGTCACATCGACCAAAAAAATTAACGAAACTTGAAAAAAATTAATATAAAAACAAATAATTGAATCACTTTTACTTACACAGGTAATGAAACAATCAGACTAGCAAAATCTAACAGGAAACACGATAAAAACATCAAAATAGCCTACAAAACTAATAAATTAAATAACATAATATATAACAAAATTGAGGAAAACAATAAATATGAAAACAAAGGCATATATAAACTCAAGTGCATCGACTGTGAAATATTTTACATTAGTAGAACATCTAGAAGTTTTAGAATCAGATTTAATTAACATTTTTTCGGGCTATATCATAGGAGAAGGCAAATCAAATTTCCCTAAACACATTTCAGAAAGCGGCCACAGTTTTAACAATATCGATAATACCATGTTAATTATACACAGAGAGAACAACAGACAAAAATTAACATCTTAGAAGAATCGAAACTATCAAGGAGGTCAAGAATACAAACATTCTCAACAAAATACGCCTAATGAGCAAAACTCTCTACTAGACATATACAGATAATTCAACATTACTACAACTCCAGAAGATGAAGTATGCTTCTAAAGTCCTAGAGTGAAATCAACGAAAATTTTAAATAGAAACACTATAATTGAGGAAGACAAGGCATAACCTGAACGGTATAAAAACAATTATGAACTTAAAAAGTATAAATCTCACTTCGTAGGAAAAAAAAATCAAATTATGGCGTATGGCGATTATGTTATGATCTCTGGGAGATGGATACAAGATATTAAGAAGGGTTTACAAAATCTTGAATAACAAACAAATACATTTGATTTACAGTTGAATGAGCAGAAGACTGATTTTATGGTGAGATATAAGGATTAAATGATCCACTACAGGACTTAGGAGGCTCTTGGAGTAAAAGGAGGTTAAGTCGCCAACCTTTCGGTAATAGATGTCGGCCCGTGTGACGGAGATGACATTTAAGATAAACTTTATTCAGAACCAAAAAGTGTTTTTGTTCTCTTAGTTTTGAAATTGTTAAATCATTTGTATAACTCGATCATTATTAACATAAAATAATGATTTAACAGATGTACTAAGTAAGAGAATAAAATCAGTAAACAAAGAATACAGGGCAAGTCAAAATGTTGTGCAGGTTTTCAGAAATTTTATTATGTGAAATGTAATGAACATATAATATCGTGAGACATATTGTATGAAAGGTAAACTCTCAAAGTTTAGTTGTCCACTTCTAAAGTTCCGCGTTCACCCGCAAGATGTCAACAGCAGAGCAGTAAAGGAAAATGACGTTGACTGGGGATCAGAAGTCTTTCTGTGTGCTTGATTACCATGTAAACAACTCTGTGACTAGTGTTCAACGACATTTCCGTACCAGATACGATAAAGACCCGCCGGATGGGAGATCCATTCGTAAGTGGTACACACAATTTAGGGATTCAGGCTGTATCTGTAAACGAAAATCGACTGGTCGTCCGTCGACGAGTGAAGAGACAGTCGAACGCGTTCGCACATGCTTCGTGCGGAGTCCACAGAAATCCACCTACCGGGGAGCGACAGAACTTCAACTACCACAAAAAACTGTATGGCGGATTCTCCGGAAACGTTTACAGATGAAACCTACCACTTGCAACTGGTTCAAGCCTTAAAACCCGCCGATTATGCTTTGCGAGCGTCCTTCTGTGTTGATTTTCTCGCATTAATGGAAGAGAATGAGTTCCATGAGAGGGTAGTTTACAGTGATGAAGCGACTTTCCACCTTTCAGGAAAAGTGAATAGACACAATGTAAGGATTTGGGGAACTGGTAACCCCCATGCAACTCTGGAACATCAACGCGATTCTCCGAAAGTGAATGTCTTTTGTGCCATTTCCCATGCAAAGGTTTATGGGCCCTTTTTCTTTCATGAACGTACTGTGAACGGACATGTTTTCCTTGATATGCTACAACAATGGCTCCTTCCGCAGCTTGAAGCGGATAGTCCAGATTTCATTCTGCAGTTGAAATGGTGCCCCTCCACATTACCATGACAGTGTTCGAGACCATTTGAATACGGCTTTACCACAACGCTGGATAGGCCGTGCATCTCAGGGTGATCAACAACTCATTCATTGGCCACCTCGTTCACCAGATCTAACCCCGTGTGATTTCTTCATGTGGGGTCTTGTAAAGGATCATGTTTACGTACCACCACTTCCAACAACACTGCATGAACTGCGTGCCCGCATCACAGCAGCCATTGCTGATATCGACCGCGGACTGCTACAGAAAGTTTGGCAGGAGATTGAATATCGGCTTCACATCTGTCGTGTAACAAAAGGCGCTCACATAGAACATCTGTGAATATTTAAAAAAAAACTTTGAGAGTTTACCTTTCATACAATATGTCTCACAATATTATATGTTCATTACATTTCACATAATACATTTCTGAAAACCTGCACAACATTTTGACTTGCCCTGTATTATGCACTTCTCCCATTAGTAAGGAGTCATGAAGTTCATAAGCCTGTAAAATCAATTTTTCCAAACCCTTAATTAGTCCAGTCTTCACGTACGGAACGGAAACGTGGACGTGGAATGTTAAATTAGAATAGAATAGATTTAGAATAGAATAGATTTATTTAGCCTGGTGGAGTTAAGGCCATGTGGCCTTCTCTTCCACTCACCAGAACAAGCATATGTTACATATGAATACAAAAAAAATACAATAATAGTCATATAAAACAGGACAAACATATGTTACACATGAATACAAAAAAAATTACAATAGTAGTCATATTAGACAGGACAAACATGTTACATATGAATACAAAAAATAGTTACAATAATAGTCATTGAACAATTAATTATCTGTCATATTGAATAATAATGAAATTAATGTCTAATAATAGAATGAAACTAAATACAATTAAAATTAAATTAATGATACAATGAATAAAAAAAGGAATAATAGCTCGAATCTACTATGCATAAAAAGAAGAGAAAAAAAAATACACTACAATGAATTAATCTACGCTTTTTATACAAGGCATTAGGTAAATATATTAACAAATCCTAAGTCTATTTTATTAAATAATGCAAAAACGCATTATTAATTCTTAAAAAGTAGTATTAGTGAGTTGTTTCTGTTAGTGATTTTATTTTCAATTTATTTCTGAAAGATGGTAAAGTTTGGCAGTCTCTGACATAAGGTGGAAGTGAATTCCATGTTCTAGCAAGAGAAACTGTAAAAGATTTCGAATAATAGGTAGTATGATGAGGAGGGATATAGAGGACACTGTGCTCAAGGGATCGGGTATCTAAGTTATGTGTATCAGAGAGTTTAGTGAAGCGGTGTGATAAATAATAAGGTAAAGATGTGTGTAATATGTTATAGAGTAGGCATAGGGAATGGATGGTTTCTACGATCTTGAAGACGAAGCCATGACAATTGTTCCAGGGATGGTGTAACGTGATCAAATCTACGTATACCACAAATAAAACGTATGCAAGAATTGTGAACACGTTGAAGTCTTTGGGTAAGAACAGTATTTAGGTCAGTAAAAAGAGTATCACAATAATCAAAATGGGGCATTGCGAGTGTTTCTACTAGCATTTTTCTTAGAGAAAACGGTAAACAATTTCTTATACGATTTAATGAGTGTATTATTGAGAAGATAGTTTTGCAAATGTTATTTATTTGTTTATTCCAAATTAAATGTTTATCCATAAACACTCCTAGATTTTTTACTGTCTCACTATAAGGGATCTGAACCCCATTAAGTGACACATGTAATACTGCATTTGTGTTAATTGGGGATAATAGTCTCTGATGGCCCATAATGATTGCTTGTGTCTTTCTAGGATTTAATTCAAGTCCATATTTCTCTGTCCACGCCGTTAGCGAGTCAAGGTCCTCATTAATTTTGGTTACCGCATCATTTAAAGAATATTTGTCTGAGTGAAGGTAGATCTGCATGTCGTCCGCAAATAAATGATGTTTGCAATGTTTTAGGGAGTCAGATATGTCGTTTATATAGATTGTAAAAAGCAATGGGCCGAGCACCGAGCCCTGTGGAACTCCAGCTTTACGGTAGGTCCAAGAAGAGCGTAATGTAGAATTTCCTACAACATATTGCTGGCGCTCACGAAGGTAGGAGTTGAACCATTGCGTGACACTGTCAGAAAGTGAGAGGTTTTTTTAGTTTAAGCAACAATAAGTCCAAGTCTACCGTGTCAAATGCTTTACTAAAGTCAAGTAGTGTAAGAATAGTAAGTTTTCGATTATCAGATGCTTCGCGTATGTCTTCACATATATTTAGTAGAGCAGTATTTGTATTGTGTCCTGTCCTAAAGCCTGATTGGTATTGATCTAAAAGGTCGTGTTCAGTTAGGTAGTCAGTCAGTTGTTTGTGGACTAATCGTTCCAAAGCTTTTGAAAGGGTAGGTAAAATACTAATGGGTCGAAAATCGTTAGGAGTTAAGGGAGTTTTTACTTTCGGGAGTGGGCGTACAATTGCTTGCTTCCATAATGTGGGATATATAGAGGTTTGTAGTGAAGAGTGAAAACATGAGTTATGGTAGGTAGTATAACGTCGATTATTTTGTTAAGTAGAGTGATATTTATACGGTCAGTACCTTCTGCTTTTGTTTTTATTCGTTTGAGAGCTTTCTTTATGTCATTTTCTGTAAGATATGAAAAATGGAAATGTTCTCTGTCTGGTGTAACGAAAAAAGCAGTAATCCAGGAGAAAGTTTTAATAAAGGTCTTTTGATTTGTTTTTGATGCCAGACAGTGACGTAATATTGAAACTTATGTCGGCAAAGATCTGAATATAGTGACAAACATCAAAATTAATAAAATCAAATGGATTTATCATGTTAGCAAGATGAAAAAAAAAGAAAAAAAAAAAAAAAAGAAAAGAAAGGAAGGCGTATCAGGGCAAGCGGAAGGGCAACGGTCAAGAAGTAAATGAAACAAAAAAGCATTAGATCAAGAAGTTGAAGCTATTAATGACGTCGGAGAAAGCTAGAAGAGGACTGACTCATATTGGGCTCTTCGGCCAAAAATAATAAGTCGTGTGATATCGAAAGAATAAAGACAAAATACTCAATACTAGCAACATAAATGCAAATTTAATGTATTAGTACGATTCTAACATTTGTAAAATGTTGTTAGCTCTACACAATTTCTAATCTGTATAACATTTTAGATAAATAATATTTGTGAAGTTTTGTCTTTCTCACCTTGATTATTATTTTTAACTATAAGGCTTTTCAGAACTAGTTCCGTCCTTAGCAGAAGGTTGTTAGGCTACTGTCCATTCTGTGAAGAGGGACGTTCTTATTGGGAATATTCTCGTTTAAAATTTTAACCAAGTTAAGGAAGACAGTACGTTACAGGAATGCATTTTTTATTTAAAACTTTACATTATGACATACTTTGGCGAAACTTTATCGTATATTTTAATATTTATATCTAATGGATTGATAATTAAAAGTTCGTAGGCAGGAACTGCGTAAACTAAGCGAATTCCTCTGTAAGTCGAATATGTTTCGATTTTGCTACTTTCTTCAATTTGTCTTTTCCTTTAAACCCCCACTTCAAATGATCGGATTTCGCCAATTTTCGGGGAATACTTTTCTCGTTTTATTTACCGAGCTTTATTAATATATTAATATATTTAATAATTTATTACATATAGGCTATATATATATATATATAAAAAATTGCGGCCGCTAAAGCGATTTTTTAATTTTCGATTTAGGCGAATCCCCACTCTTAATGGTCTGATTTTGCTGGTTAACGAACTCAACCTTACTTTTCTTTAATTTAACCCATTCGCTTCAGGTTTAAATACTGAATGCATTTCCCCACAAACCGGATTTAAGTCACTATAAATTACATTGTCTATTTTCAGACATTCAAAACAAACAAAATATAACGGTACTTGAGATCATAATAAGGGTGAAGGCCAAAACACATTCCTCTACTATTCATAAATGTTAGCACGATATTACCCTGCCAAAGGATGTACAAAATATTGCAAAATATATAACAGGGGTGTTAAGCGAGTGTATCTCGTCTTCTGAGTTGAAGGCCATTTAACTGCCGACGAGCCTAGCTCGAATTCTGAGACAAATGGGTTAATGCTGTATACCCGTATTGATTCCGTAATAGCTTTGACACACACACACATACACACACACACACACACACACACACACACACACACACACACCACACACACACACACACACACAGACACCCACATACATGTTATATTGTTGTATATTTTCTCGGATACAAGTATGATTAAGAACGTTTACTTGGATTTTCCATGTCATGGATTCAAGGTCGGCCTCTGGCTGCTGATTCCAACGTTTCGGCATGATCCCACATGCTATTATTAAGGAATCATTATTTGATAATGGCATGTAGGATCATGCCGAAACGTCGGAATCAGTGGCCAGAGGCCGACCTTGAATCCATGACATGGAAAACCCAAGTAAATGTTCTTAATCATATAGCCTGGATATATATATCCATCCATAGTAATTCTACCCGAAGGCAGGTCCTTCACTGCAATCATAGCATTTTCATGCTATGCTTGCAGCTTTACTAGGGAATTGTAGGTGTGGTAACTTCCCGTTGCTTTCCACACCGGTGAAGGATGATGATGACTATTTAACTCATGCCCCAAATGGGAGTCAATGACCAATCACGTTTCAATGATTTCTGTATTACAACCAATCAGAGACGTGTTTCACGAAATAATTATCAACGTTAGGATTATCATATATTAAGCAAAGCTCCTCCTTTTTAATATTCTGAACAGGTCTGACCGTTATTTTGCAGTGACTGAGCCTATAACAAATACGGCTACCAGATTGTATATAATAGTGCTTAACATGTCAACATTTGTAGCAATTGATTATACCACCAAAAAAAGAAACCACTGTTTGCACTTTCTTAAATGTATACGACATCAAAAATGAATTAATATACAGATTGATGTGTTTCATTTTTTCTCCACTAGAGAGCATTCTTACAATATTGCGTTCCTTTGGCAATAAATAGTATGATCTGGTTGCAGTGATAAACAAAAGAAGCAGTAGAAGCGTAGGCTACCTATCGTTTCTCATTAGTTTTCAAACATCACCGTTTACTTTAAATATAAAAATATTTTTAAATAACTGTAGTTAAATAATGATTTGTGAGATAAACAGCTTTATTTTATTCGTTAAATAGTCCTAACAAATGCCACTCTTGATTTCCAAATTCTCTAGATAAATTCACTCCTCACTTCGTGAGTCGTGAATTTATCGATAATTTGGAAATCACTCGTGGCATTACTTATGATAATGATAAGGATGATGATGATAGCCATATGATTTCGGGGACCATTTGGGCCTTAAAGTTTTCCTGACATTTGTCTTACAGGTGAGGAAAAACCCCGATAAAAACCTCACCTAGAAAGCCTGTCCCGACCGGGGATCCAACCCGGGCCCGCTGCGTGACAAGGCAGCACGCTACCTCGAGACCACAGCGATATATATATATATATATATATATATATATATATATATTCCATGATATTTTTCAATGTATACTAGGTAGGATTGATTAAGATTTGTAGTTTTTTTAAAATGATTAACGAAAATTTAATTAATCCTAGTGAAAATGACAGTCTACAATAATTCCAAGAAAAATATTTAAAAAAACGCACAAAATGTCACCTTAACATTATATTTGTGCATTTTATGTATCCTGCTTTATTGTTAAATATTATGCATGGGGAGAACATAACGTTTAGTAGGTATATGGCGGAAACCTGAATGAACACGTTAGCAAACATGTCAGTAGCACAAGTTAATCTAGAACAACGATATAGTTAATAACTTGTTTCTTTCCTAGGATTCATAGACTTTCATTAGCGCTAGACTATAAATGCTCAAGTGTTTTAGAATCTTCTGATATTTACTTTAAAGTTCAAGGGGAAAATTTTCAAGGTACAAATGAAAGTACCGAACACATTACACTTTATACAAGCACCTTCTGAAGTGTTACAAAATATTAGAGAACAATTCTTATTCAAAATGTAGCTATATCCTTGATCTGAATCGCCAGCCACTTATTATTCGAGGACACAACTATACAAAGTGGAAGAAACACAAGTGTGCATGTTCTAAGTATGATTTTCTTGTGGTAAATGCAAAAAAAATATTTTATACATTTTGGGTCATCAGTCTATGATTTTCTCACAAAAATATTTTTGTACAGAAATGTATTGAAGCATTACTTTGTAATGATGTCAAATATTGTCTGATTTTCACACAGTACATAGGAGATATAAAATAGTAAACTTTTTCTTGTCATTTTTTGAACCCATTGTCATTTTAGCACAAATTAAATTAAAATAGCATGTAGGAATAATAAATACTGTAATGAAATATACTTTGGTAAAAAAATACTCGCACCCATATATAACCAAAACCAATTCTATGGGAGCGAGGAAAGGACCCTGCGAAAAAAATTATGAAGGTAGAATCACAACTAGTGAGATGAGATTCGTGCGCCGAAAATAATGCTGTACCAAGTGGAGTCACAGAAGAAAGTATGGCATTCTTGAGGAACTGATTATAGTGTCAATAATAGATTACATCCATCAATATCATCAGAACTGGCGTCAACATGTGGACCATTATCCAGATCCAGAATTTGTAAGGCAGTTTTAAAGTACCAACGAAATGGTAAAGGATCGTTTAGAAAGGCCAAGGATGAAATAGGTGGATTTTTTTGTAGACCATACTCAACAAGAAAGGAAGAAGAAGGAGAAGAAGAAGAAGATGATGATGAAATTTAAAAAAATGAAATGAAATGAACTTTTCTATTAATTTTAGGCAAGGAGAATTGGAAACAATTAAAATTGTAAATAGTATTATGTATGTCGACCGCAGTGGACTAGTGAGTATGTGCCTTGCCTCTGGTCCCAAGGGTCGCGGGTTGAAACCCGGCCGGGGTCGATGGAATTTTTAGAACGGAAAAATCCAAGAAGTAAGTCCTCCGGGAGGAATTTCAAGCCGTGGGTCCAGAGTCTGAAGTTTTTCGGCTCTTAAATGATCTTTAAGCCTGAATAAAGGGGCCTCTAAGCAAAATTTACCGACATCAACGTCATAGTAATACCTTAGTTGCCTGTTAGATGTCTCATTGGGTCTATATGTTGACCGCATGCCATCCATGACATCTACGTGCGAACAATGTAACTAAAAATTAACTTCGTCTAGTAACTTCTTACAAAGGAGAGGCTATGGCTCAACAATGGGCTGCGCCATTATAGATAGATAGATAGATACATAGATAGTAAAATAGTAAAGGAAAAATCATTTCACGTCACATGTGTATTATATTATTATTATTATTATTATTATTATTATTATTATTATTATTATTATTATTATTATTATACTATAGGTTTTTTACAACTGGTGCTGTTTCTCTAGTCCCAAATTCCATTTTCTTCGGTCTAAGCAGCAAAAAAAAAAGAAAAAAAGATGAAAAGTAATGGAAGGATAACAGTTATTCTTCTGACAATTATTGATAGATTGTACACAAAAGAAGAAAGCAAATCCGAACCACAAGTTGAAGACCAGGAAAGATTACAAACACGTCCCCTATGTGATGTATGAAAATAAGATCGATACCCGGCATCATTATAAAGTAATGCACTAATAGGCCTACATTTCTGTACTTGTTTTGTCCGAGTAAACCGTACATATGTGTGGCCCAAGGACCACAAGACTTTTCTACTATAATTGTCACAAGGAATTCACAATAAAAATATGCGCATTTATATTACTTCCACCTTGTAGGAACACTTTCAAATAATATTTTGCCGTATAATATTTTAATTTGTTAATATTTTATTTAACAATGCTTTTTTTAACAACTTATATAATTAGTTATAAAATTCAAATCTGGATATGAAAGGGTTGACAAATTTTACCCAGAATCCTCTTCTTTCATCATTAAGCTTCTTTTGTATGCCGTAAATCTACAACATGGAACCCTTACTTTACTTCCATGTAATTTTTTTGTCTTCGTCCTTTTCCTAGGCAGTCCCTAAGTATTCCATTCCAGAAGGCTCTTTGGCATACTGTCTAGTTCTCTTCTGAGAGTATGTCCAATTAATTTCTATTTCAGAAATTTAATCTCCTTCCATATTTCATTTTGTGATGTTAACTTCCATAATTCTTCATTTGACAAGGTTTTTGGGCACCAGATTCTCAAAAAAAATTTCACGTATCTCCTTAAATATAAACAAATTCATATATCATTTCCATTTTATAATATAAAGTACTTACTTACTCACTGGCACTATCGAACCCGTAGGTTCATGGCCGCACGGACATAAGCTCTCCACACATCCCTATCCTGAGCTAATGCTTTCCAGTCATTCCCTGTATAATCTACTTCCCTCAAATCATAGTTAATGTTGTTCTCCCACCTCATTCTTGGTCTACCAACTGGGCGTTTTCCTTCTGGCTTTCCTACAAGAAGTTTCCATGCACGTCTTTCATTCCCCATACGCGCAACATGTCCTGCCCATCGCAGTCTACGGGACTTAACTGTTCTTATTATATCTGGCTTCCTATAAAGACCATGTAGTTCATTGTTATGTAGTCTTCTCCATTCACCTGTCTGTTCATCTCTCTTTGGTCCAAAAATTTTCCTAAGAACTTTATTCTCAAATACTCGTAATCTCCTTTCCTCCCTTAAAGTAAGAGTCCATGTTTCGCACCCATATAATATAACTGGTAGAATAATAGTTTTATATATTTTCAGCTTAACGTTTTTTGAAAGGAGTTGGGACATCAAAAGTCTCTGCAATGCATAATAGCATGCATTTCCAGAATTGAGCCTATGTTTAATTTCTTTGTGCATCTCATTCCTATTTGTGATTATTGTTCCTAGGTATTTGAATTCAGCCAATTCCTCAAAATTTCCCTCATTTGTCATTAGCTGTCCATTTCCATTATATAATGTATTTCTATGTGTGACCATATATTTAGTTTTACTGATATTTACTTCCAGTCCTAATTTCTTAGTGTTACTCAATAGTGTGTGCGTGTTGGCCTTTAGTATCTCCTCGCTATCGGCCAGTAGTACTACATCATCAGCATAAACTAACAGCTTATTAATACCATTCAGTTGTAGGCCTTCCTCATTCTCTAAAGATTTAATGGCATGCTCTAGTACAAAATTAAATAGTAGAGGAGATAGTGCATCTCCTTGCTTCAACCCATTCTGGATTTCAAAAGTGTCTGAAAACTGTTTGCCTACACGCACCCTACTATTTGAGCCATTTAGACACATTCGTATAAGTCTAACTAACTTTTTAGGAATTCTCCGAACTCCAGCAGGATACTATATAACTTCTCCCTCTTAAATTGAATCATATGCTTTTTTGAAGTCTACATATAGTTGATGTACAGTACCATTATATTCCCATTTCTTTTCTAAAATCTGTCTTATACTAAAAATCTGATCTGTTGTAGACCTGTTTCTTCTAAATGCACATTGATGATCTCCTAGAATGTCATCAATATAGGGAGTAAGTCTGCTTACTAATATATTTGTTAGAATTTTGTACGAAGTTGAAAGTAATGAGATGCCCCTATAGTTGTTGCAATCAGTTTTAATCTCCTTTCTTATAAATTGGTATGATAATTGATTCCTTCCATTCATCTGGAAGATCTTCTTTTTCCCAAATCATAGTAAGCAACCAGCGTATCTTGTCCATCAATTTTTCTCCCCCTGATTTTATCAGTTCTGCTGGGATCTCATCTGAACCTGATGCTTTATACATCTTCAATTTTTCAATTGCCATTTCAACCTCTAATGCACTTGGCTCTGCGACTAGCATTTCTGCTGTCTGTAACTTATCCTCCTCAATGTCCTGTTCTGTATGTACATTTAATAGCTGATTAAAATAACTTTTCCATCTATTTAATATACTCTTGGAATCTGCAATCATATCCCCATTTTCATTCCGAATTATGTTTGTTCTAGCCTGAAACCCTTTCTTCTCTATACTAATTCCCTGATATAATTCTCTAATGTTCCTATTTTTTGCATTCATTTCAAGATCATTAATCTTCTCTCTCAAATATTCCCTCTTCTTACTCTTTAGTAACTTGGTGGTTTCCCGTCTAACACTACCCAATTGCTCTAAATTTACCTCATTTGGCTCGTGTAACCATTTCATTTTTGCTAGCTTTCTTTTCTTTTTCTTTACGATGTCGGCACATTCCTCATCAAACCATTTCTTGTTTTGCCTCTTTTTTAAACAACCAATGCTTTCTGATGCTGACAATTTAATAGTATCTCTTATAGCCTCCCATTCTTTATTTATATCAGTTTCTTCTTCTTCGTTTGCCACATTGTCATCTGAAGTTTCCAGTACTTCAAATCTATTAGCAATTTTGATTTGGTATTCTTGCCGCATTTCATATCATTTTTCAAGTTTTTTAATTCATATTTTACAGAATCATCTTTAGCGTTTGTTCCTCTCATAAGCGATAGCCGTTGTCTGATTTTCACTCTGACCAGATGATGATCCGAATTGCAGTCTGTCCCTCTATCTGATTTAACATCGATGATGCTACTGTGCCAGCGTTTATCCACTAATACATGATCTATCTGGTTCCGAGTTTCTCCATCTGGGGACGTCCAGGTGTATTTATGAATATCCTTATGCTGAAATGTTGTGCTCTTAACAATGAGATTCTTTGATGTGGCAAATGTGACTAATCTAACCCCGTTGTCGTTACTATCTTCATGAAGACTGAATTTGCCTATTGTTGGTCTGAATATATCTTCCCGCCCCACTTTTGCATTAAAATCTCCTAAGACAATTTTCATATGATATCGTGAAAGGCTATCAAATAAGCATTCTAATTCGTCATAGAACTCATCCTTGATCTTGTCATCTTTATCTTCTGTTGGGGCATGTACATTTACAATTATAAAATCATGTCGTTTACCCTTTAGAATTATGTATGATATCCTATCACTAACAAACTTAATATCTCGGATAGCGGATAGGATCCTCCTTCTGACTAAAAAACCCGTTCCAAATGCAGGTCTTTCTGCACCCCCATAGTATAATGCAAAGCTTCCTGATTCCTGACTACCTTCTCCTGGCCACCTAACTTCCTGTAAAGCGACTATATCCAAGGGCGATTTATCCAATTCCCGCGTTAATATCTCTAGTGCCCCGCTATTGTATAAAGTCCTAACATTCCATGTTCCTAGGAACATGTCCCTGTGTTTGAGCCTTTGGCATGGGTTCCCTGAAGTAGTCCCCGCCCGGAGAACCGAATGGGGGACTATTTGACCTCCGGAAAATTTTACCCCAGTAGAACCCATGTCCGCATTTCTTGACGGTTGTATTTTTACGGTGAAAGATCGTCACTCTTTCGACCAAGGTACTTATTTCGTCTGGCTTATCACCCTCGACCAGTCCGGCATGGGTAACCCTATCGGCAGCAATGCTACCGCCGGCATAGCTCTCAGGATCATTTAAGCACACAAGCCACTCCACCACGACAAGGTAAAGATACCATGGAGGGTTTATAATATAAAGTACTAATATAATTTAAACATTTTACAGAAGAACGCAAAATAGGCAATTTTAAGAGTCAATTTTAAATGTAGAGTTTCAGGTAAACACCCATTTCTAATGATCAGATATCACTGATGTTTTGAGAATGCCTTGCACGGTTTATTTTAACAGGATATACCGAGTTTCGTTATGAAACATGGAAAATTGCTACCGATTTTTAGATCGATTTTTAGATTTTCGTTTCAGGGAATTCCTACACCTAATGGACCCATTTTTCTGGTTAACGAAATCGACCTTACGTTTTTAATTAATTTGTTATATGTCAAGTTTGGTTTCCAAAAAACAAAAATTTCTGGCGCTAGAGCGTTAACACACACACACACACACACACACACACACACACACACACACACACCACACACACACACACACACACACACACACACACACACACACACACACACACAAACATTTTTTTTGTCATGGTCATTTTTTGGTGTTTACTAGATAGGATCGGTAATTTGTAAATTAAGAAGAAAATATTTCATGGGAACAACACAATAGCTTCATTCTTTCGAAATTTGCTAAAAATATACAAACAGCAGAAACTAAATATTTACACAGTATAGTTGGGAAAACTAAAAGTATAAGGTTAGAAATCAAACAATAAGAACAACGGCGAATGTGCAACCTCTACAAAATAATATATATATATATATATATATATATCATCATCATCATCATGAACAAATTCGTTTTAGGCCATGTGGCCTGTACGGTAAACCTAGCGAAGATGGTCTTGATCTTTCCACCGATGTTTTGGTCTTCCTTGGTCCCTATGTCCAGTTGGGGTATATTGGAATGCCAATTTTGGAAGTCTATTTCTTGCCATTCTTCTCAGATGATTTTTCCATTCTTGTTGGTATCTTTGGATATCTTCATTTAAACTTGCTACTCCATCAAGTTTTCCTCTGATAGTAGTGTTCCTTTGGTGATCCAGTCTATTAACTCCTAACAATGATCGTAAGAAGCGCATTTGGCTTACTTGAAGTTTATGAGAGTTTTCTTTTATTTAAAATCCAAATTTCACTTCCGTATTTTAGAGCAGCTTTTGATGTGACGTTATGTAATCTTAGTTTTGTCTCTGTCCTCATCTGTTTACCAAAATGTCTTCGTATTAACCCATTCATTTTATTATATTTTTGTAATTTTGAATCAATGTCACTCTTATACTCTGCAAATACACTTCCTAAGTAAGAGAAGTCTGACACTTGTTCTATAATTTTTCCATCAATCTCAATTTTCACCCGTTGTATGTTTTTTCCACACATTGCCATTGTTTTGGATTTTGATGTGGAAATTTTCATATTATATTTGCTGGCAATTTTGAATAATTGATATGCTGCTATTTGTAAGCTATCTTCGGAATCTGATAATATTATTTGATCATCAGCATATAATATTGTTTGAATTATTTTATTCCTAGTTATTGAAATTCCACTGTTTACTGTTTGTTTCCATTCTTGCACTATTCTGTTAATATATATATATTAAATAAGAGTGGAGATAGTCCACATCCTTGTCGAACACCTTTGCCAGTGTTTATGTGTTCTGTTATTTCTCCATCTGGTAATTTAATTTTGATTTTAGAATTTTGATATAAGTTTTGTATGGCTCGTATTACATGTGAGTGTATATGTTCTTCATGCAGTATCTGCCAAAGTTTATCTCGGTTTACATTATCATATGCCTTTTCATAATCTATAAATAGTAAGTACAGTGGGAGATTAAATTCTCTCCTTTTTTCCATAATTTGTTGCAGGGTAAATATTGCATCTATAGTGCTCCTCCCTTTTCTAAATCCACATTGTTCTTCTTCCAAAAATGTTTCAGTACTTACTGATAACTTATTTTTAATTATGTTGGCATATAATTTAGATGCAGTTGGGAGTAAGGTAATGCCTCGGTAGTTATCACATTTGTTTTTCTGACCTTTTTTATGTATATTAATTACTAGACCCGTTTCTCAATCCGTTGGAATATTAAGACAATGCCAAATATTGTTAAAAGTTCTAATAGTTTCTCTTTCAAGGCAGTTCCTCCATACTTAAAAAGTTCTAAATTTAAATCATCTAAACCTGGACTTTTCCTGTTCTTGGCCTTCTTTAAAACTTCTTCTAGTTCGTCCATTGTTATGTCTGGTTTTTCTATTTCATTTTCACAAGTCAAATTCGAAGTAATTTTTTCAGTGTGAGTGTTCGGTTCTGACCAAAGATTTTTGTGTAGTAAGTAATCCAGTCTTGTTTTGGTATCAGATTAACATTAATTTTGTCTTTTGTTTCCATCTGTAATTTTTTGAATATTTTAAATCCCTGTCTTTGTGCTCCTGTAATATCACGTTCTAAGGATTTTACAAATTTATCCCAATCATCCCTTCTGTATTTTCTAGACAATTTACGAACCTTAGCTCTGAGTTTTTTATATTCTGTATAATGTTCCTCTTGTTTAGTTTGTAAATACACTTTATAGGCTTTTTTCTTTTGTTCAATATTTTCTTTTAATTCGGGATTCCAGGTTCGTAATCTCTAGGTAGTGATGTGCATTCTATAACCTCTCCTACCTAATTCTCAACCTCACCTGCACGTGGTACACCCTGCTTTTAACTAACGAGGTAATGGGGACCGAGTCACGGCGGTATAACCGTTCCATCGAATATGGAGGAAATTCCATATTTTGAACGCCTGACTAGAGGCTATAAGGTAGCAGCCCTACCACTAGTCTTGCTCTGCGGATGGTTGGTAACCAACCCAGGGGACTTCCTACTACTCGAAGAAACTTAAGCAAAGACTGGAATGATCACACTGATGACGACAAAGCAAGATATATATATATATATATATATATATATATATATATATATATCACTCTCGAAATAGATGGTTTGTTCAGACAAACAGAATGCATGATAATAAAATAATTATACAAGTATGGGAAGCCTGAATATATGGAATAGGCAAAAGTAGGCCCAGAAAAGACTATAAAAACATGATATTATAACAAACAGGAACTTCTGAAGTTCCTTAAAGTTACATGGAAAAAGACAAGATGTCCTTATATAGAAATAAATTGAAGGCTCTATACAAAAACTCGACGCCTATAAAGTTATAAGAGAAATGGACTAAGTAGGTAAATAATGGTTTATTCAGATGTTGAATGTACACTTAGCGACAAAAAGAAAGGACCGACTCTTGATCTCGAATATGTCAAGTTCTAACTAATAGCACAGTAGAACTACAATACGTTTCCCTTCTTCCTTCAAGAACATTCTTTCTAAACACAACAAGGAAGCGAAAGTGCTTAGTGGCTTGATTCGTATGCAAGAGGTTACAGGTCCGATTCCCGGTGAGATAATTCTTTTTAATTGTTAAAATGATTTCTATTTTATTCCGTATGTCCATTTTTAAAGAAAAAAAGTACTAATTATTTGGAAGTATTACTATTTTTATTATTAATATTATTATTTATTTATTTATTTATTTATTTATTTATAAACAGGTTTGCACTGTAATAAAACATCTTCATATGCCCAAAGCGTTTTAAAATTTTTATCTTCTTTTTCTTGGGTACATTTTGAGTTGATTTTAATCCCCAGGTAATTACATTATTTGATACATCCCATTATTATTATTATTATTATTATTACTATTACTATTATTACTATTACTATTATTATTACTATTATTATTATTACTATTATTATTATTACTATTATTATTATTACTATTATTATTACTATTATTATTATTATTATTATTATTACTATTATTATTATTATTACTATTATTATTATTACTATTATTATTATTATTACTATTATTATTATTACTATTATTTATTATTATTATTATTATTATTACTATTATTATTATTATTACTATTATTGTTACTATTGATGATTATTGTTATGTATTATTTATCGATATTGTTATTGTTATGGTTAATATTATTATTATGCTCATTATGCTTATTGGTGTTGTGGTTGTTTCAATTCCTCTAGGGGGCTATTATTCTGCTGGACTTGACAATTATTACCACAAAGAGTTTAAGTGAAAGGTTGAAACTTTTTCCTCACTAATATGTAATAAGTAAATGAACTTATAAATATATGAAGCTATATTATATTTTATTACATAAATTTATAGCATTATTATTAAAACGTAGTACTATACACACAATTAAATTTATACCGGTAGCTAAATGGTGTTACAGAGTTTACGAAGGCAGGAATATTACGTAAGATAGTGTAGAGTGGACGTAGATTATGTGGCAGAAATGAAATATTATAGGATGTATTTTGCGAAAATACAAATTAATAAAAAATTATCGGAGGATTCGAACCCTGACTTTCACAAATATTTCGTCTTGTTGTAAGTATTTTAAGGATCTACGCTACTCGAAAGCCGGATTCTAATTGCCCTGTTTACTTTTGTACTGTGAACGAGAGTTGAACTTTATTTGAAATGTCGCAATTTGAGTAATATTGCATTTGTCGAACACTCGTAAATATCTAGAAACATGTCTCCTTCACTGTTCTTTAACTATTTAAGACCATTAAAACCAAATACAGCGTATTAAAAACATTTAACAATGCGTTACCTCGTGAACCGCAGCTATGACTTTTCGAGCATGCGCAGTGGGCTATACAAGAACTCGGGTTTTTGAAGCGGCTCATTCTTTTTGTCGCTAAGTGTACATGGCGATGTTCCACTTTTAGGTCATTTTATAACACAAGAAAAATAAAGAATACATAAATGAGACTTAATACCAGGTACCTAGTTGAAGTTTTATAAAACATTGGTCGTCCCAGTCCTGATGAACGGATCCGAAATACCGACATTAACGCAATTTACCAATAGAAAAATAGAGACAGTAGAAATACGGTTTCTGAGAGAAACAATCAGAACTAATAAAAAAGAACAGAAATACAAAGATATTAAAAACAACCTGAATGAAAAAGTATGAACTCATCATCATCATCATCATCATCAAGACCATGGCATATTAGGTTTAGGTTCTGTCTGAACCTTTTCCAAGTCTTAAAATACCCTTGACAGGATTTTTGCCTTCTTCTGCTTCTCAATCCTTTAGGATGGTATAATACATCTTTTTTTTAAATCAGTTTGGGTCCAAAAAGTAGAATATAATGAAGCTGAATGTCCATGGCATATTAGGTTTAGGTTCTGTCTGAACCTGTTCCAAGTCTTAAAATACCCTTGACAGGATTTTTGCCTTCTTCTGCTTCTGACTCCTTTAGGATGGTATAATACATCTTTTTTTAAGTCAGTTTGGGTCCAAAAAGTAGAATATAATGAAGCTGAATGTCCATGGCATATTAGGTTTAGGTTCTGTCTGAACCTGTTCCAAGTCTTAAAATACCCTTGACAGGATTTTTGCCTTCTTCTGCTTCTCAATCCTTTAGGATGGTATAATACATCTTTTTTTTAAGTCAGTTTGGGTCCAAAAGTAGAATATAATGAAGCTGAATGTCCATGGCATATTAGGTTTAGGTTCTGTCTGAACCTGTTCCAAGTCTTAAAATACCCTTGACAGGATTTTTGCCTTCTTCTGCTTCTCAATCCTTTAGGATGGTATAATACATCTTTTTTTTTAAGTCAGTTTGGGTCCAAAAAGTAGAATATAATGAAGCTGAATATCCATGGCATATTAGGTTTAGGTTCTGTCTGAACCTGTTCCAAGTCTTAAAATACCCTTGACAGGATTTTTGCCTTCTTCTGCTTCTCAATCCTTTAGGATGGTATAATACATCTTTTTTTTAAGTCAGTTTGGGTCCAAAAAGTAGAATATAATGAAGCTGAATGTCCATGGCATATTAGGTTTAGGTTCTGTCTGAACCTGTTCCAAGTCTTAAAAATACCCTTGACAGGATTTTTGCCTTCTTCTGCTTCTCAATCCTTTAGGATGGTATAATACATCTTTTTTTTAAGTCAGTTTGGGTCCAAAAAGTAGAATATAATGAAGCTGAATGTCCATGGCATATTAGGTTTAGGTTCTGTCTGAACCTGTTCCAAGTCTTAAAATACCCTTGACAGGATTTTTTGCCTTCTTCTGCTTCTCAATCCTTTAGGATGGTATAATACATCTTTTTTTTAAGTCAGTTTGGGTCCAAAAAGTAGAATATAATGAAGCTGAATGTCCATGGCATATTAGGTTTAGGTTCTGTCTGAACCTGTTCCAATTCTTAAAATACCCTTGACAGGATTTTTGCCTTCTTCTGCTTCTCAATCCTTTAGGATGGTATAATACATCTTTTTTTTTTAAGTCAGTTTGGGTCCAAAAAGTAGAATATAATGAAGCTGAATGTCCATGGCATATTAGGTTTAGGTTCTGTCTGAACCTGTTCCAAGTCTTAAAATACCCTTGACAGGATTTTTGCCTTCTTCTGCTTCTCAATCCTTTAGGATGGTATAATACATCTTTTTTTTAAGTCAGTTTGGGTCCAAAAAGTAGAATATAATGAAGCTGAATGTCCATGGCATATTAGGTTTAGGTTCTGTCTGAACCTGTTCCAAGTCTTAAAATACCCTTGACAGGATTTTTGCCTTCTTCTGCTTCTCAATCCTTTAGGATGGTATAATACATCTTTTTTTTAAGTCAGTTTGGGTCCAAAAAGTAGAATATAATGAAGCTGAATGTCCATGGCATATTAGGTTTAGGTTCTGTCTGAACCTGTTCCAAGTCTTAAAATACCCTTGACAGGATTTTTGCCTTCTTCTGCTTCTCAATCCTTTAGGATGGTATAATACATCTTTTTTTTAAGTCAGTTTGGGTCCAAAAAGTAGAATATAATGAAGCTGAATGTCCATGGCATATTGGGTTTAGGTTCTGTCTGAACCTGTTCCAAGTCTTAAAATACCCTTGACAGGATTTTTGCCTTCTTCTGCTTCTCAATCCTTTAGGATGGTATAATACATCTTTTTTTTAAGTCAGTTTGGGTCCAAAAAGTAGAATATAATGAAGCTGAATGTCCATGGCATATTAGGTTTAGGTTCTGTCTGAACCTGTTCCAATTCTTAAAATACCCTTGACAGGATTTTTGCCTTCTTCTGCTTCTCAATCCTTTAGGATGGTATAATACATCTTTTTTTTAAGTCAGTTTGGGTCCAAAAAGTAGAATATAATGAAGCTGAATGTCCATGGCATATTAGGTTTAGGTTCTGTCTGAACCTGTTCCAAGTCTTAAAATACCCTTGACAGGATTTTTGCCTTCTTCTGCTTCTCAATCCTTTAGGATGGTATAATACATCTTTTTTTTAAGTCAGTTTGGGTCCAAAAAGTAGAATATAATGAAGCTGAATGTCCATGGCATATTAGGTTTAGGTTCTGTCTGAACCTGTTCCAAGTCTTAAATACCCTTGACAGGATTTTTGCCTTCTTCTGCTTCTCAATCCTTTAGGATGGTATAATACATCTTTTTTTTAAGTCAGTTTGGGTCCAAAAAGTAGAATATAATGAAGCTGAATGTCCATGGCATATTAGGTTTAGGTTCTGTCTGAACCTGTTCCAAGTCTTAAAATACCCTTGACAGGATTTTTGCCTTCTTCTGCTTCTCAATCCTTTAGGATGGTATAATACATCTTTTTTTTAAGTCAGTTTGGGTCCCAAAAGTAGAATATAATGAAGCTGAATGTCCATGGCATATTAGGTTTAGGTTCTGTCTGAACCTGTTCCAATTCTTAAAATACCCTTGACAGGATTTTTGCCTTCTTCTGCTTCTCAATCCTTTAGGATGGTATAATACATCTTTTTTTTAAGTCAGTTTGGGTCCAAAAAGTAGAATATAATGAAGCTGAATGTCCATGGCATATTAGGTTTAGGTTCTGTCTGAACCTGTTCCAATTCTTAAAATACCCTTGACAGGATTTTTGCCTTCTTCTGCTTCTCAATCCTTTAGGATGGTATAATACATCTTTTTTTTAAGTCAGTTTGGGTCCAAAAAGTAGAATATAATGAAGCTGAATGTCCATGGCATATTAGGTTTAGGTTCTGTCTGAACCTGTTCCAAGTCTTAAAATACCCTTGACAGGATTTTTGCCTTCTTCTGCTTCTCAATCCTTTAGGATGGTATAATACATCTTTTTTTTAAGTCAGTTTGGGTCCAAAAAGTAGAATATAATGAAGCTGAATGTCCATGGCATATTAGGTTTAGGTTCTGTCTGAACCTGTTCCAAGTCTTAAAATACCCTTGACAGGATTTTTGCCTTCTTCTGCTTCTCAATCCTTTAGGATGGTATAATACATCTTTTTTTTAAGTCGTTTGGGTCCAAAAAGTAGAATATAATGAAGCTGAATGTCCATGGCATATTAGGTTTAGGTTCTGTCTGAACCTGTTCCAAGTCTTAAAATACCCTTGACAGGATTTTTGCCTTCTTCTGCTTCTCAATCCTTTAGGATGGTATAATACATCTTTTTTTTTAAGTCAGTTTGGGTCCAAAAAGTAGAATATAATGAAGCTGAATGTCCATGGCATATTAGGTTTAGGTTCTGTCTGAACCTGTTCCAAGTCTTAAAATACCCTTGACAGGATTTTTGCCTTCTTCTGCTTCTCAATCCTTTAGGATGGTATAATACATCATCTTTTTTTAAGTCAGTTTGGGTCCAAAAAGTAGAATATAATGAAGCTGAATGTCCATGGCATATTAGGTTTAGGTTCTGTCTGAACCTGTTCCAAGTCTTAAAATACCCTTGACAGGATTTTTGCCTTCTTCTGCTTCTCAATCCTTTAGGATGGTATAATACATCTTTTTTTTAAGTCAGTTTGGGTCCAAAAAGTAGAATATAATGAAGCTGAATGTCCATGGCATATTAGGTTTAGGTTCTGTCTGAACCTGTTCCAAGTCTTAAAATACCCTTGACAGGATTTTTGCCTTCTTCTGCTTCTCAATCCTTTAGGATGGTATAATACATCTTTTTTTTAAGTCAGTTTGGGTCCAAAAAGTAGAATATAATGAAGCTGAATGTCCATGGCATATTAGGTTTAGGTTCTGTCTGAACCTGTTCCAAGTCTTAAAATACCCTTGACAGGATTTTTGCCTTCTTCTGCTTCTCAATCCTTTAGGATGGTATAATACATCTTTTTTTTAAGTCAGTTTGGGTCCAAAAGTAGAATATAATGAAGCTGAATGTCCATGGCATATTAGGTTTAGGTTCTGTCTGAACCTGTTTCCAAGTCTTAAAATACCCTTGACAGGATTTTTTGCCTTCTTCTGCTTCTCAATCCTTTAGGATGGTATAATACATCCTTTTTTTTAAGTCAGTTTGGGTCCAAAAAGTAGAATATAATGAAGCTGAATGTCCATGGCATATTAGGTTTAGGTTCTGTCTGAACCTGTTTCCAAGTCTTAAAATACCCTTGACAGGATTTTGCCTTCTTCTGCTTCTCAATCCTTTAGGATGGTATAATACATCCTTTTTTTTTTAAGTCAGTTTGGGTCCAAAAAGTAGAATATAATGAAGCTGAATGTCCATGGCATATTAGGTTTAGGTTCTGTCTGAACCTGTTCCAAGTCTTAAATACCCTTGACAGGATTTTTGCCTTCTTCTGCTTCTCAATCCTTTAGGATGGTATAATACATCTTTTTTTTAAGTCAGTTTGGGTCCAAAAAGTAGAATATAATGAAGCTGAATGTCCATGGCATATTAGGTTTAGGTTCTGTCTGAACCTGTTCCAAGTCTTAAAATACCCTTGACAGGATTTTTGCCTTCTTCTGCTTCTCAATCCTTTAGGATGGTATAATACATCTTTTTTTTAAGTCAGTTTGGGTCCAAAAAGTAGAATATAATGAAGCTGAATGTCCATGGCATATTAGGTTTAGGTTCTGTCTGAACCTGTTCCAAGTCTTAAAATACCCTTGACAGGATTTTTGCCTTCTTCTGCTTCTCAATCCTTTAGGATGGTATAATACATCTTTTTTTTAAGTCAGTTTGGGTCCAAAAAGTAGAATATAATGAAGCTGAATGTCCATGGCATATTAGGTTTAGGTTCTGTCTGAACCTGTTCCAAGTCTTAAAATACCCTTGACAGGATTTTTGCCTTCTTCTGTCTGCTTCTCAATCCTTTAGGATGGTATAATACATCTTTTTTTTAAGTCAGTTTGGGTCCAAAAAGTAGAATAAATGAAGCTGAATGTCCATGGCATATTAGGTTTAGGTTCTGTCTGAACCTGTTTCCAAGTCTTAAAATACCCTTGACAGGATTTTTGCCTTCTTCTGCTTCTCAATCCTTTAGGATGGTATAATACATCTTTTTTTTAAGTCAGTTTGGGTCCAAAAGTAGAATATATGAAGAGCTGAATGTCCATGGCATATTGGGTTTAGGTTCTGTCTGAACCTGTTCCAAGTCTTAAAATACCCTTGACAGATTTTTGCCTTCTTCTGCTTCTCAATCCTTTAGGATGGTATAATACATCTTTTTTTTAAGTCAGTTTGGGTCCAAAAAGTAGAATATAATGAAGCTGAATGTCCATGGCATATTAGGTTTAGGTTCTGTCTGAACCTGTTCCAAGTCTTAAAATACCCTTGACAGGATTTTGCCTTCTTCTGCTTCTCAATCCTTTAGGATGGTATAATACATCTTTTTTTTAAGTCAGTTTGGGTCCAAAAAGTAGAATATAATGAAGCTGAATGTCCATGGCATATTAGGTTTAGGTTCTGTCTGAACCTGTTCCAAGTCTTAAAATACCCTTGACAGGATTTTTGCCTTCTTCTGCTTCTCAATCCTTTAGGATGGTATAATACATCTTTTTTTAAGTCAGTTTGGGTCCAAAAAGTAGAATATAATGAAGCTGAATGTCCATGGCATATTAGGTTTAGGTTCTGTCTGAACCTGTTCCAATTCTTAAAATACCCTTGACAGGATTTTTGCCTTCTTCTGCTTCTCATCCTTTAGGATGGTATAATACATCTTTTTTTTTAAGTCAGTTTGGGTCCAAAAAGTAGAATATAATGAAGCTGAATGTCCATGGCATATTAGGTTTAGGTTCTGTCTGAACCTGTTCCAAGTCTTAAAATACCCTTGACAGGATTTTTGCCTTCTTCTGCTTCTCAATCCTTTAGGATGGTATAATACATCTTTTTTTTTAAGTCAGTTTGGGTCCAAAAAGTAGAATATAATGAAGCTGAATGTCCATGGCATATTAGGTTTAGGTTCTGTCTGAACCTGTTCCAAGTCTTAAAATACCCTTGACAGGATTTTTGCCTTCTCTGCTTCTCAATCCTTTAGGATGGTATAATACATCTTTTTTTTAAGTCAGTTGGGTCCAAAAAGTAGAATATAATGAAGCTGAATGTCCATGGCATATTAGGTTTAGGTTCTGTCTGAACCTGTTCCAAGTCTTAAAATACCCTTGACAGGATTTTTGCCTTCTTCTGCTTCTCAATCCTTTAGGATGGTATAATACATCTTTTTTTTAAGTCAGTTGGGTCCAAAAAGTAGAATATAATGAAGCTGAATGTCCATGGCATATTAGGTTTAGGTTCTGTCTGAACCTGTTCCAAGTCTTAAAATACCCTTGACAGGATTTTGCCTTCTTCTGCTTCTCAATCCTTTAGGATGGTATAATACATCTTTTTTTAAGTCAGTTTGGGTCCAAAAGTAGAATATAATGAAGCTGAATGTCCATGGCATATTAGGTTTTAGGTTCTGTCTGAACCTGTTCCAAGTCTTAAAATACCCTTGACAGGATTTTTGCCTTCTTCTGCTTCTCAATCCTTAGGATGGTATAATACATCTTTTTTTTAAGTCAGTTTGGGTCCAAAAAGTAGAATATAATGAAGCTGAATGTCCATGGCATATTAGGTTTAGGTTCTGTCTGAACCTGTTCCAAGTCTTAAAATACCTTGACAGGATTTTTGCCTTCTTCTGCTTCTCAATCCTTTAGGATGGTATAATACATCTTTTTTTTAAGTCAGTTTGGGTCCAAAAAGTAGAATATAATGAAGCTGAATGTCCATGGCATATTAGGTTTAGGTTCTGTCTGAACCTGTTCCAAGTCTTAAAATACCCTTGACAGGATTTTTGCCTTCTTCTGCTTCTCAATCCTTTAGGATGGTATAATACATCTTTTTTTTAAGTCAGTTTGGGTCCAAAAAGTAGAATATAATGAAGCTGAATGTCCATGGCATATTAGGTTTAGGTTCTGTCTGAACCTGTTCCAAGTCTTAAAATACCCTTGACAGGATTTTTGCCTTCTTCTGCTTCTCAATCCTTTAGGATGGTATAATACATCTTTTTTTAAGTCAGTTTGGGTCCAAAAAGTAGAATATAATGAAGCTGAATGTCCATGGCATATTAGGTTTAGGTTCTGTCTGAACCTGTTCCAAGTCTTAAAATACCCTTGACAGGATTTTTGCCTTCTTCTGCTTCTCAATCCTTTAGGATGGTATAATACATCTTTTTTTAAGTCAGTTTGGGTCCAAAAAGTAGAATATAATGAAGCTGAATGTCCATGGCATATTAGGTTTAGGTTCTGTCTGAACCTGTTCCAAGTTCTTAAAATACCCTTGACAGGATTTTTGCCTTCTTCTGCTTCTCAATCCTTTAGGATGGTATAATACATCTTTTTTTTAAGTCAGTTTGGGTCCAAAAAGTAGAATATAATGAAGCTGAATGTCCATGGCATATTAGTTAGGTTCTGTCTGAACCTGTTCCAAGTCTTAAAATACCCTTGACAGGATTTTTGCCTTCTTCTGCTTCTCAATCCTTTAGGATGGTTATAATACATCTTTTTTTAAGTCAGTTTGGGTCCAAAAAGTAGAATATAATGAAGCTGAATGTCCATGGCATATTAGGTTTAGGTCTGTCTGAACCTGTTCCAAGTCTTAAAATACCCTTGACAGGATTTTTGCCTTCTTCTGCTTCTCAATCCTTTAGGATGGTATAATACATCTTTTTTTTAAGTCAGTTTGGGTCCAAAAAGTAGAATATAATGAAGCTGAATGTCCATGGCATATTAGGTTTAGGTTCTGTCTGAACCTGTTCCAAGTCTTAAAATACCCTTGACAGGATTTTTGCCTTCTTCTGCTTCTCAATCCTTTAGGTGGTATAATACATCTTTTTTTTAAGTCAGTTTGGGTCCAAAAAGTAGAATATAATGAAGCTGAATGTCCATGGCATATTAGGTTTAGGTTCTGTCTGAACCTGTTCCAAGTCTTAAAATACCCTTGACAGGATTTTTGCCTTCTTCTGCTTCTCAATCCTTTAGGATGGTATAATACATCTTTTTTTTTAAGTCAGTTTGGGTCCAAAAAGTAGAATATAATGAAGCTGAATGTCCATGGCATATAGGTTTAGGTTCTGTCTGAACCTGTTCCAAGTCTTAAAATACCCTTGACAGGATTTTTGCCTTCTTCTGCTTCTCAATCCTTTAGGATGGTATAATACATCTTTTTTTTAAGTCAGTTTGGGTCCAAAAAGTAGAATATAATGAAGCTGAATGTCCATGGCATATTAGGTTTAGGTTCTGTCTGAACCTGTTCAAGTCTTAAAATACCCTTGACAGGATTTTTGCCTTCTTCTGCTTCTCAATCCTTTAGGATGGTATAATACATCTTTTTTTAAGTCAGTTTGGGTCCAAAAAGTAGAATATAATGAAGCTGAATGTCCATGGCATATTAGGTTTAGGTTCTGTCTGAACCTGTTCCAAGTCTTAAAATACCCTTGACAGGATTTTTGCCTTCTTCTGCTTCTCAATCCTTTAGGATGGTATAATACATCTTTTTTTAAGTCAGTTTGGGTCCAAAAAGTAGAATATAATGAAGCTGAATGTCCATGGCATATTAGGTTTAGGTTCTGTCTGAACCTGTTCCAATCTTAAAATACCCTTGACAGGATTTTTGCCTTCTTCTGCTTCTCAATCCTTTAGGATGGTATAATACATCTTTTTTTTAAGTCAGTTTGGGTCCAAAAAGTAGAATATAATGAAGCTGAATGTCCATGGCATATTAGGTTTAGGTTCTGTCTGAACCTGTTCCAAGTCTTAAAATAACCCTTGACAGGATTTTTGCCTTCTTCTGCTTCTCAATCCTTTAGGATGGTATAATACATCTTTTTTTTTAAGTCAGTTTGGGTCCAAAAAGTAGAATATAATGAAGCTGAATGTCCATGGCATATTAGGTTTAGGTTCTGTCTGAACCTGTTCCAAGTCTTAAAATACCCTTGACAGGATTTTTGCCTTCTTCTGCTTCTCAATCCTTTAGGATGGTATAATACATCTTTTTTTTAAGTCAGTTTGGGTCCAAAAAGTAGAATATAATGAAGCTGAATGTCCATGGCATATTAGGTTTAGGTTCTGTCTGAACCTGTTCCAAGTCTTAAAATACCCTTGACAGGATTTTTGCCTTCTTCTGCTTCTCAATCCTTTAGGATGGTATAATACATCTTTTTTTTTAAGTCAGTTTGGGTCCAAAAAGTAGAATATAATGAAGCTGAATGTCCATGCATATTAGGTTTAGGTTCTGTCTGAACCTGTTCCAAGTCTTAAAATACCCTTGACAGGATTTTTGCCTTCTTCTGCTTCTCAATCCTTTAGGATGGTATAATACATCTTTTTTTTTAAGTCAGTTTGGGTCCAAAAAGTAGAATATAATGAAGCTGAATGTCCATGGCATATTAGGTTTAGGTTCTGTCTGAACCTGTTCCAAGTCTTAAAATACCCTTGACAGGATTTTTGCCTTCTTCTGCTTCTCAATCCTTTAGGATGGTATAATACATCTTTTTTTAAGTCAGTTTGGGTCCAAAAAGTAGAATATAATGAAGCTGAATGTCCATGGCATATTAGGTTTAGGTTCTGTCTGAACCTGTTCCAAGTCTTAAAATACCCTTGACAGGATTTTTGCCTTCTTCTGCTTCTCAATCCTTTAGGATGGTATAATACATCTTTTTTTTAAGTCAGTTTGGGTCCAAAAAGTAGAATATAATGAAGCTGAATGTCCATGGCATATTAGGTTTAGGTTCTGTCTGAACCTGTTCCAAGTCTTAAAATACCCTTGACAGGATTTTTGCCTTCTTCTGCTTCTCAATCCTTTAGGATGGTATAATACATCTTTTTTTTAAGTCAGTTTGGGTCCAAAAAGTAGAATATAATGAAGCTGAATGTCCATGGCATATTAGGTTTAGGTTCTGTCTGAACCTGTTCCATTTCTTAAAATACCCTTGACAGGATTTTTGCCTTCTTCTGCTTCTCAATCCTTTAGGATGGTATAATACATCTTTTTTTTAAGTCAGTTTGGGTCCAAAAAGTAGAATATAATGAAGCTGAATGTCCATGGCATATTAGGTTTAGGTTCTGTCTGAACCTGTTCCAAGTCTTAAAATACCCTTGACAGGATTTTTGCCTTCTTCTGCTTCTCAATCCTTTAGGATGGTATAATACATCTTTTTTTTAAGTCAGTTTGGGTCCAAAAAGTAGAATATAATGAAGCTGAATGTCCATGGCATATTAGGTTTAGGTTCTGTCTGAACCTGTTCCAAGTTTAAAATACCCTTGACAGGATTTTTGCCTTCTTCTGCTTCTCAATCCTTTAGGATGGTATAATACATCTTTTTTTTTAAGTCAGTTTGGGTCCAAAAAGTAGAATATAATGAAGCTGAATGTCCATGGCATACTAGGTTTAGGTTCTGTCTGAACCTGTTCCAAGTCTTAAAATACCCTTGACAGGATTTTGCCTTCTTCTGCTTCTCAATCCTTTAGGATGGTATAATACATCTTTTTTTTAAGTCAGTTTGGGTCCAAAAGTAGAATATAATGAAGCTGAATGTCCATGGCATATTAGGTTTAGGTTCTGTCTGAACCTGTTCCAAGTCTTAAAATACCCTTGACAGGATTTTTGCCTTCTTCTGCTTCTCAATCCTTTAGGATGGTATAATACATCTTTTTTTTAAGTCAGTTTGGGTCCAAAAAGTAGAATATAATGAAGCTGAATGTCCATGGCATATTAGGTTTAGGTTCTGTCTGAACCTGTTCCAAGTCTTAAAATACCCTTGACAGGATTTTTGCCTTCTTCTGCTTCTCAATCCTTTAGGATGGTATAATACATCTTTTTTTTTAAGTCAGTTTGGGTCCAAAAAGTAGAATATAATGAAGCTGAATGTCCATGGCATATTAGGTTTAGGTTCTGTCTGAACCTGTTCCAAGTCTTAAAATACCCTTGACAGGATTTTTGCCTTCTTCTGCTTCTCAATCCTTTAGGATGGTATAATACATCTTTTTTTTTAAGTCAGTTTGGGTCCAAAAATTAGAATATAATGAAGCTGAATGTCCATGGCATATTAGGTTTAGGTTCTGTCTGAACCTGTTCCAAGTCTTAAAATACCCTTGACAGGATTTTTGCCTTCTTCTGCTTCTCAATCCTTTAGGATGGTATAATACATCTTTTTTTTAAGTCAGTTTGGGTCCAAAAAGTAGAATATAATGAGCTGAATGTCCATGGCATATTAGGTTTAGGTTCTGTCTGAACCTGTTCCAAGTCTTAAAATACCCTTGACAGGATTTTTGCCTTCTTCTGCTTCTCAATCCTTTAGGATGGTATAATACATCTTTTTTTAAGTCAGTTTGGGTCCAAAAAGTAGAATATAATGAAGCTGAATGTCCATGGCATATTAGGTTTAGGTTCTGTCTGAACCTGTTCCAAGTCTTAAAATACCCTTGACAGGATTTTTGCCTTCTTCTGCTTCTCAATCCTTAGGATGGTATAATACATCTTTTTTTTTAAGTCAGTTTGGGTCCAAAAAGTAGAATATAATGAAGCTGAATGTCCATGGCATATTAGGTTTAGGTTCTGTCTGAACCTGTTCCAAGTCTTAAAATACCCTTGACAGGATTTTTGCCTTCTTCTGCTTCTCAATCCTTTAGGATGGTATAATACATCTTTTTTTTAAGTCAGTTTGGGTCCAAAAAGTAGAATATAATGAAGCTGAATGTCCATGGCATATTAGGTTTAGGTTCTGTCTGAACCTGTTCCAAGTCTTAAAATACCCTTGACAGGATTTTTGCCTTCTTCTGCTTCTCAATCCTTTAGGATGGTATAATACATCTTTTTTTTAAGTCAGTTTGGGTCCAAAAAGTAGAATATAATGAAGCTGAATGTCCATGGCATATTAGGTTTAGGTTCTGTCTGAACCTGTTCCAAGTCTTAAAATACCCTTGACAGGATTTTTGCCTTCTTCTGCTTCTCAATCCTTTAGGATGGTATAATACATCTTTTTTTTAAGTCAGTTTGGGTCCAAAAAGTAGAATATAATGAAGCTGAATGTTTACGAATTTGAATAGAATGGAAAATGATAAAAGAAGGAAATCAAAGTTTAATTAGAATCACAGAAATGGACTTTTTAAGAAGATCGAAAAGAATATAGGGTACCGGGGGGCTATTTTACGCATGGGGCGTTTTCACGCACTGATAGTGTCATTGACTCTGACAGCTATACCTTGGTCTATTGAAGGTCGAAGTAGGTATTTATAAAAATCCCGTTTTGTCACCCCTTCAGTAGTGAAAATATTATTTTGTGAATAGAACCGTTTTTCCGAGACAAATTCTTTTGTTGTGCGAGGTAAACCGTATTCCGTCTTCTTACCTGTTTGAATAACATTACAGTCTCAATTATTAAGCTATAACATTCGCATTTGAAATTATTTTAGCTTTAAAATAGAGCTGCATGTAGGTTATGGTCTTAAAATATTAATTTAAAAACAGCAGATAGTGATACTTAAGTGACTTGAGCATAATAAACATTTTATTAACGTATTGTAATATGGGGCTACTTCGCGCACCGATGATGGGGCTATTTTACGCACTAAATTAAGACACATTTTGTATAAAAATTGAGTTACTAACACATTACGTTAATTAAAATTAGTAGAAGTAGTATGTGCCCCTCGTAGCTGAGCGTCGTAAGGCATTATGCCTCGTTGCTAAGCGGTTCCAGTCCACACGAAAAAAAAGCTATTGGAATTTCGGTCAGTATGGGTCCAGTGCCCACCCAGCATCTTTACAAATGTGGGTAGCTACAATTAGTAGCGGTTGCAGATTGAGAAAACCAGCTTTGGCGACTGGGGTGCCTGACATGCTGACCACATGTGACACCTGGCAGGATTATCGTTCTTCTCTATGATTAACACATGTGGATATGAACCCAGAAGTCGGCTGGTAGGCTAAGGGTCATCTAGGCTCTCCATGCCATGGAGGAGGAGAAAATGTAAATTAGTAGCCGTAATATTTCATTCACAGACGCTCTTTAACAATTCTGGTCGTTAGCGTGAAGTTCAGAACTGGGCACCAATGGGCCGGTAAATTTTGCTCATATGCCTCTCATTTAAGGCTTGAGGTTCTTTTACTTGTGAATCTACGATAACGGACCAACAATAAATTTACATCCCTTACAAAAAAAAATAAATAAATAAATAAACTTGACTGCAGAGCTAAACGCCAGTCTAAGCGGACTTCGAAATATTTGATGTCCGAATCGAATGTGGAAATAGCAGCTAAAAGGGCGCTAAAACTGTAGTCTGTTGGTGAAATGAATAGAGAAGTCTTTCAGTTTTCCGATTAGATATCATTCTCACTTGAAGATCAAGAGCGAAATGAATAATGTCACGTGGTCTGTTCTCCCTCCTGCACTTCCTTCCGCGGCCTCATTGACTGTGATTTTTGCCTTCCTCCTGTGGCCTTTTTCAAACAGCTTCTATACAGGTTCTACGGACAGACTCCGTTGCCTCCAGATAACGAGACGGATGAAGGATGTGTCATGCTCTTTTTGTGAACCGAGATACTTCTCTGAGAAGTCTTTAAGAATGGGAGAGTGGATCAGCTGTCAATAAATGTATGAATTCGTTCCACGAACTGTGTGTGGGTGCAGTTGGGAAGAAACAATTTGCGTGTGATAATTGTTTATGATGACTATTTAACTCATGCCCCAAATGGGAGTCAATGACCAATCACGTTTCAATGATTTCTGTTTTACAACCAATCAGAGTCGTGTTTCACGAAATATTTATCAGTGTTATAATTACCATATATTAAACAAAGCTCCTCCTTTTTAATATTCTGAACAGGTCTGACCGTTATTTTGCAGTGACTGAGCCTATAAGAAATACGGCTACCAGATTGTATATATAGTGCATACATGTCAACATTTGTAGCAATTTATTATACCACCAAAAAAAGAAACCACTGTTTGACTTTCTTAAATGTATTTTTTCCCAGGTAATAATCCAGAAAAATATAATTGTAATATTTACATCATACGACATCAGAAATGAATTAATATACAGATTGATGTTTCATTTTTTCTCCACTAGAGAGCATTCTTACAATATTGCGTTCCTTTGGCAATAAATAGTATGATCTGGTTGCAGTGATAAACAAAAGAAGCAGTAGAAGCGTACCTATCGTTTCTCATTTGTTTTCAAACATCGCCGTTTGCATTAAATATATAAATATTTTGAAATAACTACAGTTAAATAATGATTTGTGAGTAAACAGCTTAATTTTATTCGTTAAATAGTCCTAACAAATGCCACTCTTGATTTCCAAATTCTCTAGATAAATTCACTCCTCACTTCGTGAGTCGTGAATTTATCGATAATTTGGAAATCACTCGTGGCATTACTTATGATAAGTTTAGTGCGCGAAGTAGCCCCTCTACATGCGTGGATTAGCCCCACTGTGTTTACATAAGGTGTATAGTACAGACAATTTTATAAGTTTTTTTATTCAGTGTTATACTAGTATTTAAGGATGATTAATATTATATTATATAGGTAAGTAAATAAGCTTTAATTATAGAGTAATTAAACATATCAATTTTTTAAAAGATAATCATAATACTGATTTAAATTTGAAATGCGCGAAATAGCCCCACCCTACCCTAAAAATTGGATAAAGTAAGAAATAATAGAATAAGAGAAATAATGAATGTAGAAAAAGATATTGTACAATAGATTGAAGAAATGCAAGGAAGATGATATGGACATATAATAAGAACAAGGGACACAGAAACAAACGAAGTATTGAAATGGATACTCCAGGAAAAGGGAAAGGTGGTAGCCCAAAGCCAACGTGGATAAAGGGAATTCAAGACAATATGAAAAAGAGAAATATGACAGAAGCAGACACGCAAAACCGGGAAGTGCGGAAGAAAAAAATTGTATATTTTGGTTGAGGATACCTGTGTAAATAACAGAAACAATCATGAAATAAATAAAAAAAAAAAGAAGCGGATAGAATATAGAAATATAGTAAAGTAAAAAGTAAAGTGATCCCACAACAGGCCCTGAGGCCCTTGGGGTAGTAGGAGGTTAAGGCTCCCACTTTTTCTAGACAATTGGCACTTTATGTCAGCCGGGTTGTCAGCCCTGCGTGACGGCCGCCTTTACCCCCAGAACAAGCGTCTGGTACTCATTTCCGTTAGAGGCTGAGTCGACCCCAGGGCCATAGTGCCGCCAGAGGGTTTGGGTCAGTTTAAAAATCCTGATCCCAACGGGACTTGAACCCTCGAACCTCCGGCTTGTAGCTCAGTGCCTTAACCACTACGCTACGGCGTGCCCCCATATAGAAATATAGACGACCTCGAATCAGATGTCACAACGTCAATATTAAATTAGACGAGGAGCGAGACGGGCCAATAGGCAGGCTCGTAAATTGAATCGTTATTACTATTTTATTTAATGACACTTTTTAACAGCTATGGTCAGTAACGTCGCAATTCAAATCTGAGCGTATACGCTCTGACAAATATTGCTCAAAGACTTATTATCCATGCTTAAGTTTCTTTTACGTGCTGTAAGTCTTCGACACGGGAGCCAAGATTTCAGTTCCCTTCCGAAAACTAAGGATTTTTACGCTGTGAGAAATCCGTTCACCACGGCAGAGTTTGAACCTACGAAACTAGGGGCCTGAAGCAAACATGCTAACTAGTACACTACAGGACCGACCTCATTCATTGAAAATTATAAAGAAGAAGAATGGGGTGATAGTGAAACATAATATAAAATAAAATATTTTAAAATTTTAGAAATTGTGTCTTGTCCCGCGCCGTATTTGAGTTCATTGTCGCAGAGCTACAGGACTTGCGCTGGTTCGGGTCTCCATGGGGGAATAAATTTTCTCATTGGATTTTGGCCAGTATGAGACTGGTGCCCACCCAGCATCGTGAGGCATTTGGGTAGGTATAATAAGTAGCGGCTCCAGGTTGAGAAAACTAGCTATAATAGCTGGGTGACCCGACATGCTGACCACATGTCATCCCTACATTGTCCGAATAATCATCTACTTCTGTGATTAACATATGTGGATATGAGGTCAGCAGCCAATTGGTAGGCCAAGGGCCTTCTAGGCCTGTAGCGCCATGAAGTTTAGTTTAGTTTTAGAAAATGCATCTTACCCATGATGAATTATGGGACTCTCCCCAATTAGCATTACGATTATTATTAGCGAATTATAAAGGAATTCAACTATTAAGGTAGTTTTGTGAAAATATTTTTGAAAACTTTTTACAAATTTTTATCGATTCTATTAGGCAGTAGACAACGAATATGATTTGCCGGCTCTTGGACTCACAGTCACATGTGAGATAAAGTATCTGTGTGCATCTCTGAAAGCTATAGCGGCGGCATTTTTTTGGAACAAAAATCGGCTTATATAAATCAATTAAGAAAAGTAAGGTCGAGTTCGTTAACCCATAATTAGTCGTGTGGGGGTTAAAATTACCCATGGATATATATTTAAACTTATATATTTGTTACTATGTTGGCAACATTTGTATGGGTTTTAGTACCTTCCTGAAATAAGCATAGCTTCCTTTTGTTGTCAAAAGGGTCGGTTAATGATCACTTCTGTTGAGTTACAACGGTTTGTTTTGTGTCTGGGTAAAGCTGACCCCCACGCGACTAACAGTGTACATTTTTCTGTATGTCTAGAATGCATAGAAGAATTGAAAAATTGTGACTAGAAACTTATTTACCATGATATGAACTGAACTGAACTTATTTGGAACTGATAAATGTGAATTTTCAAATAATTTAAAATTATTAATTTAATTTTTCTAAATTTAAATTGTAAATAACTCAATCGACTAGTCTTTTTTTTGCAGCACTTTTAATATCCGACTTTTTCATATAGTTAAAGTCATTTTAAGTGATTTTTATGAACAAAATATAATTACCAATGATTATAAAATTTATTATATCTAGTAATTAGATAAATAAGTGTTTAACAATAATAATATGTTCGTTTTTATTTGGGAAATTCTCGTATAAGACTTGAAAGCACAATAATAGCCCCTTCGATTGGTTGCTGGCCAAAGGAAGGCAAAGACCAGTGATGGGGCTGCCATCTTATAGCCTCTGGTCAGGCTTTTCTGGAGAAGAAAAGAAAATAAAGGAAAGAAGAAATGGAAGAAAGTAAAGACTCCCTAGCCCTCGGATGCCCTAATAGCGTCGGCGTCGAAAAAACAAGAGTTAACCAAGAGAGGTTAGATAGAAGTTAAATGAGTGCAAAACACAAGTAAGAATGAGTTCAAATCGGATCCCCAAAGCTGTTTATAATTATATACCAAGAGGACGCAGATCACTGGGCCGTCTTATGAAACGCTGGAGGGAAAATTTTCTATAGGATAGTAACAAGCCTTGGCCTAATACTTAAAGGAAGGAAGGAAGGAAGAAGAAGAAGAAGAAGTTTTTATTTGGGCATGAAGCTGACCCCTACGCGACTAACTGAACCAATATTTTTCAAGCGACTAATTGAGGGTTACCAGCAAAATCGGACTATTAGGAGTGGGTGGGTGTTCATCTCAAGCGAAAATTTAAAAATGGCTCTAACGGCTTGAATTTTCGATTTTTCGCAGCAAAACTTATATAATATTCCATTGAAATAAAATGAGATATTATCAAAGCATCAGCCAAATCCAACTATTAGGAGCGCGGGTTTACCTGAAAACCGTAATTTTAAAATCGCTTTATCAGCCGTCATGTTTATTTATCTTGTAACGTAACTGATTACATACGACTTAATTAAGAAAGAAAGATACTGTATATTTTACAAACTAGCAGAATGGGACCATAAATTTAACTCGCTGAGGAATTTGCTTAGTTTAAGCACTTCCTGCGTGACGCACTTATTTTTTTATCTAAACAAAACATAAGAGTATTTGCTATTTAGTGGGTTACATTCTTTAAGTAATAAAACATTCAATTTTAATAACTATTATCATATCCTCAGGTTTCAATTCAGAATATTTAGTATTTTATTTAACGACAATCTTCAACAACTTAGGTTACCAAGTCACAACATTCTAATATAGGCGTAAAAGATTGTTTTATGTGCCCCTAGTACTTCTACAGACTTAACTAGTCCATCGATCTCAACCGAGAACCTCGGAATCAGACGCCAGAATAGTAACCGTTAGTCCATTTCTGAGTTTGGGACGCTTGGAATGGGAGTTACGTTACCCCTGTGATATGATGGGTGACAATGCGAAGGAGCAGGAGAGCTCTTAACCTAAATTCAAAACCATGAACGACCACAGGAACATCTCCCAGCTAAATTATGTATTACCTTTCATCTTACTTGGCAGTCGTTTTATAAGGGAAGATTATTATTATTATTATTATTATTAATATTATTATTATTATTATTATTATTAATATAGAAGGATAGTGGAAGGTTAATGGAGTAATATGGAAGATTGGAGAAAGAATTGAAATTTAATATTTAACATATGGAACAATGGGCATTGGAAAATACGTATATGTGACTCATTAAATCGAAAAAAAGAAAGATTATTATTAATTATTTAAGTAGGTAAGCCAATATTTTTGTCTAATGCCACCAGGTTGTCTTTTATGACATTTCTGGTTTTCTCACCTGGCATTGGCGGTATTGTAATCCATTTCGTAGGTTGGGGCACCTGGAAGGTGGATTTTCGTTACCCCGATGATATGATAATGAAGCGCCAGGAGAGTTCTTAACCTAAACTTAACCTAAATTCCAGACCATGGACAACCACAGGAATAATTCCCTTTAAAGAAAAAATCCTATGGTTTGACCGGGAATCGAACCCGGGAACTCATGAACTGTAGTCAGAAACGTTGGCCACTAGCCCATGAGGCTTGTCAGGTACGCTAATGTTTACAATTATGTTTAGGAATGTTTGATTATAATTGTTTGATAGTGTAATTTATTATCTATATCGAGAAACGTTATTTACTTATACTATTTTTGCAGACTTCTAGATTTTCTTTCTTCTTCTTTTCTTACTTTGTTTATTCAAAGCATATTTTAACAATTTTAATAGGTTCTGTAAGTGTCTTACGACTTACTTCAGGTGTTGACTAGCTTGCACTCTGACAACTGAACTATCCTCTTGCGTATTAAATACCTCGTTCCGAATTTGTTTTTCCTGAATCCTATCATATTCTGGCATTCTAATTTCCAACCCAACGGCTGGCTATATCTAAGGGAGATTTAACAAATTCCTCTGTTAATATTTCCAGTGTATAATGTCTTGTTCCGTATTCCTAGGAATATGCTCCTATATTTAAATCACTGTCATGGATCCCGTGAAGAAGTTCACGGATATCCGAATGTGATGGTATTTTATTTGGGGAGAATTTTACTCCAGTGCAAGCCGTGCCCGTTTATTGATTGTTGTATTTTTACAGTGAAAGATGGGCATTCTTACTGCCAAGGTGTCTCCATGGTGTAAGTATTTCTTTTAGTGTAGCCTTTGACATGTTAGGCATGTGTGACCCTTAGCAATAGTAATGCACCTCTGGGCATGCTAGTGTAATTGGAAGGTTTATGGTGCTCCTTCAAGGATCGAACCGCACCTCCCAGGCTAGGACCAGGTTCTTGAGAAAATCTGAGCCCACTTCTGTGCTCAGCCCTTCTGCTGTCCTGAGATAGTCTTAATTGGAAAGAAGCTTCTATCGGAGGACCTCTCCTGCCCATCATGGTAACTTTAAGGTTTAAATTACCTCCTTAAGCTCTTTTTTCTTTTGTGTTTCTTTTCTTTTCGTTTCAGATGCAGCTAACCGGCACCCGAACCCCCGGATACTACCCTTCGCGGAGAGACGCTGCTGAGTCGGACGTCTCCTCGATGGCCCCCAATGCTATACTAATAGTTTGGTAGTTGCAAATATGCGAGCAATAGATAGTGGTACGTTATATTAGTGCAATGTGTATTTGATGTATAAAATGAGGAGGATTAATCTATTATGTAGGCGTAGGGAATTCAAGTGTTTAGTTTCGCTTCTTATTCTATGATTATTTTATTTGTTATTATTTGAGGAAGGTAAGCCTTGTGTCAAGTTGACATAGCTTAATTACTTACTTACTCACTGGCACTATCGAACCCGTAGGTTCATGGCCGCGCGGACATAAGCTCTCCATACATCCCTATCCTGAGCTAATATTTTCCAATCATTACCTGTATAATCTACTTCCTTCAAATCACAGTTAATTTATTCTCCCATCTCATTCTTGGTCTACCAACTGGGCGTTTTCACTCTGGCTTTCCTACAAGAAGCCTCCATGCAAGTCTTTCATTCCCCATTCGTGAAACATGTCCTGCCCATCGCAGTCTACGAGACTTAACTGTTCTTATTATATCTGGCTTCCTATAAAGACCATGTAGTTCATTGTTATGTAAGTCTTCTCCATTCACCTATTTGTTCATCTCTCTTTGGTCCAAAAATTTTCCTAAGTACTTTATTCTCAAATACTTGTAATCTCCTTTCCTCCCTTAAAGTAAGAGTCCATGTTTCGCATCCATATAATATAACTGGTAGAATAATAGTTTTATATATTTTCAGCTTAACGTTTTTTGAAAGGAGTTGGGACATCAAGAGTCTCTGCAATGCATAATAGCACGCATTTCCAGAATTGAGCCTATGTTTAATTTCTTTGTGCATCTCATTCCTATTTGTGATTATTATTCCTAAATATTTGAATTCAGCCACTTCCTCAAAATTTCCCTCATTTGTCATTAGCTGTCCATTTCCATTATATAATGTATTTCTACGTGTGACCATATATTTAGTTTTATTGATATTTATTTCCAGTCCTAATTCCTTAGTGTTACTCAATAGTGTGTGGTGTTGTCCTTTAGTATCTCCTCGCTATCGGCCAATAATACTACATTATCAGCATAAACTAACAGCTTATTAATTCTATTGAATTGTAAGCCTTGCTCATTCTCTAAATATTTAATGGCATGCTCTAGTACAAAATTAAATAGTAGAGGAGATAGTGCATCTCCTTGCTTCAACCCATTCTGGATTTCAAAAGTGTCCGAAAACTGTTTGCCTACCGCACCTTCCTCTTTGTGCCATTTAGACACATTCGTATAAGTCTAACAAACTTTTTAGGAATTCCGAACTCCAGTAGGATACTATATAACTTCTCCCTCTTAATTAAATCATATGTTTTTTTGAAGTCCACATATAGTTGATGTACAGTACCATTATATTCCCATTTCTTTTCTAAAAATCTGTCTTATACTATCTGTTGTAGACCTGTTTCTTCTAAATCCACATTGATGATCTCCTAGGATGTCATCAATGTAGGGAGTAAGTCTGCTTACTAACATATTTGTTAGAATGTTGTACGAAGTTGAAAGTAATGAGATGCCCCTTTAGTTGTTGCAATTAGTTTTATCTCCTTTCTTATAAATTGGTACGATAATTGATTCCTTCCATTCATCTGGAAGAGCTTCCTTTTCCCAAATCATACTTAGCAGCCAGCATATCTTGTCCATCAATTTTTCTCTCCCTGATTTTATCAGTTCTGCTGGGATCTCATCTGAACCTGATGTTTTATACATCTTCAATTTTTCAATCGCCATTTCAACCTCTAATGCACTTGGTTCTGCGACTAGCATTTCTGCTGTCTGTAAATTATCCTCCTCAATGTCCTGTTCTGTATGTAGATTTAATAGCTGATTAAAGTAACTTTTCCATCTATTTAATATAGTCCTGGAATCTGCAATCATATCCCCATTTGCATTCCGAATTATGTTTGTTCTAGCCTGAAACCCTTTCTTCTCTATACTAATTCCCTGATATAATTCTCTAATGTTCTTATTTTTTGCATTCATTTCAATATCATTAATCTTCTCTCTCAAATATTCCCTCTTTTACACTTTAGTAACTTGGTGGTTTCCCGTCTAATACTACCCAATTGCTCTAAATTTACTTCAATTGGCTCGTGTAACCATTTCATTTTTGCTAGCTTTCTTTTCTTTACAATGTCAGCACATTCCTCATAAAACCATTTCTTGTTTTGCCTCTTTTTTAAACAACCAATGCTTTCTGATGCTGACAATTTAATAGTAGCTCTTATAGCCTCCCATTCTTTATTTATATCAGTTTCTTCTTCGTTTGCCACATTGTCATCTGAAGTTTCCAGTACTTCAAATCTATTAGCAATTTTTGATTTGGTATTCTTGCCGCATTTCATCATTTTTCAAGTTTTTTAATTCATATTTTACAGAATCATCTTTAGCGTTTGTTCCTCTCATAAGCGATATCCGATGTCTGATTTTGACTCTGACCAGATGATGATCCGAATTGGAGTCTGTCCCTCTAACTGATTCAACATCGATGATGCTACTGTGCCAGCGTTTAGCCACTAATACATGATCTATCTGGTTCCGAGTTACTCCATCTGGGGACGTCCAGGTGTATTTATGAATATCCTTATGCTGAAATGTTGTGCTCTTAACAATGATATTCTTTGATGTGGCGAAGGTGACTAATCTAACCCCGTTGTCGTTACTATCTTCATGGAGACTGAATTTGCCTATTGTTGGTTTGAATATATATATTCCCGTCCCACTTTTGCATTAAAATCTCCTAAGACAATTTTCATATGATATCGTGAAAGGCTATCAAATAAGCATTCTAATTCTTCATAGAACTCATCCTTGATTTTGTCATTTTTATCTTCTGTGGGGGCATGTACATTTACAATTATAAAATGATGTCGTTTACCCTTTAGAATTATGTATGATATCCTATTACTAACAAACTTAATATCTCGGATAGAGGATAGGATCCTGCTTCTGACTAAAAAACCCGTTCCAAATGCAGGTCTTTCTGCACCCCCGTAGTATAATGCAAAGCTTCCTGATTCCTGACTACCTTCTCCTGGTCATCTAACTTCCTGTAAAGTGACTACATCCAAGGGCGATTTATCTAATTCCCGCGTTAATATCTATAGTGCCCCGCTATTGTATAAATTCCTGACATTCCATGTCCCTAGGAACATGTCCCTGTGTTTGAGCCTTTGACATGGGTTCCCTGAAGTAGTCCCCGCCCGGAGAACCGAATGGGGGACTATTTGACCTCCGGAAAATTTTACCCCGGTTGAACCCATTTCCACATTTCTTGACGGTTGTATTTTTACGGCATAGCTCGCGGGTTTATTTAAAAACGCTAGTCTTTTCACCACGAAGAAAGTAGAGATACTATCGGGGCGGAACTTACATTCTATTGAAGAGAATTGTGAATTTTCTTCTACCGAAAATAGGCCTACATTAAAAGTATTCGCGTCTACAGTTTTAACTGAAACATGAACCACGGCGAATCCGTTTAATTTCCCAAATATGGCACTTATATTTTAGAGTTGTATGGCTATCAATTTCAGATTAAATTGCTTAGCTATGAAAGTTTTCAGATATATGGATTAACAATAAGAGATAGGGGCTGGAAGTAAATATCAATAACACTAAATATATGGCCACACATAAAAAAATATTGTTAAATGGACACTTAACAAATAGGGGAAATTTTGAAGAAATGTGAGAATTGAAATACTGTGGAACAGTAAATACAAACAGGTATGAAGTACAAAAAGGGACTAAACATAGGCTATACTAAACATAGGAAAATTCTTATAGGACCGCCAATGGGAAATTGAAGAGTAGGCCAAGAATTACGTTAACCATGATCTGAGGGAGGTAAATTATGCAAGGAATGATTAGAAAATATTTAGGTGAGGCTACATATATATCTTCTTCTTCTTCGTCAGGCTCTACGACTTCCAGTGGAATGTCTTGGCCTTCTCAACCAGTTTACGCCACTTCTTCCTATCTTGTGCAGTAGATTTCAAATCAAAAATCCCCATTTCTCTCAAATCCTCAATTACGTCATCTTCCCATCGATTCTTGGGTCTTCCCCTTGGTCTTGTTCCCTGTGGCTTCCAATTCAAAATATCATTCGGCAATCTTCCCTTTGGCATTCTTAGTCTATGTCCAAACCATTGTAATCTTATATATATATATATATTCGGGTAATTTGGACCCCTGTTTTGAAATTGTTGTTCTTATTTTTTCTTTTAATTAAGGGATTTGATTTTATTTAATTACAATGATTATCATTAGTGTTGTAACTATGAAATAGCATTGTTATTTTATTCAAATATGGAAACACCTTCATAACTTATACATTTTTTACATTGCAAGGAAGGTCCACTTTAACTTCCATATTCGGATAAAGTGGACCCCAGAGTCCACCTTAGCTTTTAGTCTATTTTTAAGTTTATTTACTCTATTAATTTAAACAGACAGGCACAGATTAATCTGAAAATATTTATGACTGATCATAATTAAAAAGCGTTGATATTTATTTAATGTTTTGAAAAATTATTGTTGATTATAACATTCACACGTCATTCAACTGCAGAAAGTGACGGTCTTTGGATTTAGTAAACTTACAAGGATGTTAAATAAAATTAATTAAGTGAATGGTTTTTACTGATAGAATTCTCATTGATAAAATATACGTATTCGTGTAAAGTGGACTCAGGTCCTCTTGGAAGGTCCAGATTAACCGAATTCCTTTGTTACGTTTAATTATTTTATACAGCTACCATGTCACATAATATCAAACCAAACATGTCAGTATATTAAAACGCATCTACATATATAATATATTTAGGAGTTTTTTTCGACATTTGTAATATTCAATAGCAGAAATTAAGAATTTATTCTTATCTTGAAAAAAATTAAAATGGTTATTTTCATAAATATCACAAATAAACCCTTCTTCCCACAAAGAATAAAATAAACTGGCCTTAAACCCGTAAAAGTTGATGAAGGGAAGAAGTTAAAATATTTTCTGTTTGAGGGCAGCACCAATTAAAGAAGATATTAATAGGGTCCACTCAAACAGAAGGGTCCACATTACCCGAGCTTCTTGTATATATAATATATACATATAATGTTGTATGTGGCGATTTTATGTCCGCGCAGTCATGAGCCTTCGAGTTCGATAGTGCGAATGAGTTAGTGATTCAGTTATTTAACTGTAGACTTTAGTACTCTGAAAACAGTAAAATATTGTTCTCTAATGCAAGGAACTCGATTCAGGAGTAATTCATGACAAATTGGTAATTGTCTTACGTGGAGATGTTTATAATCTCCCTCTCTCTCTTTCTTAGTTTGTACTCTCCCGTTGTTGGTACTAATTAATTAATTAATTATCTTGTATTTTTTAATTTCAGATCAATGATTGTTACATACATAAACATATTCAGCCTAGAGGTCTCTACCACTGTGATAAATTGACCTAATAAAATTCAATACAAGTCATAAATGGAGAGAACATCGATCGGAAACATAAAAAATGACATTTGAATACCGATAATATTGATAATAAGTGACCTTGCACATAACAATACAGACGTGATCAACACGTGCTTGTCAGCATTATGTCATGCTTTCTCTCTTCCCCGGATACATCTGTGCAAGAAGCTCAGGGTTCGAAGATCAACGCTATATATTCAAGTTATTATTCTCAAGCATTGTTCAAAAGTGCTTTGTTAAAATTTTATTACCCTATAAAAGTGAAATATTTTTAATTACTTCATAAATTTCGACGTAAATAAGCAACGTGAATTCTTTCCTAGACACTAGAAATTTATTTATCATCTTGCTCTCAGGTAATAGGCATAGCGGTCTTTTACGAAAATTTAGGCCTACATATTGTTACCAGTCCACCACTGTGGTCTCGAGGTAGCGTGCTGCCTTGTCACGCAGCGGGCCCGGGTTCGATTCCCGATCGGGGCAATTTTTCTGAGTGAGGATTTTATCGGGGTTTTTCCTCACCTGTAAGACAAATGTTAGGAAAACTTTAAGGCCCAAACAGGCCTCGAAATCATATGACCATCATCGTCATCCTTATCATTATCATCATCATCCTTCACCGGGGTGGAAAGCAACGGGAAGCTACCACACCTACAATTCCCTAGTAAAGCTGCAAGCATAGCGTGAAACATGCTATGATTACAGTGAAGGACCTGTCTTCGGGCAGAATTACTATGGGTGGATATTGTTACCATTTAGATATTTCAGAAGTAAATAATGTACCTAAAGGGTTGCTTAGAATTATCAAATTAATTTTTCTGCTAATTTTATCGGAAAAGATACCAATAAAAAAGCTGTCAGAAAAGAGTTTCTTAAGCCCATTGCTATTTTAATGTAAATTGGTAATGTATTCTGTAAGATAAATTGGTATCATTTACTTCATATTTAAAAAACCCAGTCGAAAAATAAATGAGTATAAATTACTTAAAATTTTGTCGAATTATACAATACACAATAATAACCTACAGTTATACGCGATTTTGTTTTAATTGCGATCCGACACAATAAAATATCTAACTAACTTACTGGTACAAATGAACCCACAGGTTCATGGTCGCGCGGACATAAACTCTCCATACATCCTATCCTGAGCTAATGTTTTCCAATCATCCCCTGTATAATCTACTTATCTAAAATCATGGTTAATGTTATTCTCCCACCTCATTCTCGGTCTACCAACTGGGCGTTTTCCCTACAAAAAACTTCCCTGCCCTCTTTTATTACCCATTCATACCACATATTCAGCCCGTCGCAGTCTACGAGACTTAACTGTTCTTTTTGTATCTGGTTTCCTATAACGATCCCGTAGCTTAGTGCTACGTAGTCTTCTCCATACACCTGTCTGTTAACCTGTCTTTACTCCAAAGATTTTCCTAACAACTTCATTCTCAAATACTCGTAATCTTTTCCCTCCCTTGAAGTAAGAGCCTATGTTTCGCATATTTATATACTATAACTGGGAAAATAACAGTTTTATATATTTTCAGTTTATGTTTTTTGAGAGAAGTTGGGACGACAATGCATAATACCATATATTTCGAGAAAGGAGCCTATGTTTAATTTCTATGCACATCTCAGTTCCTATATTTAATTATTGTTCCTAGGTATTTGAATTCAGCCACATCTTCAAAGTTTTCCTCTAGCACGAGAAATTAGCATTTCGCCAATTTAAAGGTTAATAGTAAATTAAATAGTGAAATATATTAAAGGCACAGAAACAAACCGTGTTCGAAGGAAAGCACTTACCGAAACCCTATACTTGCTCCACTAAGGAGTGAAAGGACATTCTAATACTAATATAAAAAAGTTATAAAATGGGAACAACGGAGTAAAAATTATCTTTTATGCCGTTGATGCTGTCCTGGTTGCAAATAATGTAGATGACTTGCAAAGAATACTAGATATATTCCAGTTCAAATGTTAAATATTTAATATGAAACTATTATGTACTAAAAGTAAATCTATGACCACAAATAAATTTCCTTTGAGATGCAATTTGGAACTCCAGAAAGGATAATTCAGTAGATCATGGTTTTTAAGAATCTGGGAATTGAAGTAACTGTATATCTGGAAAAAAACTGTAAAATAAAGTTATATGAATATATTAAAGGGAAATTTGGGTAATGTGGACACTTGTTTGAGTGGATCCCGTTAATTTTTTCTTTAATTGGTGCTGCCCTCAAACAGAAAATATTTTAACTTTTTCCCCTCATCAACTTTGAGGGTTCAAGGCCAATTTATTCTTCTATTCTTTGGGCGAAGAAGGATTTATTTGTGATATTTATGAACAATACCACTTTAAAAGTTTTTCTAGCTAAGAATTAATTCTTAATTTTTGCTATTGAATATTACAAATGTTAAAAAACTCCTAAATATATTATACCAGTTAATACCCGGCGTGCGCTGCTACTCCTAAATAAAAGTTAATGTGTTTTTACCACCAGCCGTGTGCTGATACTCTACTTTTTTGTAGAGTTTTTTTTTAGATGTTCAATTCTGTGTACATCAATTTGTGTATTTGTTATGGTATATTGTTATGGTTTAGGCAGCATAAGGGGGCACGCCGTAGCGTAGTGGTTAAGGTACTGCGCTACAAGTCGGAAGGTCGAGGGTTCAAGTCCCGGTGGGGTCAGGATTTTTAAACTGACCAAAAACCTTCTGGCGGGACTATGGCCCTGGGGTCGACTCAGCCTCTAACGGAAATGAGTACCAGACGCTTGTTCTGGGGGTAAAGGCGGCCGTCACGCAGGGCTGACAACCCGGTTGACATAAAAGTGCCGATTGTCTAGAAAAAGTGGGAGCCTTAACCTCCTACTACCCCAAGGGCCTCCGGGTGTGTTGTGGGATCACTTTACTTTACTTACTTTACTTAGGCAGCATAAGCCATTTAAGCGTCAAAATAGGGACTTTATTTCACGATTTTCACTACAAAGGGTGATTTTTAGGGGTGAAGTGGTTGAGTATTACAACTCTCTTATAGCCTATATTCATTCTCGGAATCTCCTGAACATTTTTCAAAAAGCCCCATCTCAATCGGATGAACGGTATGGCAGAGCACGCTTGCCCGGGAATCTACTTATCCCGATCTTCTTGGTATAAAAAGAAAAACTCAAAGCGTGGCAGGCTTAGAAGGCTTTTGGCCGACCAGCCGGCTGTTGGCCTCACATCCACATGTGTTAATCACAGAAGTAGACGATCATCTAGCCAGATTCTCCAGCCGTTATAGCTGGTATTTTCAACCTGGATTCCCTACTTATTGTAGCTACCCAAATGCCTCACGATGCTGGGTGGGCACCCTGTTCTTCACTTATCTGCAGAGGAGGGTAGAATTCTAAAATTTATGTAGACAATGTAAACATCGGAAATTGCCGATAGTTAAGAATTTATCTGGTCCGCATCCCAGTTGTGTACCGAGCTATAGAAATCAATACATTTTGCATAAACTTCAGTGAGTTATTCTTCTTATTCTATATAGATACTTTACCTCAAGGTTTGTACTTTTCATTGATATATTTAACATGTTTCTAGACAACCAGATCCAAATTAACAGAAAACAGAAAATAGACTCTTTGCTTTTTGCAGATGACTTGGTATTAATAGCTCTAACAGAAAAAAAAATATAGTATTCTATACACAATTTTAGTATAATTGCAAAAAGGTACAATATGGAAATGAATACAAAGAAAACTAAAGTGATGGCTTTTTGTGGGAAATACCCTATACCTAGCAAAATTGTTTTGGATGATGAAATTCTAGAACACGTGGAATCATACCTTCGAAACACTAAAGAATTTACACAATCCTTTTACTTTAAATTGAGCTATGAAAAAAAAACAGTTCTGAACAGTAGTACACATTTTAGTTAGAATATAAAGTGATTTATGGACTTCAATCCACGCACAGTAACATGTGTGCAAATTATTGAGTTTTTTTTTGTAATTAGCTTTTTTATTAGAGGAGGCGGCCGGCAGCTGAGGCCTATGCTCGCGCGCAGAGAATTGTTTGTTTTAATATCTGAAGAAAAGTGATCGATAGAGGCAATAAGTGATCCTCTATTAATACATTAGAGTTAGCGGATGTTCGGAGAATGTTTTAAAAAATATTTTTAAAAATATTTTTTAAAAGCGATTTTCTAAAACATAGGAAGTTGTGCGAGAGAAAGAAAGTTAGATTTCTACTGAACTATTTTGATTGGCTAAAAGTAAATGTAAACTTTCCCGTTATTAAGAATTTAGAACACTGATTGATAGTCATTGGAAAATCCTGCTCCACCTCCTTACGGAATTGTAAGACCCTAAATATCTTTCGAAGAGGCTGGAATAAAAAAAGTCTTATTTCTGCTGAAATGTCTGTCTTGGGAAAGGTAGCATAACAAATTTGCTTCCTTAGAAGCATTATAGTGTGGATAAAATATCACAACCTCTCTTTTTGGCACCTAGTCTCATGTTAATATATCGACATATTGATATTTTTTGTCAAAAAAGACAATGGTTCGTCAGACATAGATGATAGGGTAGTTGAGCGGGGTGATTTGTAATGTTTATTATTAATGTGAAGCTATTTTTTTTTTTTTGGTTTTTTGACTAATGTCTTTAAAACATCAGCAGTATCCCGTTTACCATGTGACCAAAGTGATATTTCTGTTGCAAGAGCAAGTTCATCCCGAGAGAATTCCTCCTTAAGTGAACATTTCTTTTATTCCAGCCTCTTCGAAAGTTATTTTGGGTCTTCCAATTTCGTAAGGAGATGGAACAGAATTCTCCAACAACTGTCGTTGTTCTAAATTAATTCTTAATAACGGGAAAGTTAGCATCCACTCCTAGCCAATCAGAATATTTCATTAGATTTTTTTTTCTTGCGCACAACTTCGTACGTTTGAGAAAATCGCTTAAAAATTGATTTTTATATAATTTCAAACATTCTGCTAACATCCCCTTATCCCTAATCTGTTTACTAAATGATAACTTATTGCCTCTATCTAAAATTTTTTTCCATATTAAATCAAACAAGTATTCTCTGCGCGCAACGGTAGGCCTCAGTTGCTGGCTGCCTTCTGTAATGAAAAAGCTAATTAAAAAACTCAACAATTTGCACACATGTTATTCTGCGGAAATTAAAGTCCATAAATCACTCTATATTCGAACTAAAATTTATACTACTGTTCAGAACTGTTTTCTTTGTAGCTCAATTTAAATAAGACGATTGTGTAAATTTTCTAGTGCTGGGAAGGTATGATTCCACATATATTTAACATAATATCTGGTTATATAAAAAACATTAAATATATCAATAAAATTACAAACCTTGATGTGAAGTATCCATATAGAATAAGAAGAATGGCTCACTGAACTTGAACACACAACACTAATGACACAACTGGGATATAGACCAGATGAGTTCTTAACCATCGGCAACTTCCGATGTTTATATTGTCTTCATAAACATTAAAATTGTACTCTCTTTTGCAGATAAGTTCAGAACCGTCATATAACAATTATATTGGAGTGAAAAAAATAAATTGAGGAGGGTGAGTGAAAGTAGTTTTTATCCAGCTACATTTCATTTCTGGCCCACTGTGCACTGGCCCCTTACTGGTCGAAATTCCATGAGAAAAATTTCTTCCCCCCATGGAGACTCGAACCAGCGTAAGTCCCGTAGTTCAGCGCCAAGACTTCTTGCCTTAACCACTCGGGTACGGAGCGGGACTCTTGGTATCGATGAAAGACAAAAATGGTTATTGTAAGTTATCCGTAAGAGATAAACATATGCTGTCGCGGACTTTTTTTGTAGAGCGTTTTGAGATATTCAATTTTGTGTACATTAATTTTGTGTATTTCTTATGGTTTAGGCAGCGTAAGCCATTTAAGCGTCCAAAGAGTAACTTTTTTCATGTTTTCCACTACAAAGGGCGATTTTTAAGGTTGTAGAAGTTGAGTATCACAACTCTCTTATAGCCTATGTTCATCCCGGGAATCTCCTGAACATTTTGCAAAAACCCTATCACAATCGGATCAACGGTATGGCCGCGCATAAAGTACGAAAAAACAAACAAACAAACAAACCAACAAATAAACAAACGTTAATTTTTATATATAAGATTATGTAGATGCTGTTTTAATGTACTGACAGATTTGGTTTGATATTATGTGACATGGTGGCTGTATAAAATAGTTAAACATAACAAAGGAATTCAGTTAATGTGGAACCTCCACGAGGGCTTGGGTCCACTTTTCACGAATAGGTATATTTCATCAATGAGGATGCTATCTGTGAAAACAATTCACTCAATTAATTTTATTCAATATCCTTATAATTTTACAAAACCCAAAGACCGTTGCTTTCTGTAGTTGAATGACGTGTGAATGTTATATCAACAAATATTTTTCAAAACATTAAATAAACATAACTCTTTTTAATTATGATCATTAATAAATATTTTCAAAATAAGCTGTGCTTGTCTGTATCAATTAATGGAATAAATAAATCTAAATAAAGCTAAGGTGGACTCTGGGATCCACTTTATCCAAATATGGAGGTTAAAGTGGACCTTTCTTGTAATGTAAAAAAGTTTGTAAATTATGAAGATACTTCCATATTTGAATAAAATAACAATGATATTTCATAGTTACGATAGTAATGATAATCACTGTAACTAACTAACTAACTCACTGGCACTATCCAACCCGTAGCTTCATGGCCTCGCGGACATAAGCTCTCTATAGATCCCTATCCTGAGCTAATGTTTTCCAATCATCCCCTGTATAATCTACTTCCCTGAAATCATAGTTAATGTTATTCTCCCATCTCATTCTTGGTCTACCAACTGGGCGTTTTGCCTCTGGTTTTCCTACAAGAAGCTTCTATGCACGTCTTTAATTCCCCATTCGTGCCACATGTCCTGCCCATCGTAGTCTACGAGACTTAATTGTTCTCATTATATCTGGCTTCCTATGAAGACCATGTAGTTCACTGTTAAGAAGTCTTCTCCATTCACCTGTCTGTTCATATTAAACAAAATTCAAATCCCTTAATTAAAAGAAGAAAATCAACAAATTCGAAACAGAGGTCCAAATTACCCGAAGTTCCTGTATTAACTATACATAATATTAATGAATATAAACGAATATAAATGAACATAAATTAAATTAACAGAATAGCAGTTTACAAGAATGATTTAATCTGGAAGAATGAATATTTAAGTATGAAAATGAAAATTTTAATTTACTCGTATAAAGGAGGGCTACGGTCAAAACTGACCTATGACTCAAGAGTCTAGAGCTGATACCATAACAATAAAACAGATCTTAGAAACATATGATACGAAGATCCTAAGAAAAATTCTATACAAAGTAAGGAGAGATAAAATTAGAAATGAGGAAATATGGAGACAGTTGGACATTATGGGCGAAATAGAGAAGATAGGAATATAATTTGCTCATATCTATAGTATGGAACTAGTATTTTAAGAGATAATCTATTGGCAGAAGGAAGTCTAAAGAATGTTGGAAAGACTCTTGTTCTATGAAATGTCCAAAACTTCCACAAGTTTAAATATTCCACTCTACTAAAGAGCCCGTAAAAATGGAACGTCATTTGTATTAATGGTAGAACTATTTTTTTTGTAAAAATGGAATTGTATTGTAAACATTTCCGCATTATAAACATCATTATTCGTTTTTTCTTGTTATTCAGGCAATGATCATGGTAACAGCATTGAGATATTGTCTAGTGGTGTTGTGCATGCAATGAGCAATAATTTTCTTTAAATCAATTATTCAAAATTAGTACCAAGGCCGGCTATAAATATTGTTAATCCACAAATAACTAAAAGGAAAGTATTTAATCAATCTTCAAAAGATGAACTAAATCGAATTAATAAATATACCCCCACACTATTCCCTCAATCCTGCGTTTATTTTTTAGTATTTGTTTTTTACTTACAGGTTCTCTAATATTGATGTACCCCTCTTAAATGTGTAAAATTGAGTTATTCTTAGGTCCACCGTTTTGACATCGAGATTATGTTGTTGTTCCGGGTTCGATTCCCGATCGGGACAAGTTTCCTGGGTGATGATTTCTTTTGGGAATTTTCATAAGAAAACTTTAAAGCCCAAACGGCTCCCGAATATTATCTGGTAATCATAATCATATTAATCATTATTTTAATATGAATGTGTGTGAATGGTAAGTTCAGTCTTAATGTTGTGGAGTAGGTCATGGTAGAAGTTTCCACTCATTCGGGGAGCCCTCCTATCCTTTTGTGGTCAAAAAGGTATGTGTCTATACTTTCAATAATCATGTTTTAACACCACTGAGGTTAATATTATTTCAACTTTAAAATTTGTACCTTATAAAAGAGTCGTCCTCAACTATAATAACTTCTTTTATAAACGTCATCACACTATTAAAATTCTAGGCCTTTCAAAGACATGCTTCATCCTCAGGAATTCTTATGGTACTGAAATTATTTGTATATTTCATACAGAGGGCATTGGTTTTTGGGTGTGTTCTCATTTAACATATTTTTATTTTCTGCTTCCTTGATAATTTCAATCTCTTCCGGGATATTGACTTTTTGTCTATCATTCTCTTTGTGGATTATTATTGACATTGTTTTATCTATGTTGTTAAATAGATGGCCGGTTTCTGAAATGTGTTCAGCATTAAAAGTGAATGAAAATCAAGTTTTACTGAACACATTTGAGAAACCGATCATCGATTTAACATCATAGATAACACAATGTCAATAATCTACGAAGAGAACAATAGACAAAAAATCAATATCCTGGAAGAGATTGAGATTATCAAGGAAGCAGAAAATAAAAATATGCTAAATGACAATACACCCAACAACCAAAGCCCTCTGTATGAAATATACAAATGATTTCAGTACCATAAGAATTCCTGAGGATGAAGCATGTCTCGGAAAGGCCTAGAAATGTAATAGTGTGACGACGTTTTTACAGAAATTAATATAGTTGAGGACGACTGTTTTATAAGGTACAAATTTGAAAATTAAAAACAGAAAGGATGTGTGTGACCCGAAGTTTAAAATCCCTCTCCTGACGAATCATGTCACTGTAAGGTCCGAAGGGCGTGTGTCATGTAAATATATCTACAAGGAAAGAGATTAAACTACGATGGAGAAGAATAAGAAGAACAGTATTGTAGAAAGTTCGTCTTAAATTTGTTGTAAAATTTTCCAAATGTTTACGTAATATTCTGGCACCATCCTCTGAAATTTTGAATGAAAACTCTCCACCACATTATTACGTATATTGCGGACATATTAGTTACTATTTGAAGTGGACGATTTAATCATCAACAATCACGGATTAAGCCCATGTGGCTTGTTCTGGTCTCATAGATTCTCATTCAAAAATTGGATCCATCTCTTCTTCGGTCTACCAACATTCCTGCGTCCTTTTGGTTTGTATTTAAGTATAATTTTGGGAATGCGATCATCTTCCATTCTTTGAACATGTTCTTTCCATTTTTTCTAGATTATTTTATTCTATCTAAGAGTTTAAAGATATTTAGCTAATTTATAATATCTTCACTTCTTCTCTTATCTAGAAGTTTGCAACCAGCCACACTTCTCAGAAATCTCATTTCAGCTGCTTCTATGATCTTCTCCTCTCTTTTAGTTAAAACCCAAAATTCACTACCATACAATAGTAAGGGGACTGCCACTACTTTATAAAATTTTAGTTTTGTTTCTTTTCTTGTGCTTTTAAATATCCTTTTGATTGTTCCACATATATAATTAAATTTATTAAGTTTGTTATATAGATCTTCATTTTTAAAATAGGAGATTTCATAACCCAGGTATTTAAAATGGTTCACTTGTTCAATGGGTTTCCCCTCCAGAATTATTTTAGCTCTTACGGTATCTGATCCCTTAAAAGCTAGGATTTTCGCTTTACTTATTGATATTTTAAGATTATATTTCTGTATAATGTTATTTAACTGAAAGAGCGATTTCTGTAGACCATCTTCTGAACTAGATATTAGAACTTGGTCGTCTGAAAAAAGTAAGGTATCTAACATCTTATTTCTTATTTTGAAATGTGAGTCCAAATTTATCTGCCAATTATATATGATATCGTCAATATAAATATTAAAAAGGGAGGATGAAAGTGAACATCCCTGTCTTACACCTCTATTTATTGTTGCTGTTATATTGTTTTTATTTTTGCCTCCAGTTTCTACTTTTATTTTATTTTCTACATATAGACATTTTATTGCAGTTATTAGGTGTTGAGGTACTCCTTTCTCTTTTATTATATTCCACAATTTATTTCTGTTAACTTTGTCAAATGCCTTTTCAAGATCTATATATACTAAAAAAGTCGGTTTAATGTATTGATTAATTAATCTTGAACCAATTGGCTTGGACTATGCAGTTACGGACATTTTTGTTCGGTGAACATTCTGTACAGCAGAAAATTTACTTTGGATGTCTTATTTTACTAGAAGATTTTTTCTTCCCATTGATATCTGTAGATAACGGCCTGTCGGGAGAGAGATTTTAACTATGAATCAGACACATACTTTTTTTGGCCACACAACGACATGGAGGGCCTCCCCGAATGAGTGATCAGCTCAATGTCAAGATCACCACCGAGGCAACACAACATTAAGATGAAACACACCATTCATACAAACATTACGAATATGATAATTATGTCCAGATGATGTTCGGGGATCTTTTGGGCCTTAACGTTTCCAGATTTTGTCTTACAAGTGAGGAATCCCTCCCTAAAAAAATCACCCAGGAAATTTGTCCCGACGACCGGGGGTCGTACCTGGGCCCGCTGCATACAAGGTGCCGACGCTACCCTGGGACTACAGCAATGAACGATTTGTCTAATATACTAACTAACTTACTAACTCACTGGCATTATCGAACCCGTAGGTTCATGGCCGCGCGGACATACGCTCTCCATATATCCCTATCCTGAGCCAATGTTTTCCAGTCGTCCCTGTATAATCTATTTTCCTCAAATCATAGTTAATGTTATTCTCCCACCTCATTCTTGGTCTACCAAATGGGTGTTCTCCTTCTGGTTTTCTTACAAGAAGCTTCCATGCACGTCTTTCATTCCTCATCCGTGCCTCCGGAAAATTTTACCCCAGTTGAACCCATGTAGCATTTCTTGACGGTTGTATTTTTACGGTGAAAGATCGTCACTATTTCGACAAAGATACTTTTGCCGTCTGGCTTATCAACTTCGACCAGTCCGGCATGGGTAACCCTATGCTACCGCCGGCATAGCTCTCGGGATCGTTTAAGTACGTATAATCTCACTTCATGAGACTTTCCAATTTTTCTCCTTTTGTCTTAAGTGTTCAAGTACCCATATATAAGTAGTCCATATTGTTCAAATTGATTGTTTCTTATTTAATATCTGAACCTTGCAGACCATGCTTATTTTTTTGTGGATTATAGCATTAGTTTTTTATATATACAGAATAGACATTAAATGAGGACAATTTTGAAGAAGTGGCTGAATTCAAATACCTAGGAACAATAATTACAAACAAGAACTAAGTGCAGAAAGTAATTAAACATATTCTTAATTCTGCAAATGCATGCTATTATTACACATTATAAGGACTCTTGTCGTCCCAACTTCTCTAAAAAAAACATTAAACTGAAAAAAAAATGAAGCTGTTATTTTCCCAGTTAAATTATATGGTTGCGATACATAGACTCTTAGTTTAAGTACTAGAAAAGATTACGAGTATCTGAAATTAAGTTCTTAGGGACATTTTTGGATAAAAGATAGATTAACATACAGGCGTATGGAGAATACTTCATAACAGTGAGCTACATGGAAAACCAGACTTGTAGACTGCAATGGACAGGACATGTGGTACAAATGGGGAATGAAAGAGTGGCATGAAAACTCCTTATAGGGAAACCAGAAGGAAAGCGCCCAGTGGTAGGCTAAGAATTGATGAGAGAATCATATTAATTATAGTTTGAGGGAAGTAAATTTTACAGGCCCAGCGGCCGGCTGGTAGGTTAAAAGGGCCTTCTAGGCCTGTCGCTCCATGGAGTTAGTTAGTTAGACTATACAGAGGAGACACACAGGATATGTATTCATGGAGAGATTATGTACGCGAGCTCATGAACCTACATGTTTGACAGTGTCAGTGAGTTAGTAAGAAATTTATTATTATTTTTTTTTATTGCAGATGAGCCCATGTAGGACTACGCAAAGTACTTAGAGGCGTTTCCTTTGAGCCCAAATTTCTTTCATTTTTTTGCTATGAGCTTGTTTTCTTTCATCTGTCCAAGTTGTTCCAGTTTTTTTCTTCGGTTTGTCCTCTTGGTCAACTTGCCACTTATTCACCTTAATTCTAAATATATCTCTGTTTGGGATATCTTCTTTAGTAATTCCTGCCAATTTTAAGTCCTTTTTGACTTCATCAATCCACTTCATAGTAACCACTGAAACTTTACTTCTGTTTTCGTAGAATTTCATTATCTGTTTTGTAAGCCTATTTGAGTTCATTCGTTTAAAATGACCATAAAATTTTAACCTTCGTTTTCTAATATCACTATGAATGTCTGTATATATTTTTATTTCCTTTTTACATCTGAGTCTAAATGCTTCACCTATGACTTATTATTATTATTTTATCAATTATGTCTAAAAGAATAAACCCATTTTATATTTTATTTGTCAAGTATGTTCTTGTACAGATAAAATCATAGTTTTAACGAAGTCACAAAGTGTATATTAAACATGAGGAGTAGAATGTAATTATCTACGTATCTAAGTGGGATTAAAAGTAAACATATCTTATTTCAAGTCTAATAATACAGATAAATGACGATGATTTTCCATTGTTTATACAAAGGTGAATGAACTTAAATCTTACTCAAGACCAGAAACGAAAATATTACACACTTGTTTCTCAATATGTCATACAAAGAAAATCTACATTAATAGAACATCATGAAAAAAAAAGTTTTCAGGATGCGGTATGCCATTTTCATAGTGCAATGAACTTGTGTTTCTTAAAACTTCTGTGGGTCAACAATCTGTTGTCAAATGGGCAATAACCATTGGTTATTATTCTCTCCAGAGGATTAACTGTAAAGTAGGCCTACTTAGTTATATTTCAAATCTAATGTTCGCTTAGTCCATTGCTGTGGTCTCGGAGTAGCGTCGCTACCTCGTATGCAGCTGACACGGGTTCGTTCCCCGGTCCCCAAACATCATTTGGCCATCATAATCATTATTATATTCGCCATGTTTAGTATGTATGTGTGTGAAGGGTGCATATCGTCTAAATGTTGAGTTGTCTCGGAGGAGGTCCTGAGATTGAGTAGATCACACATTCGGGGAGGCCCTCCATGTCGATGTGTGCTCAAAAAAGTATGTGTGCGATCCAAAGTTTAAAATCCCTCTCTTGACAGGTCGTGTCACTATAAGGCCCGGGTGGTGTGTGACATGTAAGGCGAGAGGTTAAACTGAGATAATGGAATGGAATGTTTGTTTAGCGTGGATACTCCCAACCTTAAAGCAAGATTACATTTCTGCCTGGTTGAGTGTGTATCAATGACATTAGGTAATTTGTCCTTCATATGCAGAAAAGAGGCTTTCTATTCTTCATGTGACAAACCAAATATATAAAATTAGGGGGAATCAACGTGAAGAGAGGCAAAAGTAACTCGCGCTCAAATTACTTGACATTATTACACTTTTTCTATTAACTCTGGGTACATTTCACTTTATATATATATATATATATATATATATATATATATATATATGTCATACGTCCACCGCTGTGGTCAAAAGGTAGCGTGCTGCCTTTTCACGCAGAGGGCCCGGGTTCGATTCCCGGTTGGGACAAGCTCCTGGGTGAGGGTTTTAACTAGGTTTTTCCTCACCTATAAGACAAATGTCAGGAAGCTCAGGGTCCAAAGTTCCCGAAAAACATCCGGTCATCATCATCATCATCATCATCATCATCCTTATTATCATCATCATCCTTCACCGGAGTGGAAAACAACGGGAAGCTACCACACCTACAATTCCCTAGTAAAGCTGCGAAGCATAGATGAAAATGCTATGATTGCAGTGAAAGTCTTACCCTCGGGCAGAATTACTATGGGTGGATATGTCATAAACCATTCAGTCTGAATTAATTATTCCTTCAATTTTAATAAGAATTACTTAAGATAAGACTATGCAGTTTTCATAACATTTTACTCGTTATACCATGACACGTCTGTAGCGGATTCAGTTAGTCCATTAAAAACATACACTGCTCAAACAAATTAGGGGATATTGTAGAATAACCTATTAAGACTATGTTTTTAGGAACAGTATTAGATGCAATCACTTTCTATTACTCCAAAAGAATGTAAACAAGAGTTTGAAGTCATTACGTAACCTCTGTACCACACCAGATGTCAAAGAGATCCTGATTAGGAATATGGCAAACAAACAAAGCAACATTAACATGGGTGAAAATGTTTCTTTAGTATGGTGTATGGTCTCCTCGAACGACCAGCACTGCCTCACACCTGTGTGGCATTGATGCAATGAGGTTAGCAATGAGTTCTTGGGGGATACGTGGCCACTTCCATAAGAGTAATGTGCAGCTCTGGAACAGTTGTGGGAGGTGCTGGTCTGCCTGCAATGCACCTGCCTAATGCATCCCACACATGCTCAATCGGATTTAAGTCCGGGGAGGAAGCTGGCCATTGCATACGCTCGATACCCTCCACTTCCAGCATGTCGTCCACCAAGCCAGCTCTGTGGGGTCGTGCATTATTGTCCATAAAAAGAAAATAATCACCTATGGCACCAGCATAAGGCACGACAAAAGGTCGGAGAATCTCGTCTCTATATCTTACCACAGTCAAAGTACCACCTTGGATGATGTAGAGGTCCGTACGTCCACCACTACTGACTCCTGCCCACACCATCAATCCACCGCCACCATATGGGGATCTTTCACGTACAAAAGCTGGATTGTTTCATGTCCCTTTTTCCCTCCAGATGAATACACGCCGACTATCACATTCCAAGTTGAATTGCGACTCATCAGGAAAAAGAACTGATCTCTATTCAGCATGCCTCCACCCACAATGTTCCTCCGCCCAGTTTCTGCGATCTCTACAGTGTTGTGGAGTTAACCTGGTACACACCATGGGCCTACGGGCATAGAGACCACTTCCATGCAGTCGATTAGGGACAGTTTGAGTTGACACCCTGCGTCCTGTTGCTGTTTGAAGTGTATTTCACAGTTGAGTTGCATTCTGTTGTCTATTCCGACGGGCTGTTAACAAGAGGTAATGGTCATCCCTTGCTGTTGTTGCCCGTGGTCGACCTTGTCCGGCTCTTCTGTGAACAGTATCTGTTCTTTGAAAACGATTCCAAAGTCTGGAAATCACGCTTTGAGACACCCCAATGGCTTGTGCCACCTCTTGTTGTGTCTGTCCAGCTTCCATCCTTCCTATGGCCCTCCAAGCCATTGGTTCAGGTAAATCACGTTGTCGAGGCATTACTGTCCCTAATGCAAGTCATTCACTAACTGAAAACTGGACTGGATTTAAAAACAGCAACAATACATTCACCCCCACACCACCCTTTCACATCAGCAGTACAGACACTGCCCTCTGGTGTGGTACCGAGGTTACGTAACAACTTCAAACTCTTGTTTACATTACCTTGGAGTAATAGAAAGTGATTGCATCTAATACTATTCCAAAAAACATAGTCTTAATAGGTTATTCTACAATATCCCCATAATTTTTTTGAGCAGTGTAATTTCATTAATAGTTTATATGAATAAGAGTCCTTCACATTGGATAAATTCAGCGAATTTCTCAACAAGTCGAATTTATAGTCCAATTTTCCTAGTTAAATATATAAGCTTAGACCTAAGTAGGCCTATATATTTCTTTTGTTAAATTGGAGAAACACAATTTATGATGTCAGCTTATTTAAAAGTGTTGGATCGAAGTGAAAACAATAAAGCGATTTGGTTGGACTGTTGCTGATTTTTGGAGAATATTTTACTCGTTTTTTATAATGGCATATACTGAGTTACGTTGGGAATAATCGAAAGTTGCGACTGCTAGATTGAATTTAAATTTTTCGTTTTAGGCGAACTGCTACACCTAATGATCCGATTTTGTTTGTTAATGCACTCATCTTACTTTTTTAAAAATTGTTTGCTATATGCCAAGTTTATTTCTGATAAAACAAAGATTGCGGTTGCTAGAGTGTTAACGGCCACACACACGCACACACAGATATAAATAAATAAATAAATGAATATATATATATATATATATATATGACTTGATAAGAAAAATAAATGTCTGAACGGGATAACATATAGGCCTATATATTGGGACATGGGTTACTGCTTACCCCAATGTCGGGTGGCAATATGGACTAGAGTTATAGGTCAATCCCAGGTTTATTTGGATAATAAAGGATCTGGTGGGCGCTGGATTTATAGAGGACTTCCCCGGTTCACTGGGGAATTTAGGTATTTGGTTCGCTTAGGTCTTAATATCAGTAAACATGAGGTTCTTACTCAGGGTTTACACGAGGACTTCGTCGGGCAGAATTAATTGCGTAGAATGCATCGTGTTCAATGCACTTTATTATGTCTTGAAAAACACACGAAATGTAGAACACTGTACAAGTTTTAATTTTATTCCCTCGCACTGATCTCCAGTCGGCGATGGCGTTCGTCGTGGGTTTACCCCGTTAATAATTATTCGATGGCGTGCTGAATCACTGATTTATGACTTAACTTATGAAGTTTAAATATTCAGTCGATTAATAAAAATGTTTAAGTCCCGATAGTGAGGTACTTCGGTGAAAATTCTAGGTCCAAATTTAAGTTAAGTTACCACTGGTGACTATGCTGCCAGTATGTGTCGAAGATGTGCGCAATGCCCGGATCAGAAGCACGTGCAGAGTATAAGTGTAAGTGTCTGAGGTACCTCTCCCTCGCCCATTACGTAAATTAGGTTCTCCCACTATATCGACCTCGTGGACCTGAGAGCAGTGCTTAGGCACACGTAACAAATAATATGATTGGTCAATGTACCTTTATATTATAATCAAACGGGTGTTACAAATTTGTTATTGATGATCTTTGCCGTTGGAGGTTGGGCCCTATCCGTGCTGGCTTCACGTACAGTCGGGTCACAAGTTAGTAGCTTAGGCTGCTGGGTTTTTCCTAGGTCATTGATCTTTACTTGTAATAGGCCCTGACGCTTGAGTTTTCTCTCTTCCCACACTTTTTTGCTAGCGTTGTTTGTCCCAGGATGAAATCCCCGCTTGTAAAATTTAGTTAATGTATTCTGACTGTCAACACAGATCTGTTAAATTCTGACTTACAAGAGATGTCCAGTTAAATCCTGAGAATAAAGGGTTTTGTCAACGTTTTAACTCTTTATACATGTGTCGGTCACTTCCGCCTTCACAAAAGAAAGGGCGGCATTACCTGAGTTCTCTCTACATTCTTAATGACTAGTCATTTAGTTCGCATTAATATTAATTTCGTAGGAGCGTTTTATTTGTCATTTATTCTTACATAATCGTATTCTACTCGCTTTCCTGATTAATTTAAATATACATATGATACCTGTCTGATAACTGCTTCTCTCAATTACCTAATTGCTTGTGATTTTTATTGTCTGACATTGGGATTTATTAAATTATTCAGTTACTCTATGCAAAGGAGGCTGAGTGAATGATTTGGTACGATATATATACTAGATAGGATTGTTAATATATGTAAAAAAATATATATAATTTCATGAAAACAACCTAAAATGAATATATATATATATATATATATATATATATATTTATGTTAAAATCCAATCTTTTTTAGTATTCAAAGTATTACAGGAACAACAATAAAGCTACTAGGCCTAATGTCATATTTTAGTATAATGACTACTTGAAGTTAAAATTTCACTTTTTTATTTGTAATAATTAGGGAAATGATTTTGAGGTGCGTCACCTTTCCTGACTTATAGCTGTTTTCATACAAATAGTTCAATATATGTATTTAGGGAGGTGAAATGAAGCGAAATGGGCGCAATTTGTGGCACCTTTTTGCACATTTTCGTGAGATTACTAAATTTCGCCCCTTTCCCCCTCCTTCTTTATGCTTCAGCACCTTTTCCTCTGTGTTTTCAAAATATAAGACAGAAAAATGTATATCTTTTCTTCTTGAACAGCTTTTTAAAAATCTCAATTAGAAGTCAACAATATTAAAATATAATTTGTATAGCCTACCCAGAAACAATGGTCAATCTGTGGTGTGAAGTCAACAATTGTAAATAATAAATATTAAAATGTAATTTATGAAACCACCAGTAATTTATATCCCAGCAAAATTGCCAATCTGTAGCTGTGAAGTCAAATTTAAATTTCAACAGTGTTGCTGTAACAGTTTAAAATAAGTTCAGTTAGTACTGGCAATCATTTAACAGTTTTCTATCTACCGACTTGCTATTGGCTGTATTTTACTAGTCTGAAACACAACGTATTTTTATTAGTATTACTACTGGGTTTTCACAACAAAAACATGGCGAATGTTAAGAAGGATAAGTTGTAGCACTTTCAGAATTCAAAACGCAATTTATCGAAACTGATTGCATCATTCTTCTATGTTCCATTTGCGAAGTAAATATTGCAATAAACTAAAGAACTATGAATTACCTCTTATGGACTCTATAAAGAAGAACAATTTGGTGCAAAATTATATGCATATTATATAAACTGAGTTCATGTAACTGGTTTAAAGCTTAATTCACTTCTTTCAGCAGCACCTTTTTTTTAACCTTTTTGTATGTATTTTCGGAACCTTTTATCCCCTTTTACGACCAAAATTTACACCTTAAAATCCTTCCCCTAGTGTTAATTATAGAATATGTGGAAACTATATCCCAACATGCGATAGCCAAACTTCAATTTATCAAATATTAATTTAGGCTGAATAATATGAAATATCTAAAAATACATGTATATTAGGGTGGGCCGAAAAAACTCATTTTTCTATTTCGAAGTTGTAATAGCTCGGAAGAGTTGCGAATTATATAGCTAAAAAAAAGGGGGGGAAAAATGATAGAAATCGGTTGACATCTTCCGGTCGTGCAAACGCTCTGAAGTTTGGCAAAATACGAAAAAAACTTAATTTTTACAATTATTTTTTTATTTTTTAATATCAAGTAGGTATTGCTGATCTTTGCTAAGCACGATTATGTCTATCTATGGGATCTGACAATCAATACTCTGGAAGTTATTTATCAAATACCAAAAATGCGTAAAAATACAACTTGTTCATTATTCCAGCAAATTTTGGAGCTTATGCGCGACCGGAAGATATCAACTAATTTAAACCAAATTAAAACACCATGTTTTAGGCTCTATTTCAAGACGTTACAAACTATTACAATACGAAAACATGTAATTAAAAAATTAAATAAATAATCTGAAAAATGAAGTTTTTTTTATATTTTGTCAAACTTTAGTGCCTTTGCGCGACCGAAAGATGTCAACCGACTTTGATTTTTTCTTTTCTTTTGTCTATATAAATCGCAACTTTTCCGCGCTATTACAACTTCGAAATAAAAAAAAGAGTTTTTTGGCCCACACTTATGTATATATCTATGTTTATTTACCAGATAGATTATCTCAATACACTATTATATAAAGACAAATTGCATGTACTTACAAGGAAAGTACTTGGGCTCGAACAAACATATCTGTATGAAAGTTTGGTTAAGGACCATTACGTACCTCTCAATGTGCTGGTGGGAGTCGTTTTTCTGCAAAACTCTGCAATCATGCTCTAGATATCACTGTAGATGTCATTGTAGAAGCCATATGCAATGCAGATATCTTAACTATAAATGTACATGGGGACTTCCAATAAAATGCTCACAGCAATATGAATGACTGCAAAACGCACAGTGAAGAAAAGCAAGTTGATCGCATGTCATATTTGCACATTCTATAATATCAGTGTTGAACGCCACGTCAATTACACTTTTGAAGTTGTCCACTGGTTCACCAATATCGTAGCCAGCGTTCTGCCACGCGTAACGAAGCATTGGTCTATATACTCCCGCAGATAACTGATTGTAAATGACAGAATGCAAATTCATGATAAAGAATCTGTCATGCAATTTTGGCTGCATATTACTGGAACGTAGTTTAATAAAGTCTGTTATTCTCTTGGCATATATTTTATATTGCCTGAAGAAATACACATCCAGAGGTTGTGCATATTTTGTAGTTTTAGGTGGAATGATTTTTAAATGTACATCTTTTCCGCCAGATGCTTTCAGTAGTACTTGTTCATCCTTATGTCCAGACCAGGAGTCACAAAGTACTAATTACTTTCTCGACAAATTTGGATTCAAAACTGACAGAAAAAAGTCTTCAGATGTTGTTTTGTCATCTTTCCACTCACACTTGCATCGACGAAGACATTTGGAGGGCACCGAGTTTCTATTTCCCTTGACACACGGGGTCCAAACTTTCCACTAGGTTCTTGGAAGCAAATATAGAGTTTGTCTACCAATCGTCCTTCCATTGATATAGCAACATCGATCATGTAACTATGTGTTGCACTGTTAACTGATTACAACATCGAGAGACAGTGTTTCTCCCCCCTTTCATGGATAGCGTTCTGTCAGAAGACAGCTCATAGTTGAACTGACTCTGATCACAGTTCCGTACAGAACTAATTTCGATTTTTTCTGTCGTCATATGCTCATTGACGTCAGCAACAAACGTTTGAGCTCTTTGAATCAGCTCTTCTTCGTCATCCTTATCTTTTCGTGCTTGGAGCATAGTGATACGGCGTGATGTTATCCTAAACTCCATTTTTCAAATTAGTAATAAATCCTAGCGAAGCTGTAAAGTTTGTATACCACATCCAATGCCCAATGTTGTAAATGCCAATAATGGACGGTGGAACCACATTCTCACGCTTCATTGAATTTCGCCATTACACGCTCCTTGATGATCTTGAACTGCAGTGTACGATTTTCTTTGAAAACTGTATTTCCTTCTCGTTTCTTTAACACGTAGCCCAGTACGTTTTTTAATATTGATTTTAGCCTTCAGTTTAGGGTATCTTTTCAGAAGCTTGTCGTATGTGTTGAAACCTCTTACGTGATAATCATCGTATATGTTCTCTAGTGTGTTGTCATCAAAAGCCGTGATGATACTTGCGACTTTAATCTTCTTATCAGGAGAGGGTTGGAATTCACTTTCACTTCTCCCATCGCCTTTTCCCGCACTTGCCATATCACTACCGCTTGCAATGAGTTGTTCATCATTATCATCACTAGCATCATAATTATGTGTTAGTGTTACAAAAGTATCTGTTTCTAACTTATGCTCATATTTCTGCACTATAACAGATACCAAAAAACATGCGAATGATTCATCTTCTACACCAATACCATCTTCACGAAGAAGAGTTCTTCATAACTTCATCTCAACCAATCGCTGACCCATCTGACGCCTCACTACACAAATAACTTCACAAAACGCAACTCAGAGGCACATTGCACCGTCCCTACTGGTCTCGACTGGCGTACCGACAGGTCCATGTGCAATGCGGTATGGCATACGCAGAGGCCTCTAACGGACGACTGCGGTGTTTTGCAGATGAGCGAGTATCACTAGTGCAATAAGGGACCTTCAAATTATCTCCCACACGATTTTTGTGTATATGTGTTTGTTCGAGCCCAAGTACTTTCCTTGTTAGATGTCAGAATCATAAACTAAGTATATGTAGTATTGCACCAATTGCAATGGCATATGCAGTAAATAAAATAATAAAAAATATATATCTTAAGCCAAATATGTTAATTAATACATTTTTTTATTAATGTATAGTAATTAGAATTAAATACACATTTTTTATGTCTCCTTACAACCGGCTCCGCTGAGATTTAATATGTAGAAAGACGATCTATGTATTTATTTTATGATAACTTAAATATTTGTAACTCGTAATTTTTATTTCTTCTCAACAGGATGTTGCATGGACTCTTGTCTTACCAACTTTTCTAAAAAAATGTAAACTAAACTATATACTAAAAGTATATAAAACGGTTATTCTTCTGGTTATATGGTTGAGAAACATGGTGTCTTACTGTAAAAGAGGAGAAAAGGTGACGATTAATTGAGAATAAACTACTTGGAAAAATGTTTGGACCAAAAAGATTCGAAGAGACACATGAATAGAAATGATACACAAAGTGAGCTAAATTGTCTTTATGGGAAATCAGATGTAATAAGTACAAGTATAAATTTGAAGAGAAAAATTTTTCGCCTAGACCGGGACTCGAACCCGGGACCCTTGGCTTTCCGGGCCAAGTGCTCTACCAACTGAGCTACCGAGGCGAGTTACGATCTAGACGCAAATTTTTCTCTTATATACGTTGTAATTCCCTATCGCCAAATGCTTTTGAAACCATTGTTTCTATCTTTGCAAATGGCGGCTTCTTAGTTAAGAAGACATTTATTGGAAATTTAACATTACTTTAAAAGCCAGTAAGGCCTCTAATGATGTTTTTATTATTAATTTAACATTTCTCAATGAAAGATAAATTAAATTTGAAGAGAAAAATTGTTCGCCTAGACCGGGACTCGAACCCGGGACCCTTGGCTTTCCGGGCCAAGTGCTCTACCAACTGAGCTACCGAGGCGAGTTACGATCTAGACGCAAATTTTTCTCTTATATACGTTGTAATTCCCTATCGCCAAATGCTTTTGAAACCATTGTTTCTATCTTTGCAAATGGCGGCTTCTTAGTTAAGAAGACATTTATTGGAAATTTAACATTACTTTAAAAGCCAGTAAGGCTTCTAATGATGTTTTTATTATTAATTTAACATTTCTCAATGAGTCCCGGTCTAGGCGAAAAATTTTTCTCTTCAAATTTAATTTATCTTTCATTGAGAAATGTTAAATTAATAATAAAAACATCAAGTACAAGTATGTTTCGTACATTGAAAAAGGCAGAACATGTGGCACAAATGGGGAATGAAACAGGGACATGAAAAGTTTTTGCGGGAAAACCAGAAAAAAGCTTCCAGTAGGTATGCCAAGTTGAGGTAGGAGAATTTCATTAACCATAATTTGAGGAATTATATAGCATATGATGGGAAAACACTAGGTCAGGATAGGGATGTATAGAGAGCTTATTTCCAGAGCGGCCATGAAAGTCTGGATTCTATAGTGCGAACATGATGTAACAAAACAGTTAAGTTCCATAGACTGAAAGGATAGGACACATGTCACAAATGGAAGTGAAAGTGGGGCATAGAAAATTCTTATAGAAATCACATCCATATATGTTATATATATATATATATATATATATATATACGTCCACCGCTGTGGTCTCGAGGTAGCGTGCTGCCTTGTCACGCAGCGGGCCCGGGTTCGATCCCTGGTTGGGGCAGTTTTTCTGGGTGAGGTTTTTAGCGGGGTTTTTCCTTACCTGTAAGAAAAATGTCAGGAAAACTTTAAGGCCCAAACGGTCCCCTAAATCATATGGCCATCATCCTTACCATTATCATCATCCTTCACCGGTGTGGAAAGCAACGGGAAGCTACCACACCTACACAATTCCCTAGTAAAGCTGCAAGCATAGCATGAAAATGCTATGATTGCAGCGAAGGACCTGCCTTCGGGCAGAATTACTATGGATGGATATATATATATATATATATATATATATATATATATATATATATATATATATATTAAAGGTGATTATTCGGAACTAAAATTGGCTTATTAAGAAACGTAAGATCAAGTTAATCAACCCGCAAATTCCGACCATTAGGAGTGCTGCTTCGCCTGAAGCGGAACATTAAAAATAGTTCCTACCTTCACAATTTTCGATTTTTCACAACAAAACTCGGTAAATGCCATTTAAAGAAAACGATAAATTAATTTTCCAAATATCAACACATATAGATGGACAGCCTAACCTCAGATGGCTATATATTTTGAACGGAATTTGAAGATTTAGGTAGTAAAATGATGGCAAAGAAAGGTAGGAGAAATAAACAAATGGAAGAATAGTGTAGGGGCGGCTAAGGCCTGCAATTGGCTGCAGTAGTTTAGAAGAAGAAGAAGAAGAAGAAGAAGAAGGAGATGAAGACGAGGAAAGTGTATCCAGTATTTCTATTGTTGTCATACATTTTTCTGAATAAATCAATTAATTTTAATTTTAATACTGCTCTGAAATGGTAGTTACGACGAAATAGTAGATCCCGGCAATGAAACTGAAACCCAGCATTTGATTGAGGGAAACGAGGAAAATATGTCAGTGATTTTCATTTGGGATCTCCTAATCACTAAACCTGAGCCAACTCTTTCGGAATGTATATTATTATTATTTTAATGTGATCCATTTCTGTTCAGTTTTTTTAAAGAAACCCACATCATTTTAACTTCATTAACAAATGTAAAGATTAGTGCTCTAACAAGTTGTCTCTTTGACTACTTGTTACTCGCTAAAATCTGTATGGAATTTAGCTTAGAAAATAGGTTAGTTAAGTAACTCTCGTAAGGGAGTACCCTTGCCCCTAATGAGGATATACGGATATAGAGATATATTCTAATAAGTACTAAGAAAAATATGAAGATTAGCACAAATTATTTGAAGGAAATATAACAAGACAAATATATAAGAAATATATTCAAGAATACATTAAATTAGAAAAATGGGCTATTTAACAGGCAGGGCTAAGACTACTTTTTTTCATAAGTCTCTGTGAAAAGTATTGCATTGGATACATTTACACCAGTTATAACGAGATTTTTTAGCATTATAGCCCATTTAAAATATTCAATTACGACATTTAAACTGTTGTAAATAATATTAGAATTGTTTTTATTCTTCCTATTGTTATTACTATTATTATTATTGTTATTTTTTATATTTTAATTTTTCTTATTGTTATTACTGCTACTATTAATATTGTTATTATTGTTATTATTATTATTGTTATTTTTATTCTTTTATTTTTGTTACTGATATTCTGATGATCATTTTCTTCTTCTTCTTCTTCTTTCTTCTTCTTCTTCTTATTATTTATTATTATTATTATTATTATTATTATTATTATTATTATTATTATTATTATTATTATTATTATTATTATTATTATTATTATATTATATAATATATATCCATCCATAGTAATATTGCCCGAAGGCAGGTCCTTCACTGCAATCATAGCATTTTCATACCATGCTTGCAGCTTTACTAGGGAATTGTGTAGGTGTGGTAGCTTCCCGTTGCTTTCCACAATATATATATATATATATATATATATATATAATATAATTATATTATATTATTATTATTTGGGAATTAAAATTACTAAAGATGGAAAACAAGAAACAGAGATAAGAAACAGGATCAATATAGGAAAGTATGCTATATCTGCCCTAAATGGAATAGTATGGGACAAACATACTTCAAAGAAACAAAAAAAAAACTATTTTTAATACAATAATCAGAAGCATTATTACCTATGGAACTGATGTGTGGGCTTTAAATGCACAAATGAAAAAAAAAAAACAATTACTCGCCACTGAAATGGACTACTGGAGACGTGCTGCAAGAATATCCAGGAAGGATAAAATCAGAAATTCATATATAAAAGAAAAAATGAAGGTACAACATTCAATATTAGATTTTATAAAGAAGAAACAATTAAATTGGTACGGACACATTAGAAGGATGGAAGAAGGAAGACTACCTAAGATAATCATGGATTGGGAACCACAGAGAAGGAAAAAGAAGGGTAGACCAATATTACGTGGATTCAGGGAATCAATGAAACTAAGAGGGAATGGGAAATAGAAGAAGATATATGGATGAATAGACAAGAATGGAAAAATGTGTTGAAACAAATGTGTATAACTGTGAACATGGGTACCGGAAAAATGTATATTCATTGTAAAAGCCAGAACAATAAAAAAATTATTATTTGTATCATAACTCATAACTTGGCTACAAAGTATCAAAGGTAGAGCAGCAATAAATGCATCATTTAATTACAGGAGGAAATTATATTAATATTATACTTTACGTATAACACATGTAAAAACATCTATAAAGATAATGAAATCTCTGTTAAACAAGATGGCAAATTATCTTCTTGGGAAAAGATCAACACTGGAGTAAGACAGGGATGTGGACTTTCACCGGTGCTTTTCATTATATAGGCCTATATGAATAGAATAATAAACGAATGGAGGAAAACACAACGGGGATATATACCCATCAATAGGAACCTCAAACTCGATGCTATTCTTTTTGCAGACGATTTAGCTCTTCTGGCACTTTCCGAAAATGATTTGCAACGGCCAATTTATAATTTTAAAAAAATAGGTGCCAAATTTAATATGAAAATATCAATTAACAAAACTAAAATTATGGCATTTCATGGGAAGGACCCCATACAAAGTAAAATCTGTCTCCAGAATAAAATTTTAGAGAGACCTAATCAATTTAAATAGTTTAGATATTATCTCTCTATCTGGGATGAAAAGGATATCCCTGAAAAAGTTACTAGTTATAATAAAAGTTTAGGAATTATTAATCAAGTTATGAAACCATCCCTTGTACAAAAAAACACCAGCTTACGTTTATATAACACTTTGGCTAGCCCAGTGTTGACCTATGGTAGTGAAGCATGGACACTAAAAAAACAACATGAAAGGAGAATAACGGCTTGTGAAATGAGATTCATGCGCAGAACAGCGGGTTACACCAGATGGGATCGGAAAAGGAACACCGATATCTTAAAAGAATTGAAGACTACGCCAATTTTGGAATATATTAAACAGTACCAACTAAATTGGAAACACCATCTTGAAAGAATGAGTTCAAATCGGATCCCCAAAGCTGTTTATAATTATATACCAAGAGGACGAAGATCACTGGGCCGTCCTATGAAACGCTGGAGGGAAAATTTTCTATAGGATCGTAACAGTCCTTGGCCTAATACTTGGAAGGAAGAAGAAGAAGACGTATAACACATGGCGGCTCAGTGGTTCAAACCGTTAGACGGTCGTATCCCACCGTACATGTTCAGAGAATTATTAAATTACTTGAGAGAGTAACACATTTAAATATTAAGTATTATTTAAAATACCTCAAAGTAAAATGATTTGTTATAATTAATAGTAGAACTTTTGATACTTGTGACCGATCAAGGTGTAATTTAATTCATCTTAATTTTCTTTATAAAATTACTTTAAATAAACTTACCACATTAGGCTTCATTACGTCATAGCAACAATATTATTAAAATCTTGAAATTTTCATAACACATAGAATGAACAACAATCCTTGAAAGACATTTAAATAGACGCGTGTTGACCTCCATTTGTAAGATGATATATCAAGAACTAAAGAAGAAATGATGAGGTTTCAGAATCTTACACCATTTGAGATGTGTTGTTATATTATTTGCTTTCATCATTTATGCCAACTCGAATCTTGGCGATAGTACATCAATAACCAAGAGGTAATCTCGACATCAAAGTTCAAATGAACATTACGAAAATAAAAGATTATACATACATGACACCTGTATTACAGGTGACTGAGAGATAAGCAATTGTTCAATGTCCAAGGAGCAATACGTGAACCATAAACATTATCGGTAGGTGACGCATCAATACATGAAACAAATTCTATGATGTGGGGATAAGCGACCTTTGGTAAAGCTCAAAGTTTAAAAAGGATCTTGAGGAATAAGACTTTTGTTTAGGCAGAATTATCGACATCAATCAGTCAGTCTGAGTTAACACAACAGAGTGAACAACATCCAAACATCCACACTAACACTCGGGTAAGAAATGCCTTCTTTTTAACACAGAATTATTACCTGTGTTCATATAAGTGTCAATAATAGTTAACTTTATTTATAAACTATTTTAGGGCTTCATATTTATAATTTATTAGGCTAATTTATAAAAAAAGTGTTTTATATTTTTAGCATTTTTTGGAATGTTGATTACGACTATTAACCCATTAAAAACAACTTTTTTAAAATTAATTCTTACGAAATATGATTCTTCCTATATAATTAATTTATAAAAAAACTAAAGACCTATCTAAAATAATTTAGAGTGGAATTTGTGTTAGATCGGATACTATCTTATAGCCATGTTCAATCGAGTGGTAAATAATGTCACATATTTAGCAGGATGCCAAATACTTACTGGGTAAGTTGGGAAGATCACATAAATAACAATAAATATTACATTTACTTTAAAACCTTAAAATCGCATTCACATAAAATGTTGGTACACATTTTCTCGAGGTAACTCTTTAATAATTATAATAGGATAGTGCAACCTCAATTGGTGATCCATGGAAGTTAATGGCTTAAATTTATTTTAGAACTTTGTTCGATTTTGTTATTAAATTTATAATTATCACTTTTCATTAATTCGCCAATTAATTTAGGTCCTGTACCATACAGCTTTCATAAATGCTTAATGAAATTTTATAATTCGCGAATTTTATATTATTTGGAGTATCACTGCAATTTTTGAACGTGGATTCGATACTGAAAATGAAATTATTACCTAGATTAACTTTATTCATCCATAGTAATTCTGCCCGAGGGCAGGTTTTTCACTGCAATCATAGCATTTTCATGCTATGCTTGCAGCTCTACTAGGGAATTGTAGGTGTGGTAGCCTCCTGTGAATGATGATGATGATGTTGGACATATGATTTCGGGGACCGTTTGGACCTTAAAGGTTTCTTGACATTTGTCTTACAGGTGAGGAAAACCCCGATAAAAACCTCACCCAGAAAAACTGTCCCGACCGGGGATCGAACCCGGGCCCGCTGCGTGACAAGGCAGCACGCTACCTCGAGACCACAGCGGAGGACTTTAACTTTATAGGCATAGTAGTTGTATTTTACTACTTAAATGAAATGTAATACATATTAGGCCTTTTTTATTATATACAGCTCTAGTTTAATTTTAAAGGAATACTTCTAATTTATAAATATGGCATTTTTTTACTTCGTAATTCGGTTTATTGGAAACTTGGTTTGAACTGTTATATTTTATTCCACTTGAATTAATTTGTAATATATGAACTCATTTTGATCGAGTTCAGAATGAAAATTTTTATTTTAGTTTTTTTTTTAATTTAAAATTCATAACTTCAGTGCACTAAAACAGAAATACGACGACTCTAACTAAATTCTACACATTTCCGCACTGAGTGGTCTAAGGTTCATGTGTACGAGAAGACGGAAAACAGTTTTTCATGGAATTTCGGGCAGCATGGGACCGGTGTCACCCAGCATCATGTGTGATTTGGGTAGCAATAATACGTACCGGTTCTAGGTTGAGATAACCAATTATAACAGTTGGGATACTCGATATGTAGACCACATGTCACCCTTCTGGTTAGGCGATCGTTCAACTCTGTATATAGAACAAGTGAATATGAGGCCAGCAGCCGGTTGATAGGCCAAGGTTTTTCTAGACCTGTCTCCCAATGGAATGCACTTTGTAAATTCTACATACTACCGTTAATAATATCCGAATAATTTAACCATCTTGAATGGAATGAATAAACCTTTTGTCTCATAAAAACTAGGATCCCTTGCAGGAGGGGAAACTGGTGTTTAGTAACTCACGTGAGGAGCTGCTCCATATGAGAAATATTTTAAGGCTACATTATGATCTGCAATCACAATATTATACTTTTTTATCATAAAATAGAAGTACTGATTTGAATACGTATTGAAATATTGCATGAATTAAATTTAAGTTTTTTTTGTAAATATATATCCTCATAGCTGAAAGATAATTTAGTATAACAAGCTCTACAGCCTAAACTATATCTCCAATCGAAATCATTTTTATGTATTTTCCTACATGAATGTGTAGAGTCGGTTTAAAATCTCATGTGGAACTATTTTATTTGTACTTAACTTATAACTCATGGAACTGACGTTCATTAAATAAAGATAATAGTAAACATTACAAGCAACTTTTATAAGATTCATGATGTGTTCCGTTGAGGTATTATCCCGAAAGCGCTACAGTTAAATAACTAATTAAGTTGAGCAGACGGACCTTTCAGGTGAATATTCCATAATTTAATATTTTAATTTTAAACATCACAGTATTCAGTCTACAAATTATACGAGTATGCATAATCAATTAACCTAAATTATTATTGCAGTGTATTATAGAAAAGTAATAGTGCATTTTGAATATTGATTCTTGTTCTAACGAGAGACATATTGTATCCCATTGTTTTAAAATTCTACTTACAAAAACTTAAACTAGAATTGAGTGTGAAAAGAGTTAACAAATTAACTCGTAGTAAAAAAAGTATCTCTGATTTTAAATATCTGTCAATGTTAATATGCCTATTTTGTGTGTTAATTAAGGGTATAATTATTAGCTTTAAAATATTAATGTATTTTAGATAGGGCTGTGTCTTAATTAATTTGTAAGTAATCGAAATTTTACCATCGTATACCGATATTGAGATGTACTTTTTTTCACCTTCTCTTACAAATAATGGTTTGATCCATGTATGTCCCGCTCAGGATATGTTTGAAGAGTTTCTTAACCAGACCAATTTAGTTACCCTTATTTCCTTATAGATGTCTTAGTACATTATGTCAAGGAGACACCTAGTAGGAAACTAAGGTATTACTTGGATGGTGAAGAGTGATTAAAGTTTGCTCAGAGAATCTATGTAGGCTTGAGATTCTTTTACGACGCAGAAATGCTTCAGACTCAGGACCCACAGCTAAAGTCCCTCCCGAATAACTTTTCCTTTGGATTTTGCCAACCTAAACACCATCGACCTCGTCCTAGTTTGAACCCGCGACCTTCGTACTAGAGAAAGTAATATTAACCACTAGACCCCAGAAGCCGAGACAATGATGTGAAATTATAACTACAAATGGTCATTACACAAATATAAAGTAGTTTTTATGCTGGATATGAGATTTTCAAGAAGTAAAAAAGTGGTTAAAGGTGATAAAATAGTTGCTATAACATTTTAAAATGTGAATGCAAAACAAAATAAAATTTTAATTTAAATTTTTATAGATTGGATTTTCAGAAAAGTGTAGGGCCTATATAATATGTGATACACAAAGATATTTAAAATGCTGTAAAAGGCAAGCCAGTAAATTAATTCCTATGAATTTCATATTCTACAACTGGAAGCACTATTTAACACTTAGTATAAATTTCAGTCTTATATAATGTATAAACGAAGAGATAGCTTGATTTATAAAGTGTGAATTCAAAGTTCAATTTGAGTTTTCTTCACAGGCACTTGCGCTCTAATTTACATGCGTTGAACCTAATTTCTTACACGCATATTATATGTAAATTCAGGTACAAAGTATGGTAAAAATACGCATTGTTTGAAAAAGAAGGAAGTGGAAGCTTCTTGTAGGAAAACCGGAGGGAAAATGCCCAGTAGGTAGAGTGGGAGAATAACATTAACCTTGAACTTGTAAGGCGATCTTATGTTCGCGCGCTCATGTACCTCCGGGTTTGATGGAGTCTATGAATTAGATCAAGCGAATTTCTAAAGTATCACGTAAGACTGTAATACAATAATTTCGGAAAAGAAAATTTGGTTGTGGCCTAGATGAATTTGTGGACAGTTAGAAAATGAATGTTTAATTTAAGGTTAGTTTATTTTCGGGATTTTAATCCGTGATTGTGATGCACAGAAAATATATTGATGATGACTGCAGTAATGACGATAACACCAAAATGCTTTTTCTGACTAAGCATCAAAGCAAGTGATGCATTACGGCAGAACAAAATAAGATGACCACGAAGATATATAAGCGTATTTGGCACATGCAAGAAGCGTACCGTTACAAGTTTATCTAATCTGCACTTATCCTTTCATACGTACGTAAAATTAATGCTAAATAATGCTTCTGTAATGCTAATCCATAAATTAGCAAAATAGTAATTTCTCGTGACATTTATTTAAATATTTCGGACCGCAGTGAAAACGAAATAATAACCATCATCATCATCATCTGCATTCATGGATTAGGTCTGTTGACCCGTTCCGACTTCAGCCCATCTCTTTCTAGGTCTGGCCACATCTCGGGTGCCTTTAGGTTTGTATTTTGTTATTTGTTTTGGATATCTATCTTCATTCATTTTGTCTATGTGTTGCTTCCATTTTTGTCTATATGTATATATTTTATCAGTTATTGCAAATATTTCAAGTTCCTGTCTTATTTCTGTGTTCTTGATTCTGTCTTCCTTACTGCACCCTTCAACAGATCTCAACAATTTCATTTCTGCCGCCGTTATCCTACTTAGATCTTGTTTTTTTATGTATCCAGGCTTCTGAACCATAAAGCAGTACCGGTACTGCCAACGTTTTATAAAATTTCAATTGGGTCTCTCTTGTTGTTTTGTTATTTAGTGATCGTTTTATCGTACCACATATTCCCTGGAATTTTGCTATTTTATTAGTTATATCATTATCATAATTAAATGAAATGTCACATCCTAGATAATTGAGATGCTTCACCTGTTCTATGATTTTGTTTCCTATTACTATTTTGGATCTGATTTGATTTTTCCCTTGGAATGCCATTACCTTAGTTTTTTCTATGGATATTTTGAGATTTTATTGTTCACATATATTATGTAATTTAAAAATATTCCTTTGAAGTTCGTCTTCCGTATTTGCTATTATTACCTGGTCAGCAGCGTATAATAATATTTTCAAGTAGTGTGTTTTATCTAATTTTATTCCTTTATTTGTTTCTTCGTTCCATTTTTTATTATATCATTGATGTATAGGTTAAACAAAACTGGAGAGATACTGCATCCTTGTTTAACTCCTTGATTAGTATGAATTTTATTTTTACTTACTTCATTTCTAGTTTTTATAACAAAATTTATGTTCCAGTACAAACTCTTTATAGCTGCTATTAAGTGTTTCGGAATTGGAATGCAGGCTTTCACGGCCGGTAATCATGTTTCGGAATTCCTTTTTCTTTTAAAATTGTCCAAAGTTTTCCTCTGTCTACTTTATCAAATGCCTTGACAAAATCAATAAAAGCTATGTGTGTTTCCTTGTTATATTCTCTTCTTTTGTTTATAAATTCTTTTATCGTAAATATATTATCCATCATTGTAACGAAATCATTGTAACTGTAATTTATTACTATATGTTATATAATTCAACACAAAATACTCATACATTTCGTGCTGTTTTATCTAAAAATATTAAATGAAATTAAATCAATGTATCTAGGATACATAGTCAATTTAAGGTTTATAGGGATAATGAAATGTTGTAGATAAAGCAAATGCGAACGGGCAAATGGGGGCAAGGAAATTTCTTGTAGGAGAAACAGAGAAAATGCCCAATAGTTAGTCATGTCATGGTGAAAACACTGGTTCTCGTCCGATTGCCGAAGTTAAACAATATTGGGGATAGTTGGTACTTGGATATGTGACCGCTAGGGGACACCACGTGAAGTGGCAAAATTAATTTCTGTACCACCGCTGTGGTATTCGGGTAGCATCGTTGCCTCGTATGCAGCGGGCCACGTTCAATTTCCGGTTAGGACAAGTTTCATGGGTGAGGGTTTCCGGTTTTCACTGACATGTAAGACAAATGTCGAGAAACTTTAGGCCCAAATGTTCCTAAAATATAATCTGGGGAACATAATCATCATCCATATCATATTCGCCTTGTTTAGTATGCATTTCTGAGTGAATGATGTGTCTTATCTTAAAATTTCGTGTTGTTTCGGAGATGGCCCTATTATTGAGCTCATCATTCATCCTGGGGGTCCCTCCATGTTCTTGTGTGGTCAAAAAAATGTGTGATCCAGTCTGATAAATTCTCTTCCGATAAGTCGTGTCCCGGTAAGACCTGGGTTACATTATCCATGTGAAAGTAAATATAAAGGGAGGGGTTAAACGGAAGTAAAGAGAGAGAGAGGTAGGCTAAGAATTTAATGGGAGAATAACATTAACCATTATCTGAGGGGAATAAATTTTACAGGAGATGATTGGTAAACATTTGTTCAGGATAGGGATGTATGGAGAGCTTATGTCAGCGTTGCCATGAACCTCAGGATTCAATAGTAGTAGTGAGTTAGTTTTTAGTTAAAGGAAATAATTATTTTTAGAAAGAGTTTTCAATTGTAGTTATTATTTTTGTTTTTAGAAAAAGATTTGAAGAATATTTTTATATAACATACATGAACTTTATTTCTTAGGTAATAAAATGACTGCCATAGTTAATAAGATAAAGTTGGAGACAGATCCTCCAAGACCAGAAGTGCTCGCCATAGCGGAAAAAGAGCTCAGGGAAACTCCGGAAAGGGTTAAAGAGGCGACAGAAGCTCTGCGAGAACTTCTTAAAGGTAAGTTTAATTTCAATATTAAATTTCTTCTCAATACAATCGTAGTAATGATAATGATGATTTTTATAATAAAAAATAAAAAATAAATAAAAAACAATAATAATTCATTCATTTTTCATTCATGTTGAGAATTTTCCTCATCATTGAGAGTTTTCTCCAACCAATCTCAGTAATTAACATGAATTAAAAAAAATACATAAATGATTACGGACTTACAGACTATCAGTTTGCAACAAACATTCACAAATTTCCCTTAATTAAAGTTCTCCATCGTTCTTTGTCCTCTGTGTCTTCATCTGTTACACCAAATTTCCTCATTGAATTTTGAATGTTACTCTTCCAGGTTGTACTTGGTCTTCATGTTCTGCTCCCTCTTTCAATTTTCCATGCATAGACAGCCATAGGTAGCCTTTAATAATAATAATAATAATAATAATAATAATAATAATAATAATAATAATAATAATAATAATAATAATAATAATAATATAATAATAGGAGTAATGGAAGGAAGTCTCACTATTAAAAATTCTCTCACGCAATAACCGGGTATTTCCATTTTTGAATTAAATCCTAAAAAATACCTAGTTAGTTCCATTGGTCGAAAAAAAATTGCACCTGGTAGAACGTTAAACATGCTCCCTCTAAAATGTAAACTTTAAAGCCGAATTTGTTGATTAACGAACTTGATATTACTTTTCTTATTTAAGTGGTATATACATGTTTCGTTGAAAGAAAACAAACATGGCGACCGCTTGAGCGGTAATTAATTTTCGGTTTTTAGGTAAACCCTTACTTCTGTAGGTCGGATTTCATTGGTTTTTTGAGAATACGTGCTCGTTTAATTTAAATAACATGTACCAGGTTTGGTTAAAAAAATTCAACATTGCGTCCACTAGAGTGAATTTTTACATTCGCTTCAGTTAAACACCAACTTCTAATTCCCGATTTTGTTTGTCAATGAACTCGAACGTATTTTTCTTAATTTATTATTATTAGGGCTCGCAAGTTGAGGAAATGTCCTTTTTATTTCATTTTATATCTGAAGACGAGGTCCAACATAATACAAATACTTTTTGAGTCATTGTAGGCGAGAAAATGATGCGTTTTATTTGTCCTTTTTTGACTTTTTTAGGTCTTAACGGCTTTTTTTGCAACTTTACCCTATTTTGATTACATTTATACCATTTGTATAATTCAAGAATCTGCAGAGTCGAAGTCTCAATTCCAAAGTCTTTTAAAGACACTATCTAGTTATACTTTCCAAAGACTTTTCACATTCAAACAGTTTTGTTCCGCGAGAAACTATTGAACCTTCACAAAATATCACGTTATTTTTAACCAGCCCACTGACCATCTGAACACTGTATTTCGACTTCAAATTTTCTAAGAAGTTGCCACTTTTTGACAATTACCTCGAGCAGAGGGTGAAGGCAGCGACTTGTTTAACCATTCGTTAGCAAGTGAAACCCTTTTTACGTACTTTTTCCAGATTTTTAGATCTTTTATAGGATATCTTTAGGTCTTTTTTAAAGGTATTTTATAGGGATTTTATAGGTCCTCAACTTTGGAGCACTAATTATTATATTCGACCACAACACACACACAAACACATTATATATATAAACGTGTGTGTGTTCTAATGCCACCCACCGCATTTTTCGTAGTTCTGGTTCCGCGGATAGATGGCGTTAATGTGATCTATTTTCAATTTTAATATAAAATTATAGAATATTCACCTGAAAGGTCCGTCTCCTCAACTTAATTATCATTTAACTGTAGCGCTTTCGGGACTTGTCCCATCATCGGCAGGATTCAAAACTGGTGTTTCACTGAAGATCTGGTAGAGGGGGTTGCATGTATTGGGTTCGTTTTCGTTTATCAGGCTGTCGTTGTGAGCTGCTTTCATGATTTCCATCTCTTCGAGTACGTTTATCTTCGCTGGATTATTTTCTCTGTGCATTACTGTTAGGGTGTTTTCAATGATATTTTCAATCTACGCGCAACCTCAGGAGACCACTTTATGTAGATAATTTATTCCTCCACTATATGCAGAGAATAAAGTAGGATGTGTGCATGCTTTAGTTTGTGTAGTGTAAAGTGTGCTGTGTGAGAGATGATGATGAAGAGGAGGGAAGAAGGTGAGACCCGATGCCGAAACATGGCCTAGTCCTGTCGAAAAAGTACTAAAATGGCAGCCAGGCGTTAGGTCCCCATCCGACGGAGTAATTGCTATAAAAGCATAATATGCCTTCTCAACATAATTATGTACTGCGGAGAGGTTCGCAATTTAATGCAGGAATCTGGTGCACAATCTAGCGATAAACATTTTACATCACCACCTCTCCTGGCCTCGAGACTGAAAATTGTACAATTAAATTAATTGAATTAAAATAATTTTAAAACAATTTCAACCCTGCCGGGTATCGAACGTGGGCCCGATAGACGTATGAAGCGGGCATCTTTTCATCTGAATGAGCCAGCACTGCACATCCATATATATATATATATATATATATATATATATATACACACACATTACCATAAGTAATGCCACGAGTGATTTCCAAATTATCTAGAGGATTTGGATATCATGAGTGGCATATGTTAGGACTATTTAACGAATAAAATTAAAATATCATTACAAATCACAAATCAATATTTAAAATAACTAATTAACTAACTAACTTACTGGCAATATCGAACCCGTAGGTTCATGGCCGCGCGGACATACGCTCTCCATACATTCCTATCCTGAGCTAATGTTTTCCAATCACCCCTGTATAATCTACTTCCCTCAATCATAGTTAATGTTATTCTCCCACTTCATTCTTGGTCTACCAACTGGGCGTTTTTCCTCTGGTTTTCCTTTAAGAAGCTTCCATGCACGTCATTCGTGCCACATGTCCTGCCCATCGCAGTCTACGAGACTTAACTGTTCTCATTATATCTGGCTTCTTATAAATACCATGTAATTCACTGTTAAGCAATCTTCTCCATTCACCTGTCTGTTCATCTCTCTTTGGTCCAAACATTTTCCTAAGAACCTTATTCTCAAATACTCGTAATCTCCTTTCCTCCCTTAAAGTAAGAATCCATGTTTCGCACCCATATAATATAACTGGTAGAATAATAGTTTTATATATTTTCAGTTTAACGTTTTTTGAAAGGATTTGGGAAGTTAAGAGTCTCTGTAATGCATAATAACACGCATTTCCAGAATTGAGCCTATGTTTAATTTCCTTGTGCATCTCACTCCTGTATGTGATTATTGTTCCTAGGTATTTGAATTCAGCCACATCCTCAAAATTTCCCTCATTTTTCATTAGCTGTCCATTTCCATTTTTTTAATATCTCGGATAGCGGATTGGATCCTCCTTCGGACTAAAAATTATTTAAATATAGCTATTTTAAAATATTTATATATTTAATGTGAACTTCGTTATTTGAACACAAATGAGACATGTTTGGTTATGTTTAATTTGTTCATCCACTACAACTAGATCACATTATTTATTGCCAAATAGGAATGCAATGTTGTAAGAATGCACCCTATTGGAGAACAAATGAAACACATCAAACTGTATATTATTAACGGCATTATAGGTTCTTAATTAATTTTTTTAGGTAACAACTCAGTAAAATCATTATTTAAAAACATAATTATTGAACACACAATTATTTTTTTTAATACCACCAGGTTATCTTGTGTTGTTTGAAAGAATCTGTTCATTAATTGTTATAGTCAACGTATTTGTTGGAGAGTCAGCCATTGCTAAATAATGCACTGACCTGTTCAGAATATTAAACAGGAGGAGCTTTCTTTATTTTGGTAAACAGAATTCGATAAATATCGAGGTGAAACACGACTGTCCTTGGTTGTAAAACAAAATTCATTGAAACGTGATTGGTCATTGACTCCCATTTGGGGCATGAGTTAAATAGTCATGGTTATTTTCAGTGACTAGTGGATAGTATCAATTAAGATTTAAAAAAAATCGTAGGAACAACCTCAGTAGCTTAATTTTTCAGGAATTCGCTAAAAATAGCTACTGCGTCTCTACTGCTGTTCATTGTAACACCTCATTCGCCTGTTACTTACGCGAATAATGGTTTTGGTAATGAACACTTTTTTCACTAGCGTTAAACTTATTTGAAATTAATCTTAGATTATTTCTTGATTGAAACTGGAATTGACTTTAAAAGTAGATTGAAGGTAAACACCCAAGAAGGAGAAATTGAACGTTGTTTTTTAGTTAAACTATGTTTTTGTTATAAACCAGATACCACCATCCACCATTTGCATTCATGGATTAGGCCTAGGTCTGTTGACCCGTTCCGACTTCAGCCCATCTCTTTCTAGGTCTGCCCACATCTCGGGTGCCTTTAGGTTTGTATTTTGTTATTTGTTTTGGATATCTATCTTCATTCATTCTGTCTATGTGTTGCTTCCATGTTTGCCTATATGTATCTACTTTATCAGTTATTGCAAATATTTCAAGTTCCTGTCTTATTTTTGTGTTCTTGATTCTGTCTTCCTTAGTGCACCCTTTAACAGATCTCAAAAATTTCATTTCTGCCGCCGTTATTCTACTTAGATCTTGTTTTTTTATGTATCCAGGCTTCTGATCCATAGAGCAATGTTTTATAAAATTTCAATTGGGCCTCTCTTGTTGTTTTATTATTTAGTGATCGTTTTATCGTACCACATATTCCCCTGGAATTTTGCTATTTTATTAGTTATATCATTATCATAAATAAATGAAATGTCACATCCTATATAATTGAGATGGTTCACCTGTTCTATGAGTTTGTTATAAACCAGATAATATCACTATATTAACAGCATTTATGTTCATAATATTATTGAAATTATTAATAGAGTTTATGAAGATTTCCGATATTACATAACTTTGGAAAATGGGATGAATATTAATTCTTTTACAGATTTAATATTTATAAACAAACAGCGAATACATTTTTAGAACAAGATAAAGATAAAATGAAGTATTTATTTACATACAGAATTTTAATGTTTATATATCTTTCTGTGCCTAAAGTTTTATTTTTCTTCTCCACTCGTCTCTCTCCATCCAATCCATGTCCTCCAGTCCTCTTGCTCTCATCCCAGTTCTTATTTCCTACATCCACGAGTTTCGAGATCTTCCTCTCCTCCTTCTTCCAGGTGGACAACATTCCAATGTTTTCTTGGGTAATCTTTCTTCTTGCATTCGTCGTACGTGCCCATACCAATTTAATTGCTTATACCGTATATAATCTACTATTGAATAACCAATATTCATTTTTTCTCTTATGACAGTATTTCTTATTTTGTCTAATTTTGAACATCTTGCTGCTCTCCTCAAGAAATCCATTTCCATCGACATAAGTTTTTGTTCTAAGTTTTTGTTGAATTTCCAAACTTCAGCTCCATATGTGACAGTACTTCTCACTATTGAATTATATATTTGTAACTTATTTTTCCTGGTTATATATTTGTTCTATAAGACTCCATTCATCATTGCTGTTATTGCTCTACCTTTATTTATTCTGTTCTTAATATCACTTTCTTGTTTATCCTCTTTATCTAATTTTACTCCCAGATACTCAAATTCTTCACATCCTCTAATATACCCCTTTTCATCTTCTAAATCAAATCTTCGGTTTCGGCTCCACGTCCCATATAAAATGTTTTTTCTAAATTTATTTTCAAACCCCAGTTATCGTATTCGTCTAATAATTTTCTGAACATAAACTCCATGTCTTCATATTCTTGAGCAATTATTATCTGGTCATCCGCAAATAACAGTGCATATATTGTATGTGTTGATCCATCTCCAATTGGTACTACCATTCCTGAACATTTTTTGCTCCAGTTTGACAGTGCTTTATGTATAAATATCTGAAATAATGTTGGTGATATGCTACAACCTTGACGAAGGCCTTTTGTTACTTTAATTTCTTCTGATATATAATTTCAAATTTTAATTTTAGATACTGGACTTTTATACAATTTTTTATTGCATTAATAATTGTATCGTTTATGGCCGTACCTTCTAATGATTCCCACAACTTTTGTAAAGGTATGAAAGGTATGAAGTAAAAAAGTAATAAAAACTATTGTCATCAGAGGTTATGTTTCTTCTTGTTTTTATTATGCATTTGACTCTTTTTTTATAAACTCTGGAGGAGACATGTTCACCGTTAGTAAAGTAATATTAAAAATGTTTCTTCGGCGAGAGAAAACTTATGGCACGAGTTTACTGTAAACATGACAACAATTCTTGAAAAAAAAACTGCATTAATGAAGAATGCCATTTAGAATGACTAGTTTTATTATTGCACCCACGTCACGCTACTAATTTCCAATCACCAAATTAAGAAGCAATATTAAGATTTACTCCTTATTTGAAGGGTACTGGAAAGAACCGGATAAGTCACTTTTTTGTACAAATGATGTTTTGAGGTGTCATTAGATTCTCCATGGAAAACACTATCATTTAAAATTGTGAATCAGTGGAAGATACAGTTGAGTCATGAGTTTATTTACCTCTAAAGTTTGATATACAGAAGATGTAGTACAGATGTTATACAACCACAGCACGTTTTCTAGGCGTCAAAGAAAAATTGACTTACCTGTTTTTCCCTACACCCTTCATTTAATGTTCAAACTGACTTTTATTCTGCTTTATGTATTTTAGACATTGTAGCTAGGGTCGACCATTCTTCTTGAAGAATTTTTGATAAAACGGTTTTGTTGCAGCTCTTATGGAAGGAGACAGTGTGTATGAGATATCAAATTATTTAATAGCGTCTTTAATTTAGCAAATTCTCAGACTTGATATTCACCATCCATTATAATGAAATTAACGATTATATCCAAATTGAATTTGTGTTCAACTACTGTTAAATTGATATACATTTGTCTATAAAATAATAATAGGGAGTAGCTAACTTCAGTATATTTTCATCTGATGTAGCTTAATTTAATTTTAAACCATATCCGGGCTGAAATAATATTGGGAGACGAAGTAACTATATCACTGGCGCTCTGTTTTACAATAATTCCTTGTAATATTTACCTCCCTCAAAACATAGTTGATATTCTCCCACCTCATTCTTGATCTATCTACTAGGCAATTTTCCTCTGGTTCTTTTCCTGAGTTTCAAATGCCCCTCTGTCATTCAGCAATCGTGTCACACCTCTGCCCATTTCATTCTACGAGACTTAACTGTTCTTACGATATTTGGTTTCCCGTGAAGATCATGCAATTCACTGTTAAGAAATCTTTTCCATTCACATGTCTGTTTGTCTGTCTTTGGTCCAAAATTTTTCCTAAACAATTATTCTCAAATACTCGTAATCTTGTCTCCTTTCTTAAAGTGTCCTTGTTTCGTATCAACTGAAAGAATAACCGTTTTATATATTTTTAGTGTTTAACGTTTTTTGAGAAACATTGGGATAACTAGAGTCCCAGTAACGCATAATGACATTAACTTTCAGAATTAAGACTATGCTTAATTTATTTGAGAAATTAAACTCAATTTAATTAAAATTATCAATTTTGGAGTAAGTGGCCTCGAATGATTAAAAACATGAGTTTTTATAATTTTCTCATATTGATCATCAGAAAAAAACTTAATAAATTGCTTCATTTAATCATAGTTTTATGTGTACAGGAGGTAGCAATTTTTTTTTTCAGAATCAACTAATGGGCGATTTATTACATTTCTTTGTCCCTGACGCCAGTTGTTTTCTTTTCGGCCAATTAGTAACTTCCCAGTATCTTTCCCTGGCTGTAGAGTCCCATTCACACGAAAAACACGGACATTTCGTGTACCCTCCTTGTTGCCCGAATAAAATACCACACACCATAAGGTCACAGCGCATTTACCACTTGTGTTCATTATATTTTATTTTTTCTAGAATAGTACATACGGTTGTGCATGTTTATTTCATATACACTGACTGAACTACTGGAACTGAAGCTAATTTATTCCCATTATGCAGAAGAACGCCCTTTAGAATTATTTTGCCAGAATCAATAAATATACCGCCCATCCGCCGGTTCATAAACTGTTCCTAGACGAATGTTCAAGCTGGGATACAACAGTACACTACTCCCCCATTTATCTTCACGATGTCTGCACATACACAAAAAGGTTGCAACAGGAGCTAAAAGATGGTATTCTTTAAATCTGGAACCTAAAAATTCACTTTCTCTTTCTTTTATAAGACCCAAATCACGTACAAAATCTTTTTAATTGATTAATTGACAGGACGCGGATTGTTGTGTTTTTATTCTATCGTCTTCTTTGCTGGAGGCGGAAGGAATCCTGGTACTACTCTTTTGTAATGTTGTTGTTGGTATTGGAATCTTTATATATTGTTATAGGCCTATATATATATATATATGTGGCCCTCGACCAGCCTCATGGGCTAGTGGTCAGCGTTTCTGACTATTCTTCATGAGGCCCGGAATAGATTCCCAGTCAAACCATAGGAATGTTTCCTTTAAGGGAATTATTCCTGTGGTTGCCCATGGTCTGGAATTTAGGTTCAGTTTAGGTTAAGAACTCTCGTGGCGCTTCATTATCATTTATCACCCATCATATCATCGGGGTAATGTAACTCCGCATTCTAGGCGCCCCAACTTCAGAACTGGGTTACAATTAAACCAATACCAGAAATGTCGAAATGACAACCTGGCGCATTGGAATATATATATATATATATATATATATATATAATCCATGTGCTGGCGGCTTATTGCTTCTGTAGTTTTTCTCCGGAAACTTTGTAATATAACCAGGAGAGGATCGTAGGGCGAACTTACCCTCGGTTAAACACAATAAGAAATGAATATGAATAAAATCAGTGATTATATTATAAAATTGTATTATATTTTGGGTGTTTACATATTTTAATACAGCACGTATATACTGCATACAAGTGGTGGACGGGGCACTCTAATTTTTGGTGTTAAAAATATAATTGTGCAAAATATGCACGTGATACGATAAAAACTAGTAACAGTTCCTTTATCAGGATATTTGACTTTTTTTATCATTAAAATCTCATGCCGCTTGTCTGTGTAACCGAAATCCACAATTAGATAACCTACTATCTATCTAACTTTCCCAGAGCTCAAGGCCGGAGATATATACTATAGCTGTTGCGTGAATATTAATTTTGGAAGATAAAATTATATTTATTATTAGGTTAGTATATACATTTTATCTCGATGCTCTTTAAAAATCAGATCAGCATGAAAGAATCTATAAATTTTCCGCAGAAACCTCGTATTCCAAGCTTGAGTTTTTTACTTGTCGTAAATCTACTTACGACACAGGCCACATAGCTTTACGTCTCTTCCCAAGAGACCTATGCTCTGGATTTTTACATCCTCAAAAAATCCATCTCTCCTTGCTAGGATATTATTCAAGAATCTCAGGAACGGAAATTAATATTATGGGTTAACCACTAGACCGACATATGTATTATTAACAATTAAATAAGCCACATAGATACGTCTACATCTCTTAATTAAAATAAATGCAGTGCCTAACAATAGTTTAAGCCCACTGGCATATTTCATTAAAACATTAGTTCACGTATTCTTTCTTTTTGTTTCGAAACTTATCATAAGTAATGCTACGAATGATTTCCAATTAATCTAGGGGATTTGGAAATCAAGAGTGGTATTTGTTAGGACTATTAACGAATACATTTAAGCTGTTTACTCACAAATCATTATTTAAATATAGTTATTTTATAATATTTAATGTAAACGGCGATATTTGAAAACAAATAAGAAATGTTTGTTTATGCTTATTTTGTCCATCCACTGCAACTAGATCATATTATTTATCACCATATAGGATCGCAATAATGTAAGAATGCACCCAAGTGGAGAAAACATGAAACACATCAAACTGTATATTATAACGAAGATTATAGGTTATTAATGTTTTTAGGAAACAACTCTGTACAATCATTAGGCCTATTTACAAACACAATTATTGAACTCACAATTATTTATCAAATGTGTAGTTGGAAGGAATCTGTTCATTATTTGCTATGTTCAACGTATTTGTTCAAGAGTCAGTCACTGCAAAACAATGCTCTGACCTGCTCAGAATATTAAAAAAGAGGAGCTTTCTTTAATATGATAAACAGAAGTAGATAAATATCGAGGTGAAACACGACTGTGATTGGTTGTAAAACAAAATTCATTGAAACGTGATTGGTCATTGACTCCCATTTGGGGCATGAGTTAAATAGTCACGCATATTCCATTGTTGGGTTAGGCTCTTGGACCTTTGAAATGTAATATTTGGAAAATGTTATTTTATTTTCATTCCTAGAAATCTCATCATCATCATCATCATAGTACATTCACGAATTTAGGCCATTTGTTGACCTGTTTCGGCCTCAAGAGAAACACCATCCAGAAGTCTTTTGAGTGGACGTCCTGGTCTTCTTCTTCCTGCAGGTTGATATCTTAACATTAGTTTGGGTATTCTGTGATCTTCCATTCGATGAACATGTTGTATCCATCTTGACTTATAATCAGAAATTTTGTTTTCTAAAGATTCCATGTGTAATTCTTCTAAGATGTCTTCATTTTTTTTGTGATCTAGTAGTGTGTATCCTGCAGTCCTCCGAAGATATCTCATTTCAGCAGATCTAAGTCTCTGTATATCCTTCTGTTTCAACGTCCATACTTCGCTACCATACAAAAGAGTTGGAAGAGCCAGTGTTTTATACACTTTCAGTCTTGAATGCTTTTGGACTAACTGTGGCTTGAAGATAGAATTTATTAACCCTAAAATTCTTAAAAATTTAGATATTTTTGCATTTACATCCTTTTCTTCTTCATATGAGATATTCCATCCTAGATATGTAAAATTATTCACCTGCTCCAAAATTTTATTGTCCAGTACAATTTTACTTCTGACAGGATCTACACCTTGAAATGCCATAATTTTTGTTTTTTCTGTAGATATCTTTAATCCATATTCTTCTGTAATTTTGTTAAGTTCATACAGACCTTTCTGTAGATTCCTAGAAATCTTACATTTTTAATTATGAAATAATTTATTAGCAAATGTTTTGTTTATTTTATTAATTTTTGCAGCATTTTAAATCGCCAAGAATAATGTTGGCACAATAAAAAAAAATCCCAAATATGTTTTCAGTCCACAAATATTGGATAAAGATAGGTTATATGTGATATATTATAACACTAAATAAAGGTTCTAATACTTCTTTCCAACACAATTTATTTCGTATGTTCAGAAAAAGGAATAGTGTTCCTCATAAATGTGCACTGAAACTGAAATTTAAAAAGGAACTATTAATTATATCTTTAAATAAATTAAATACTCGTATTTGATCATCAAATAAAGACTATCTCTAAGTTACCAAACTTTATTCCAATCCATAAATAAACATCAAAGAAAATACCGATAAAACTCATTAAAATTCTGTTGAGGTAAATACTTATAAAGTAAAATATTAAAACAGATACCTGGCAGGTGCCGCAGTTCTCAACTAGGTTAATTAAAAAAATTAAGAATTGTAGGCCTTTCGGAATCCGGCTTCCATCTTCTGCAGAAGGATATGCGCTACTAACTGTTGTTGTTTAGCGACGCTTTTGACATCAGAGGCCTTCTAGTGTCGCAAAACAACAACAGATAGTAGCTCAAATCCTTCTGCTGAAGATGGAAGTCGGTTTCCGAAAGGCCCATATTTCTTAAACGTTTAAAAAATGAATCTAGTTGAGGGCGAAGGCACTTGCCACCCATTTATTCTAATATTTTATTTCGTAAAAATAAAGTCATCATCATCTGCATTCATGGATTAGGTCTCTTGACCCGTTCCGACTTCAGCCCATCTCTTTCTAGGTCTGCCCACATCTCGGGTGCCTTTAGGTTTGTATTTTGTTATTTGTTTTAGATGTAAAAATAAAGTATTTTTAAAATAGTGAAATCATACTTTGAATTAAAACTTGAGAATGAAATATCATATTCTAAAGGTCTAATCACATAAGCATGTCTCAGAATCTAAATATCAATGACACGTTTCCTAAAAAAAGTGTGTTCTAATGCCACCCACTACACTTTTCTCGTGCTTCGGGTTCCGCGCTGAACGGATAGATAGCGTTAACGTGATCTATTTTCAATTTACATCATTTTGGCAGACTACTTTACGTATATGATGTATATTGTATTGTGTAGGGAGATGAGTGTGGGATGATATGTATGTGTGTAGTGTAAAGTGTGTTGTATGAGGGCACTTGATGAAGGAGAAAGTCGGTGCCGGCACGTAGTCTGCTTATGTCGAAAAGAACCAAGGGGCCACCAGGATTAACGTCCCCATTCGAGAAATGAATAACTATTAACAGTACCACAATGCATTATCAGCATATATATGTATATAATTTGCTTAACTGTTATGTTAGCCACTAGATGTCAGTCGGAACAAATTTCCGCTACCTCTTGTGTGAATTGAGAATACTACATGTATAAGAAAAATGTATGTTCGTGTTGGAATTCTTGGGTAGCTCAGGTCGTTAGAGCGCTAAACGTACAGAGTTCAGAGACTCGGGTTCAAATCCCGACTCAAGCATTCATTTTTCATATCATATTTGCCTTCATTGCCAAATGTCAAAAATATAGCTATAACATCTATATATACAAGCATTACTGCTATAAAGTAAATATTCTCTTTAAAAAAATTGCTTAACTGTTATGTTAGCCACTAGATGTCAGTCGGAACAAATTTACGCTACTCTCGTGTGAATTGAGAATACTACATGTATAAGATAAATGTATGTTTGTGTTGGAATTCTTAGGTAGCCCATGTCGTTAGAGCGTTAAACGTACAGAGTTTAGAGATTCGGGTTCAAATCCCGACTCAAGCATTCATTTTTTCTTTTCATATATATATATATATATATATATATATACTGCGGAGGGATTTCAATTGAATCCGGGAATCTGAGAAGCCAAAATGTCCTGATAATTTTAAACCTTTGTAAGACACCGTATCTTACGTTTTTACCCGATTACAAGGCAGACCTAGAAGACTCTTGGTCTACAAGCCAGCTGCTGGCTTCACATTCATATATATACATATTGAGCCAGTACAGAGGTCAGAATGTCGGTTACCAATCCTTTGTAGCTAATTATTTTTTCGACCTGGAGCCGTACTTATCGTAGCTATCCATATTCCAAGAGTGGGAACGGGTTCCCTATTGGCCGAAAATCCATAGAGAATAGAACCAACTTGTAGCTATGCACATGGAATGTCTTAACCAGCTCTGCTACAGCGGAGTAATAACATTTATTTATTTCAAAAATTATTATTATCAGTAGTGAAAGTGATTATGCACTCACCCTTTAACTTCGGATCTCTATTTTGCTTCTCGATAACTCATGGTGAACGAACAGTAGCCAGGGTATGGTTTCCTCTGGATTTCTCCAGCTTTCCCTTGTAAAAAACCTCATCCATTTGTTTTCATCTGCTCAGCAATGATAGGAACTTTATCTCATCGTTAAAATACCATTACACCGGAAACTGTTTTATTTTAATTTTCCTTTGTAGGTACGTTTACGGCACACCACTTGGGCCTTAAAATGTCACTCCCTGCCGGAAGAGAACTTTAAACTTCATATCACATGTATATTTTTCTCTCCGTATGAGTGATGAACTCAATGCTGGGGCCACCTTGGAGGCAATACGAACATTTTAGACAATACATAGCATTCACTCATACATCTATATGAAAAGGCGATTGTGATGACTATGATGACCAGATGGACTTCTGGGACTACTTTTTAAGTCTAAAAAAATGCTGATGTTTGTCTTACAGGATTTCGCTCCCAGGATATTTGTCCCGATCGGGGATCGAAACCCGGCCCCTCTATGTTTGTACGTGCATAGAGGAGGACGTGTAGCTATAATTATATCACTGTATCTCAAATTTAATACCAGTAAAGTATTTTCACTACAGGTCTTAAGAAGCTTTTGTGGTAATAAGACGATACTTTTTCATTTTTCTAGGCAATTTTCACGTGATGTCAGCTGGGTTATTATCTCTGCGTGATGATCGAATTTACTTTCGGAACATATGTTGATACTCATGATCCCAATATCGTGGTGCGGGCATAAAGTTTAGGTCAGTTTAAAAATCCTGACCCAACCGATTCTCGAACCCGCGCCTTAGCCTAACTAAATACGATACAATTTTCCACCTGTCAAATATCAATAATCACTGGAAAATGTTACCTATTTTATTTAGTGCAAATTTAAATGAAAGAAGCTATAGCTCGTCTTTAAGTGAATATGGCTTACAATAAGAAAAATAGGAGTTCCTGACCTTCGAGTGGTAACAAATGTTATAAAAATATTTAAACATCTATCTTTGCAGTAAGCAGATAAGGAACAAGCTGTATTTTTAATAGGAGACGGATTTAACAAATAATATAAGCTCTTGCACTGACTTCTAAGAAATGATCGATAAGTTGATAAGCGCCTACAATTTGTCATTACACTTAGCAAACTTTTTATAGGAGGGCATTCCGAACTCTTCGCGTACTTCTGCACTTAAGCGAGACTCTTATCGGTTTTATCAACAGACGGAAAATTATACATTTTCTGACAAGTGAGTGTCCTATCTATGCAGAATATCAAAATGGCCCGTAAATTGAAAATATACCAAATTAACAACTTCTATCCGCCTAACGCAAAACCTGAAGCAGTGGATGGCGTTGGAACACACACACACACACACACACACACACACACACACACACATTACATATAATGGTAAATGCAGAAAATTGGTTAAACGTGGGCAGGTTTCTTACCATAACGCAGAAAAAAAATTGAATAAATAAAATAAATTATATTTGATATTACTAAATAATTATAATTAGTTTATTTGTTTAATATGCACTCTACAATAATTGTACTATTAAGTATTGTTTTGGTTTATTTTACGTTATTACTAGACATTGATGCCTGGGGGATTACTGTCGGAAGCACGTACGTCTTGCTACCCACGTGAATAATTTGTAAATAACTATGTTTAATACAGTACAATATATGGCGAGTGTACAACCAGAGTGAACTAAGTGACATATTGTTAATTTTTCAGTAGAAGATAATTAAGTTTGAAACCTCATCACATCGTAACCGCAAAAGATAATGACCTGAAACTTTAAAAGGCAAATATTTTGTGTTTTCTAAATGACAGAAAATACACGTGACCAATATATTCCACTTTGATATATATGAAAATAGTGGTTACTTTTGCTACAGCAATCACATAGTTCAGTTTGGCGGAATGAAGTACCGCATGTCGTTGATAATAGTTCACTTTAGTTGAACACACTCTGATCTTTTAGTGATTACCAGGGATGCAATACATCTAAATTCACTATAAATAATAATTATATTTTTAAAAATATTTTTCATCATATTTTGTTATCTTCTAGTATAGTTTGTACATATTTTATTAGTAATATTGTTTCCAGTGTATTCATAAACATAGCTTTACATACACGAACATTCTCAGAACCCACATGCAAATAATATTCTCTTGATTAGACTTTCCGACTGTCTTTTCTTCTACGTTTAATTGCAACTACTTTAACAGATTTTGCTAGTATGGCTGTTTGTGTTTCCCAGGAAGAATTGCTAAAGAACATATCAACATTATTTTTCCGCTGTTCAAAAGTGATTTTGTCTCTACATTTCCAGCGACAGTTGCAGTCAAAGTCCTTGCAAACAATTATTATCTCATCATCTTCAAAAACTATCTCCGGCTGTTCCGCCTCATGTTAACTGGTCTCTCCATAGCTTCTTCGGGCTTCCAAGATCTCTCTTCACGTTAGGGCTGAAGGTAAACAATTTTTGAGGTAGTCTTTCATTGGATATCTGTGATAAGTGCCCGTACCACTAGTTATATTGGTAAACGTTTATGGTTTTCAGTGAGGGCTCTGGTGTTCAAAATTTCTCGGACGTCAACATTCCGTTTATGATAAAACAGAGTGGGGACTTAGCAGTCTCAACTCAGCAGCGTCTATTCTTCGGACTTTATTTTATGTCAAAGTCCATGTTACCGATCCATATTACGAAGTTGGGATCGCCATTGCTTTATTGAATTTTACAATTGATTCTGATGTGACTTTTCTTTATAATGCTGATTTTATTGTAGACCTGAAAGTTGTTGAAATTTGGCTAATTTTATCTCAACATTCTGGAGATTATGCAGGGGAGATTACATCATCATCATCATCATCATCATCATCATCATCATAGTACATTCACGAATTTAGGCCATTTGTTGACCTGTTTCGGCCTCAAGAGAAACACCATCCAGAAGTCTTTTGAGTGGACGTCCTGGTCTTCTTCTTCCTGCAGGTTGATATCTTAACATTAGTTTGGGTATTCTGTGATCTTCCATTCGATGAACATGTTGTATCCATCTTGACTTATAATCAGAAATTTTGTTTTCTAAAGATTCCATGTGTAATTCTTCTAAGATGTCTTCATTTTTTTTTTGTGATCTAGTAGTGTGTATCCTGCAGTCCTCCGAAGATATCTCATTTCAGCAGATCTAAGTCTCTGTATATCCTTCTGTTTCAACGTCCATACTTCGCTACCATACAAAAGAGTTGGAAGAGCCAATGTTTAATACACTTTCAGTCTTGAATGCTTTTGGACTAACTGTGGCTTGAAGATAGAATTTATTAACCCTAAAATTCTTAAAAATTTAGATATTTTTGCATTTACATCCTTTTCTTCTTCATATGAGATATTGCATCCTAGATATGTAAAATTATTCACCTGCTCCAAAATTTTATTGTCCAGTACAATTTTACTTCTGACAGGATCTACACCTTGAAATGCCATAATTTTTGTTTTTTCTGTAGATATCTTTAATCCATATTCTTCTGTAATTTTGTTAAGTTCATACAGACCTTTCTGTAGATTATCTTCGGAATTTGCTATTATTATTTGGTCATCTGCAAACAATAGGGTGTTTAATTTTCTATTTTCTGATATTCTTATTCCAAATTTATATGTTTTGTTCCAGCAACATATTACTTCATTGATATAAATTGCAAAGAGTTTTGGAGATAGGGGGCAGCCTTGTCTCACACCACGATTTATAATTCCTTCTTCAGAAAATCTGTTATTTAATTTAATCTTTATGGTGTTGTCTTTGTAAATATTTTGTATGTTCTGCCGAAGTAAATTTGGTATATTTCTGTCTTCCAATATATTTAAGAGTTTTGATCTCTTGACTGTGTCGAATGCTTTTTCAAAATCTATGACATTACCGATGTAATTGAATTCTTTGACTTGTTCTGTTACACTGCTTATTAATAAAAAATAGATCTTTGTGAATTTTTTATCAATTGTCATTTTTATTTTTATTTTCAGTGATCATCATAATATAATACTGTTTAGCATAAAGTGTATTATACCGCTTTTTGTAAATTGTCTTCAGAATTAGCTAAATAATCTGATCATCTGCATAAGTCATGTATTAAGTGGGTTGTGATAATCAAGCAGTGTATTGTTATTTCAGTTTCTCAAGTCTATTGGCTTATAATTTATATAAATGTTGAACAGGGTTGGGAGCATTAGACTGCCCTGTTTCATCCCTTGGTTTACCTTGGTTATATATATATATATATATATATATAGGCCTATATACTTGGATAGAAGGGGTACAAGAAGCTATGAATATCAGAGGAATGGAGGAAGATCAATGGATGGACAGAGAGGAATGGCGTTTGGTTTCCGGAAGACGGCGGCAGCTGCCATGATACCGGATGATGGTGATATATATATATATATATATATATATATATATATATATAATGGCAATCAGAGACTATAATAAGCGTTCGTAATTAATTAATGTATATTGATGTTATGATCGGAAACAGAGAATATTGTTTTATTTTTATTTCGCCTGGGGTTGAGATTTAGAAATAAATGCGTTCGGCAACGGATCCTCTAAAGACCAAATATTGTACATATCTGTCTGTCTGTATACTCTCGTAGATTTACATTCGTACTATTTTGCGGGAGTTAATTTACCCAAATTATTCCCATACAGACGTCAGGTAATGGAAGTAGTTATCTAATTGCCCCAAATTTACAGCTAGTAGGTAACCAAGATATTACCTGGTCGAAAAAGGCGATTAAATTTGCTCAGAGACTGTATTTAAGTTTCCGAACCCAAAAAAACTTCAGTCTCGACATCCAGTGAATAGGCCTATCCTTTGGATGTTTCCATCCTAAAATAAATCAACTCCGACTGGGTTTGAACCCATGACCCTCGGAACCAGATGCAAGGAATTTAACTCTTGGTCCAACGAGGCCGATTCAATTATTGTTTAGTCTTTAAAAATGCATTGAGAATTCTGAACTTGCGAACCTTGAAACCGGAAGACTGAGATGAATAGGACATGTGGCACGAATGGGGAATGAAAGAGGAGCTTGGAAACTTCTTATAAGATAATTAGAAAGGCCAAACACGAGATGCGGGAATAATATTGTCATAAGGATGGCAGGATTTTCCTCTACGATATTACGTAGTAAGTGAAGCACACTGAATTTGTTTAAAATTTCAAAAACTTTTTTCTTTCCACAATTATCAGTAAACTTTTGTTCACAGTTACAACTCAAAATTAATCTTCTTTTAATTTTTATAAAGTTACAACTATTTTCACAGTCACTGTTGAATACGTTTGCCACAATTTCTCGCTCACTTAACACGCGAGAATGACTTGGGTCTCGCCTCCGACCACTTTTTATAGGCGCGAGGAAACTTCTAGAAATTGCTTCGAGATATTTCGAAGCCAGAATCCTCTGACCACGGATCTTTCGCGAAGCGGAGGGAGACGTCGGTAAGACACTCCAGACACTTCTGCCGGTTTGTGAGGGCCCTCTATCTCGCGATTACCGCCCAGCCCACGCAATTCAAATGTCGCTATGCGACACGTAACAATCATCATCAACAAATCAAGGCTTAGGTCCTTTGGCCCATTCCGACTTCAAGAGATTTGGTCTCTCCATCTAGCAAATGGTCTTCCTTGATTTCTATATCCCGTAGGTCTGTAGTTTAAAATCATTTTAGGAGGTTTATCATGTGGCATTTTTAGTAGATGTTCGTACCAATTTTGTCTTTGTTTGTCAATTTTATCTGTCAATTTATAAATATTTAATTGATCTCTTATCTCTGAACTTTTTTCTGGTCCATAAGAGTGTAGCTGGTCGTTGGCCTTAAAAATCTCATCTCCGCTGCCTCTATGTTTCTCCTATCTTTACGAGTCAAAGTTCAATTTTCACTGCCATACATAATAGTAGGAACGGCCATGACATTATTAAATTTCAGTTGAGCGTCTTGAGTTATTGTATTAATTATAATTTGATGGAATAATGGAAAACATTAAATCAGAATAGGGATATTTGGGAAACAAATGTCTGCGCGACCATGAACTTACGGTTTGGATAGTGCCAGTGAATTAGTTACTTATATCAATGAGGTACACAATTTGGAAATTTAAGTTACAGTGCTTGTAAAATTGGAACCATGATTAAGCAGGCGCTTTATATATTTAATAACAAGATAAGAGATATTGCCCTTGGCCTCTCCATTATGTCAATGAGAAATAATATATAACTACAGTAATGGAAAATAACAGAGCATTTAACGAATAAAACATCTCTAAGGTAGAAAGGAGAATATGTGATGTAACTATTCAATTCATTTATGTATGATTTTTGTTATTATCGTCATCATCATAAACGAATCCATTTTTGGCCACGGTAAACCTAACGAAGATGGTCTTGATCTTTCCACCGATGTTTTGGTCTTCCTTGGTCCACATGTCCAGTTGGAGTATATTGGAACGCCAATTTTGGAAGTCTATTTCTTTATGGTTTTTGTTATAATGGATAAAAACATAAGAGTATAATCTGAATTTTGAAACAAATTCATAAAAAAATCTGTAACAAATTCATAAACAAATCTGTAAAATTACTAGAAGTGGATCTTGAAACTAAGTTAAATTAAAAAAAGTTACTTATGTACATATATTTAAGAGCATACCAATTTAATTATCTCACTTCAATTTGACATTTGAGACAGAATTGGATATGTTCGACAAGATTGCAAAATTTAATAAAACCGCAGGGACAATATAATGAACTATAGTACAGAAACACACTCGCACTCGTATATTTGACTGCTTGCGAGGAATGACCCTGCGAAAAAGTGGTGGAAGTATAATAACAGCTAGCGAGAAGACTGCATAACAGTGAATTACATGGTGGTCTTTATAGGAAGCCAGATATAATGAGAACAGTTAAGTCTCGTAGACTGCGATGGGCAGGACATGTGGCACGAATGGGGAATGAAAGACGTGCATGGAAGCTTCTTATAGCAAAACCAGAGGAAAAACGCCCAGTTGGTAGACCTAGGATGGGTGGGAGAATAACATTAACTATGATTTGAGGGAAGTAGATTATACAGGGGATGATTGGAAAACATTCGCTCAGGATAGGGATATATGGAGAGCTTATGTCCGCGCGGCCATTAACCTATGGGTTCGATAGTGCCAGTGAGTTAGTTAGTTAGCGATATGAGGTTCATGTGCCGAACAAGCAAGCTGTACTTGGCAAGTTCATAGAAGAAATGATGGATGACATCTATGAGAAATTGCATATGGCACCCATAATAGATTACATCCATCAGTATGAACAGAACTGGCGTCAACATCAGGACCATATGTCCAGATATATCCCTGATCTCGCGCCTTCAGATTTCGATACATGGTCTATTTCGTTTATGACATTTTGGAAACACTGAAGCTATGGAAGCGAGTCTCAACGAATACGCTTGTGGGATAAAAAACTGCGCTGAAATATAACTCAAGATTATCTGATAGTCTGTACTTTGAAAATTATTTTAATTTCTTGTCAGAAATAATCCAAATATTAAAAAAAAACTAATTTACCTATCTTACCTAAGATAATATCTATAGATAAGAGTGAATTTTTTATTGGAAGTGAAATTCTTCCAATTATTTGTTTTTAAACTAATGGTGTAATGATATGGTGATTCGGCCTTTTCTGAAATCTGCCTGTTATTTTATTTCCACATCACTATATTCTTTTTCCGCAAAACGTTTTTATAAAATCCATAGATTCTACTGATGGTTTTTCGCAGTAATTCGTCTATAGTTTTCACATAGGCATTTATTTCCCTTTTTTTATAACTGATGTAAGTAATATATTCCAATAATTTGGGATGTCTTCTCCTAGGAGCCTATACACCTTTCACAAACGATTGTTATTAATTCAAATAATATGTCAGTTCCTGATTTAATAATTTCTGCAGGAATTTCTCCAGCTACACTTTCCTTGTTATTTTTTTTAAAGATCTAATAATTTTCATAATTTGAAAGCCTGCAATAATTGTTTCTATTAAATTCCTTTTTTTTCTACTTATCCTGTCATGTTTACAAAAACATTCTGCCAATATTCAGTTCATTTATTCAAATAAGCACCTCATCGTTCAAGTGGAATAATGAAACGTACTACTACTACTACTACTACTACTAATCCATCCATAGTAATTCTACCCGAAGGCAGGTCCTTCACTGCATTCATAGCATTTTCATGCTATGCTTGCAGCTATACTAGGGAATTGTGTAGGTGTGGTAGCTTCCCGTTGCTTTCCACACCGGTGAAGGATGATGATAATGATAAGGATGATGATGATAAAGATGATGGCCATATGATTTCGGGGACCGTTTGGGCCTTAAAGTTTTCCTGACATTTGTCTTACAGGTGAGGAAAAACCCCGATAAAAACCTCACCCAGAAAAACTGCCCCGACCGGGGATCGAACCCGGGCGTGACAAGGCAGCACGCTACCTCGAGACCACAGCGGTGGACCTACTATTACTACTACATAATAATAACATATGTAATATTAAAATATAATTATGCGGTATTACTATCCGAATAAGTGTTAAAATAACTGTTTAATTAGTTCTATTAATTAATGACACGGTAGATACAACACGTTTAATGAACGAGTATTGATGAAGGGAGAATTTCTTCGAATAAAATTCTAAGCGGAAAATTGTCCATAGACGCCATTTTTCAGAGTAGAAGTTCTACGATTCGCATAGGACTTGTATCTAATTTTATAGCAGTTAGAGTAAAGTCTGTATTCGATCTACCACACATGATATGTGGAGACTTCTCACCGCTGTAATGTGATTGGTCTTTTACAAGAATGGAGTACACTGCACTTATGTTCTGATGAAATACAACATTGTGTAAATAAAAATGGTATGATCAAAGAAAATTTTAAATGCACACAAAAGAGTAATAAAAATATCTAGCGTTTCCTTAAAAAATACCCATAGAAACGTCTGTAATCAGAGGCAATGTAGTCTTCCTCCTAAAAAAACAGATTTATGGTCAATGTATCAGGTTTATCGATTTTAGGGCATGGCCCTAAAAACGAATTCAACTATTGTAATGAGGAAATAAATACTCTTTTACGCTTTACAAAATATTCAATACATTGTGTATAAAATGACAATCAGGACCAAGCAATTGGTATATTCATTAAATATATTCAAGTATGATTGACAGATAGGTGGAAAATTCTGCGGACATCACTTAAATGTTGGCCGCGAGCGATCCGTTTTGTTTCTCCTTTACAGATAGAACCCCAGGATAATTCAACAATAATAGTTTTAAATAATCAATTGAGTTGGTGTGAACTTGATGAAAATCCATATTTATTAAATTTGAAAATTTAAATAAATATTGTTGTATTGTTGCTTAGATCAGTTGGAACACAATTCATAATTTGTTAACATGTCTGAAGAAGGTACAGTGTACCGAAACAGCTGTCACTGAATTATATAATAAATATGAAAATCAAATAAAACTACGTTTTATTTTTATTTAATTAATAATAGTTTTAGTAAATATTAGTGACCGCCCTGCAATCTATGTTGGAATGATTAAATGCGAGCGGAAACTCCTATGTTGCATGAATCCTGAACTAATTAGCAGGTGGCGCTTTTAATCGTAGTAATGAGTACCAGACGCTTGTTCTGGGGGTAAAGGCGGCCGTCACGTAGGGCTGACAACCCGGCTGACATAAAGTGCCGATTGTCTAGAAAAAGTGGGAGCCTTAACCTCCTACTACCCCAAGGGCCTCTGGGTCTGTTGTGGGATCACTTTACTTTAAAGAAAGAAAATCTACAAGAATATATAAGGGACATCTATCTTGAATAACACCATAAAAAGTAATCATTCAATGGTACTATCGAACATGGAGGCTCATGGTCATGAGGTCATAAGCTCTCCGTGCATTCCTATTCCGAGCTAACATTTCCAAACATTCCTTATATAATTCGCCTTCCTCGTTATATTAAAGCTGTTTAAGGCGGCATACGTTTGTGCAGAGATACTGGATTTGCGCTGATTTGAATCCCCATGGGGAAGACTTTTTTTATGGAGTTTCGAACAATATGGGATGGGTGCCTATCCAACGTCGTGAGGAATTTGGGTAGCTGAAATAAGTAGCAGCTTCAAATAGAGAAAAAACAGCAGTAACGATAGGCCACATATCATTCCTACACAAATGGACAATCTTTACCTATCTTATAAAATAACATTTTAAATCTCGCGGCCAGGAGAGGTGATGGTGTACAATTTCCAATCGCTTGAATATGCACCATATTCCTGCATTAAATTACAAACATCTCCGCAGTACATATGTTGAGAAGGCATATGTTACTGTTGATACCGATTCGTCCGTCGGATGGGGACGTTAAGCCTGGCGGCCTCCTTGGTGCTTTACGAAAGGAGTGGACTAAGTGCCGGCATCGGGTTTCGCCTTCTCTCTTCTTATCATCAATCGCTCCATAGAACACAATTTACGTTACACAAACATACGAAAGGAGTGGACTAAGTGTCGGCATCGGGTTTCGCCTTCTCTCTTCTTATCATCAATCGCTCCATAGAACACAATTCACGATACACAAACTTACACTTACATTCATCTTAAACTCTTCTGAATACACAATACAAGAGTACACTATCTACGTAAATTGATCTGCCGAAGTGGTTCGTATATTGAAAACAGGCCATATTAACGCCATCTACCCCCCCCCCCCCCCCCCAGTGCGGAACCCGAAGCACGTAACATGAAGTGGATGACATTAGAACACACACATACAAAAAGCACAAATATACGGTTAGTCAAAGCCATGTTGGTTAGATTTTTAATTTTGAGACTAATGTGTGTTATTGTTTTAGTTTTAGCGTATTCCCGGCTATGTTATTATACCCATATTAGTTTATCATATTAATTTACAACCGTTTTTTAATTAGCATCAAATATTATAATCTTCTGTAAACAATATTTTTTGTTGCATTTACAAATATTACTGTTTATATGCAATATATAGATAATATACACAATGTCTAGGAAAAGTGCAAAACAATTTAGTTTTATATTTTGCTAAAAACAGACCAGCATTGCATACAACTCCTAGTAATGTTATATAAAGCCTGAATTTTGTACTGCGCCATTAACATACACATATAAATGGTTTTGTTGTCTCGAATTTATTTTCAAATGGTCTAATTACTTTTGTTCATTTACAGGCGATAAAACTATTTATTTCCGAGATGACGACGAGTTCCTAATACGATTTCTCAGGCCTACGAAGTTTTATCCAGAAAGTGCACTTGCTCTGGTAAGTAATCATAGTAATTATAAAGTTTAAACGTATTGTATGGAATAATACAACTGTAGAGTAAAATAAAATAAAGTAGTGCAGTAGTTGATTTATTTTTATTCAATATAAATTTCATCTTTATTTTAAGATTTGAAAAATTAGGTTAAATGAAAAATAATATTTTTCTCCTTTGAGTGAACCTTGCCTCTTCAATCATCTCCATCCATTTTTGTTCTTTTGAATCTGAATTTTCCATGTTTATACGAAGTTGCCTATTGCCATTCTAAACGTCTTTAATTCATCGTAGTCTTAGCCTTCCAACTATTTTAGCGTTTTAAGTAACCTTCGGAACTCTATTATCATTCATCCTGACAACACATTCTATTATTCTTGTTTTTATTCAATCTACAACAACAAAATCCTTATACACGGTTTTGGAACTTTATATTTGTTCGAATCAGCTAGGTACTATTTTTAAATATGGGTCCACATGTATTTCTGAGTATTTTTTTCCCCTTTATGCCAAACATTGATTTTAAATTTTCTGGAACAACCGGATAGTCACTTCCATATATCTCAACAGGCTTTATAATTGTTTTGCATGAATTAATTTTGATTTTATTGGAAACATGTCTTGCTTTTATTATAATTATTATTCAGTACATTAGCTGCTGATAATCATTACATATATATCTTTATTTTGTCATTATTCTATGTTTTTGTTAGTATTAGCAAGTATTAGATCACATCATCATTGTATTTTGTTTAGTCTGTATTTTAATAAAACCTTAAAATTGTAATATGTTCGATGTTTTCATTATTAATCTCACACATCTCAATGATGGATAAATCATATTTAAAGAGCGTATAATTTTTCTCTTTAAATATGATTGTAATATGTATCTAATTTTTGTATAATTCTACTATTCACTGGTTGAGTGGAAAAGAAGGCCTTATGGCCTTAACTCTGCCATCTAAAATAAAACATTATTATTATTATTATTATTATTATTATTATCTTTCTTCTTCCTTCCAAGTATTAGGCCAAGGCCTGTTACGATCCTATAGAAAATTTTCCCTCCAGCGTTTCATAGGACGGCCCAGTGATCTTCGTCCTCTTGGTATATAATAATAATAATAATAATAATAATAATAATAATGATAATAATAATAATAATAATATTATTATTATTATTATTATTATTATTATTATTATTATTATTATTATTATTAAAGGTAATAAATAATTGAACCCAAATGTTTGAATTTTCCCACTTTATCATAATTTTTATCATTTAATATTACATGTGTTCCGTTGTTATTTGTATTATTTATCATTTAATTAGATTTGTAAATAACCTTTCCGTGAATTTGTCTGTTGTTGCCGAACATAAGTTAACCAAGTTACAAAAGAACGTTACCGTACCTGTTTGAAACACTCACCTGACCGTAGTGGGCGGCGCCGTCAGCTGGTGGGCGGTCCAATACGCCGAGTTATTCTAATCACCTCCATGTCAGACTCCGACTGCGAATTACTGAATCAAGGAAATTTAATATAACACAATGTAACATCTATGATAGAGAGATGATCTAACTCTCACAACATCAATAGCATTACTGACTTCCATTATTACCAATCTGCGCAGGACGGCAAAGTGGTCTGCGGCGCAGGTTCTTTAATAAGTTGTACACCTATACTATCGAGTTGTATCACAATATGGCGTATGCAACCACTCCAGATATTCCCTAACATGAAGTAAAACATTTAACTGTATGACAAAAAAATATGAAATATGTTTATTTTATGATCACCATATTATATTAATACACAAACAATTCTATCGTTGCTTAATTTAAATTTAATTCGATTTAACAACTAGATTTATTTGTCCGATTCTCCCCTCTACAATCGAAAAAATAGTGACAAGGACTCGGTCTTAAAATGACCTGCGTACAACGCGGTCAAAAAATCTCCCTATAAAAATTCACAGGGCTGAGTTGTAGTAAGATGCGATATGGTTCACTCCCAACTCTTAAGCATAGATCTCTTAAGAATATGCACAGTGATCCTTGCGAAGATGACGTCATGGAAAGTAAGTGGTTTGAAGGGACATAGCTGGAAACGGGCACGTATTTTAAGGTACGCTACACTTTCGAAACAGAACGGCTTCACGGTTCAAAAGATCTGGGAATCGATACCACAGGGAGAAAGAGATGGGAGATCTAAACACAGTTGGAAAAATGATATTCAGGGATACATGAACGGAAAAAAAAAAAACTGCTTATTCAAACAGAAATGAAAATTGGGAACAGAGAAACAATCTCAGTTATAACAATGCCTAAAATAACAAATATCTTTGTGTATTTCTTTATTCAGAAAGATTAGAACTGAGCAGATGCCTATCTTTATGCACGTGATAATTATACTGATTAAATGTTTGAGTTTGATTTTATATCTGATGAATTATTATCAATTACTAACCTTGGATGTCATTGACAGATAAACATGTTTTCAGAATTTTTAACTTATATCTTAACTCCGTTGCATATGTCAGGGAAGACCATCCTTGTGCTCTTGTGGTAAGAGCTTCTGACTACAGTTCAGGATGTACCGGGTTCGATTTCTGCTCAGACCACAGGAGATTTTCTTAAGGGTGATTTTACTATGGTAGCCCATGATCTGTAATTTAAGTAAGTTTAGGTATAAGGACTCTCCTGGTTCTTCGTTATACTTTATCGCTCATCATATCATCGGGGTACAACGTAACTCCACCTTCCTGGTGCCCCAACCTCAGAAACGATTCGCAATTCCTCCAATGTCGTAAGATAACCTGGTGGGAATGAAAAAAAATAATCTTGCAAGTTTTATCTTATTTACAGTAAAAACGAATTATTACATAGTCTCTCTGACTCTTTCCTTTAATTTAACTTCTGCTTTGTATGTACTTTTACGTGCTACATACCACCTGGGACAGGTCCAGGAGAGAATTTAAAAATCTAGAACACGCAGTTTTATTTTTTGGTCACACAATGACACGGAAAGCCTCCTCGGATGAGCGATCATCTCAGTACCGAAGCCACCTCCGAGACAATACGAACATTGTAGACAAAGCACTCCTTTCTCTCATAAATTCATGTAAACAAGGCGAATATGATGTGGACGAGTGTAATGGCCAGATAATGATGTTGGGGGATTATTTGGGACTTATCATTTCCTGACTTTTGTCTAAACAGGTGAGGATAAACTCCGAAAAGAAGCCTCATTCAGAAAACGTATCCCCTACGGCGACCAAATCCGGGTCTACTGCGAACTAGGCAACAATGTTACCCCGAAACCACAACGATGTGGTGGGCAATTATATAGCATGCCTACAATATAATTACTATATACAATATATGCTGATCTAGTCTAAATTTAACAAATAAAATATAAAAAGTAAATAATAGAATAATTTTAATGAAAATAAAAATACAAATAATAGAATACATTTCATTGTTTGAAGAAGAAAAACCAATTATCCAATAAGAAGTAATTGTATAAACTTAAATTAAAAGTGTTAATTGTGCAGCAACTCCCTTGATACGAGTATGTTGAGATAGGAATTCCTGGGGCGGGCATTGACTACTCTAGAAGTAATGTTGAATAAAAAGAGGTATTGTCGAATGATATATGAATCAGGGTAAATATAAGCAGAAATGTGTTTTAGACTTTGGTTCACAAATTTATGGTTTCTCGAAGAAAATATCATCTTCGTCTTCTAAATGTAATGTCTTCATAATAATAATATAATAATAATAATACTTTATTTATTCTGGCAGAGTTAAGGCCATAAGGCCCTCTCTTCCACTCAATCTCTTCTTTCAGCTATTTCTTCTTAGTCGTGTCATTTTATAACTTCTGTTATTCTCTTCTTTCAGTTACGCTTTTCATTTCTTCTCATTTAAAAATATTTCGGGGAATTTATTGTAATGAGATAGGGTCTATATGAAAAAAAAAATGATTTTGAAGGTTATTTTGCTATTTTTTTGATAAACTATATAGCCTATCTGCAATGTTGCAAAGTCTCCTTGCGAAATTCTAAAATAAATGTTTCATCTCTTTTAATTTAATTTTTAATTAAACCAACCACCTTAAAATTGTAAATTCTGAAAAAAAAAATTGTAGGATTCCAAATCCAAACAAATCCATTTATTTTATTATTCGAATAGTTGCTTGTAGCAATTATTTATTTGGAATGACTCCAGAATAGAGAGGTATTATAGGCCCTGTATAATAAAATAATTGAATTCACTTTTACTTACACCAGACTGAAACTTAAAAGATAACAAACTAACCCCTCCTAACCTTTTATATGCCCTTTTGTCTAGCGTAGGTTATCAGTAAGGTCACATTTCGGTTATATTTTTGGTCCTTCCCCCTATTCTAAAGTTTAGCCGTTCATTTTTATAGTACATTGAATCTAATATTAAATGAAAATAGATAACAGAAACAAAAGTACTTTCTGCGCTTTATAGTTGTATATTTATTGTTATAATGACTAGACATAAACTTTGTTCATTAAGATAATATTTCATTGTCAATATCAATGACACTCACTGTAATTGATAACAGTTTATCAAACATTAAATCAGTTTGATTTTCAAAATCTAATCAACATATCACATGCATAGATGTAAGAATTTGCGAATGAGAGTCTGCGAGATATTTGTATTATCTTTAAAAATTTAATCCAAGGAATTCCTACGTAAAATTTACATACTTATATTTCTTCCAATTTGTATGTCGGTTATTTTATTGTTATGGAATATTGTGTATTATAAAGTACGGTGTAAAATATACTCTCGCAGCTCAGTTACTATCAGGCGAACGAATCAAGTCGAATCATAACAAATTATACGTATTTGGTGTAGCCTAAACCTATTTCAGAACTTACAGTTTGTTGAGTAGTAAGAAATACATCACTAAATCCTGGAATTCTGCTCTTTTTACACGCTTCATATTAGCTTGACCTGTATCTGTCTATCTGTGTAACGGGATCTTTCAACACGATTTTCACCCACTTAAAAACATTGGATCGACTTGAAACTTTGCATACTTGTAAAGGACCAATGGCAATAGAACAATTTCATAATTTGTTTTCTAAGATCCTGGCCAGGATCATCAAGACATCAAAAAAATTAAGACCGGTATAATAGGTTGCGGACTTATCGACTTTTCAGTCCATCGTTGTAAGAAATTAATATTATATCCTCTGGTAGCTCAGTTGATACAGCGGTGGACTGTAGTGGTATATAATTTCAGTAATCCATAGGTCGCTGGTTCAAATCCGGCCCGGAGGATTATTTTAGAAGAATATTACATTTAGCTCATTCTACAATAGTATCGAATTTAAAGATATTTACATTTGTATCTTATTCTGTAAAATATTAATGACAATTTTGTAAACTTACCACATTGTAATTTATCCAAAAAATATGAGAAGGATACGATTAACTGCAACTATTTATCTATATTAAAATATTCAAAAAATATTATAATAATGTTAGATAATAATAATTTAAAAAAATATAATTATATTCGTGCCTAGACACTACAAATATCGTAAGCAATTACATTTTCATGGAATTCCGGTTTATGACAATCAATTAAATTAAAAATTTAAAAAATAAATAATAGTCTTAAAAAAACTGAAACAACACGCTTTATTATAAAACCAAACTAAAAAATAGAATAGTTTATAAAAACTAAAACAATACGCTTTATTAGAAAACCGAACTAAAAAATGAAAAATAATGTTAATTTCCAACACGCTTGGGATAAAATTAAAGTGGTTAACAAAAAAAATCATCTCCAACACATCTACAAAAAATAATTTTACCATCAAAAGCATGGGGTGCTTTCTTATGGTTTTTACTTTTTCTTCTTAGAGACTTTACTTTTAACAATATATGTTTATTATCAAATATATTAATTGATATAGAGCACTCCACGCTTTTGATGGTAAAATTATTTTCTTGTAGATAACTCTAGTTTTATTCTAGATGTTTGGAGATGATTTTTTTTGTTGACCACTTTAATTTTATACCAAGCGTGTTGGAAATTAAAATTATTTTTCATTTTTTAGTTCGGTTTTCTAATAAAGCGTGTTGTTTTAGTTTTTTTAAACTATTATTTATTTGTGTACATATTTTATGTGATTTAGTTTTCGGCATATCCTCGAAAAAAAGTATGGAAATTGCCGCGTGACAGTCTAGCAACACAACTGTACTGTAATATTTACACACTCCGAAGGATAAAGGTTCTCTGTTCCCTGCGCATGGAAGTAAACGGGACTGCAGTTGATGTAGTTTACACATTTATAAATGTCACATTGTACCTAATAGTAAATAGTTTATTTTACCTGATGGAGTTAAGAGAGTAAAGTAAAATACATTTTACCAGGGTAAAATTATACAGAGATTAACAATTATGAATTATCCAAAACTTGTTTTATAGTATACAATAGGCATAACGTGCTCCTAATTTGAGAATAAAGTTCTTAGAAAAAAATTGGAGCAAAGAGAGACGAAGAGACAGACGAAAGAGAAGACGACATAGTAGTTAGTAATTTAATTTTTATGGGTAAATCGGATGTAATAAAAAACAGTTACATAGATTGCGATGGACAAGACATATGGTACGAACAGAACATGAAAGTAGAAAAGAGTAACTTCCTGTAAGAAAACCAGAGGGAAAGCGCCCAGTAGGTAGGCCAAGCATGAAATGGGAGAATAACATTAACCATAATTTAAGGGAGGTGAATTATACAGCGAATGATTGGAAAATATTATGTTTTAGGATAAGGATGTATGGAGAGCATATGTTCTCGCGACCACGAATCTCCGGGTTAGATAGTACCACGAGTGAGTTATTTATATTAGCAAAATCGATCCTTCAGAATATACTTTTGAAGTTTTCATGTTTTCCAAAATTTTGTGATTTTTCGTGTTTTTAATTATGAGTTTCCCATTAATATAATTTTTTGCACGATAGTGCGTCCTGCGTTCAATTTCCTAAATTTTGGGGTTGCCAACCTATAAATAACTAAATAACTATAATGTAATATTACAAATTACAATATAATGTAATATTACAAATTACCTACCTAGGGCCGGAAGTAAAACCACTGCCCTTTTATGTATACAATGTATATACAAAAATATACCAAAAAGGTAGTGTTAATATTGATACCTTCTTTTGAATTTATCGTCGTCTTCAGCATTGAATTTCTGACCACAAACTCGCTGGAGTCATTAATGTTTCACTACTGAGCACGAAATAAGGATCTTTTTTTCTCTCACTTACAATACAATTCTCCTCCAGCCACTTTCTGAATTAAATGCATATTTTTCAATTATCTTGATTTAGAATTCTTTGGCACTAAAGAAGCACACCCAATTTCCCACACATCTTCAATTTCGTCATTTTGATTAGAGTCATTCATACTTGCCGCCATTTTATTTGGTGTCACGCCTGCTGTACTCTCAACTAAATTATTTTCGGCATTTAGCGTGTATAGATTGGTCAGATTACTAACGCCAGTCAGTTGTTTATAACGAACGCAAATATTTACAATGGATATGTTATTATTTTATTATTATTTATTATTTTGTAAACACCATCGTGCAAAAATAATGTAGAACACACGTTTGTGAAATGTTTTACAAAAGCTCTCGCTATCGCTCGGTTTTTAATAACTTCCTCGCATCTGTAAAAACCACTTTCCAACTTCGCATTATTATATACTATTAAGCAATACGCTGCGACTAAAGCAGATATTTAATGCATTTTTAAAAATAAGTATAGTCTTAAAATGTTACAAAATTCTTCTTCTTCTTCCTTCCAAGTATTAGGCCAAGGCCTGTTACGATCCTATAGAAGATTTTCCCTCCAGCATTTCATAGAACGGCCCAGTGATCTTCGTCTTCTTGGTATATAATCATAAACAACTTTGGGGATCCGATTTGAACTCATTCTTTCAAGATGATGTTTCCAATTTAGTTGGTACTGTTTAATATATTCCAAAATTGGCGTAGTCTTCAATTCTTTTAAGATATCGGTGTTCCTTTTCCGATCCCATCTGGTGTAACCCGCTGTTCTGCGCATGAATCTCATTTCACAAGCCGTTATTCTGCTTTCATGTTGTCTTTTTAGTGTCCATGCTTCACTACCATAGGTCAACACGGGTCTAGCCAAAGTGTTATATAAACGTAATCTGGTGTTTTTTGTACAAGGGATGGTTTCATAACTTAATTAATAATTCCCAAACTTTTATTATAACTAGTAATTTTTTCAGGGATATCCTTTTCATCCCAGATAGAGAGATAATATCCAAAATATTTAAATTGATTAGGTCTCTCTAAAATTTTATTCTGGAGACAGATTTTACTTTGTATGGGGTCCTTCCCATGAAATGCCATAATTTTAGTTTTGTTAATTGATATTTTCATATTAAATTTGGCACCTATTTTTTGAAAATTATAAATTGACCGTTGCAAATCATTTTCGGAAAGTGCCAGAAGAGCTAAATCGTCTGCAAAAAGAATAGCATCGAGTTTGAGGTTCCTATTGATGGGTATATATCCCCGTTGTGTTTTCCTCCATTCGTTTATTATTCTATTCATATATATATATATATATATATATATATATATATATATATATAATGAAAAGCACCGGCGAAAGTCCACATCCCTGTCTTACTCCAGTGTTGGTCGTTTCCCAAGAAGATAATTACCCATCTTGTTTAACAGAGATTTCATTATCTTTATAGATGTTGAAGATATTAGTAATATATTGTTGTGGAACGTTATCATCAGCTGTTACAAAATAAACGTGATATTATGGTAAAAATAGATTTCAAATAATGTTGATTGTAGTATATACCACGTTCAAAGGGACCCTTTTAAAACATTGAGAGAAAATAATTTCAAGTGAGGGTTTCGTGGCCGACGTTCAAAAGAATAATTAAATGTAAACACATAACTAATCAACTCACTAGCACTATCGATTCTGAAGGTTAATATTAGCACAGACATAAGCTCTACATACATCCGTATCCTGAGCTAATATTTTTATTCATGTCCTGTAAAACTCGTCTCCCTCAATTCATGTTTAATATTACTCGTTCTTGGTCTACTCACTGGGCGTTTTCCCTCTGGTTTTCCTACAAGAAGATTCCATGCCCGTCTTACATACTCTATTTATTCTATATGTTCTGCTTCTCACAGTATATTTAACCTGGTTTTCCCATAAATATCATATAGCACACTGTTATGTATTTTTGTTTATATTCAACTATCCGTTCATCTTTCATGGTCCAAAAATCTTCCTACGAACATATTTGCTCCTCCTTTGAAAGTAAGGGACCTTGACTACTTAGTTCGAGTTTTCCTTCTGGTTTTCCTGCCCTTCTTTCATTCTCTATTTGTATAAAATGTCTTGTCAATCGCAGTTTATTTTACTTTTCTTATTTCAACTGGTTTTCTCACAAAGATCACGTAACTCACTTTTTAAAAAGTTTTCTTCATTCATCTGTCTTTTCGTCTTTCGTTGGTCCAAAAATTTTCCTAACAAGTTTATTTTAAAATATTCGTAACCTTTTTACTTCCCTTGAAAAATAACTAATGTTTCGCAACCATATAATTGGATGATTAATAGTTTTATATAATTTTAGTCTAATTTTTTTAGAGATGTTTGAACAAGTGTGTCTGTAATACATAATTGCATGCGTTTCAAGATTTCAGCCTATTGATTGATAAAAATAGATCAACGAATAAAGTATAATTACAAAAGCGAATTAATTATTTAATGATAGATGCTTCATTGTCAATTGTAAACATTTATACTATTTTCAGCTTTTCCCCCCCTCCCTATCTCTATATTTTAACATTTATACTCGATCGAACTTTTATGCCGAGTTATCTAGTTAATTTTTTTGTAAATGTTCGTATATTATACTTTCCTCAACTTAACTCTATTGTATTATAAAGGAAGTTCGGGTAATGTGGATCCTAATGTTTGAGTGGACCCTGTTAATATCTTCTTTACTTGGTGTTTCCCACGAACAGAAAATATTTTTAATTCTTTCCCTCGTCAACTTTGACGGGTTCAAGGCCAGTTACTTTTATTTTTTGTGCGAAGAAGGGTTTATTTGTGATATTTATGAAAATAACCAAATTAAAATTTTTCAAGCTATGAATTAATTCTTAATTTCTGCTATTGAATATTACAAATGTTGAAAAAAGCTCATACATATATTGTATTATGTAGATGCTGTTTTAATATACTGACGGGTTTGGTTTGATATTATGTGACATGGTGGCTGTATAAAATAATATTAAACATAACAAAGGAATTCGGTTAATGTGGACCCTCCACGAGGACCTGGATTCACTTTACACGAATACGTCTATTTTATTAATGAGGATGCTATCTGTAGAAACTTAATTGACTTTATTTAATATCCTTTTAAATTTACTAAACCGAAAGACCGTCGCTTTCTGCAGTTGAATGACGTGTGAATGTTATAATCAACAATATTTTTCAAAACATTAAATAAATATCAACGCTTTTTAATTATGATCAGTCATAAATATTTTCAGATTAATCTGTGCCTCTCTGTATAATTTAATAGAGTAAATAAACTTAAAAATAAATAATAGTTTTAAAAAATTTAAAAAACACGCTTTATTAGAAAACCGAACTAAAAAAAATGAAAAACAATTTTAATTTCCAACACGCTTGGGATAAAATTAAAGTGGCCAACAAAAAAAAATCATCTGCAACACATAGAATAAAACTAGAGTTATCAACAAAAATAAAATCATTTTACCATCAAAAGCGTGGGGTGCTCTATATCAATTAATATGTTTGATAATAAACAGATATTGATAAAAGTAAAGTCTCTAAGAAGAAAATGTAAAAATCATAAAAGCACCCCACGCTTTTGATGGTAAAATGATTTTCTTTTTGTTGATAACTCTAGTTTTATTCTATGTGTGTTGCAGATGATTTTTTTATTGACCACTTTAATTTTATCCCAAGCGTATTTGAAATTAAAATTATTTTCCATTTTTTAGTTCGGTTTTCTAATAAAGCGTGTTGTTTTAGTTTTTTAAAACTATTATTTATTTTTTATTTGTTAGTTTTAATATTTTACAGAATAAGATAAAATCTTTAAATTCGATACTATTGTAGTATGAGCTAAAAGTAATACTCTTCTAAAAAAATTCTCCCGACCGGATTTGAACCAGCGACCTATGGATTACTGAAATTATATACCCCTAGAGTTCACCGCTCTACCAAATGAGCTCTTACAACGATTGACTAAAAAGTCGACAAGTCCGCAACCTATACCAATTTTCATTTTTTTGATTTTCTGATTATTCTGGCCAGGATTTTAGGAACAAAATATGAAATTATTGTATTGTCACGGGTTCTTCACAAGTATACAAAGTTTCAAGTCGATCCAATGTTTCTAAATGGGTGAAAATCGTGTTCAAAGATTCCGTTACATAGATACAAAGACTTTTTTTTTCTGATGATTCTGGCCAGGATTTCGAAAAAAAAAAAAGAAATGAAATTGTTGTATTGTTACGGGACCTTTACAAGTATACAAAGATTCAAGTCGATCCAATGATTTTAAGTGTGTGAAAATCGCGTTGAAAGATTCCGTTACATAGATAGATAGATATATACAGGTCAAGCTAATATAAAGCATGTAATAGACTAAAATCAAAGGCTGACTTTAGGGTCCGCTTTATCCGAATATAGAGGATAAAGTGGACCTTTCTTGTAATGTAAAAAAGTTATAAAGGTGTTTCCACATTTTAATACAATAACAATGCTATTTCATAGTTATAACACTAATAATAATCATTGTAATTAAACAAAATACAAATACCTTAATTAAAATAAGAAAAACAACAATTTCAAAACAGGGGTCCAAATTACCCGCAATTCCTCTATAATTTATCCAGACGACCAACATAGCATAGATCTTTCCGGCCGCAAGGAATGCATTTTACAGTGAAGTATCACAAGACCGTAACTAAATAGACGCATAGGGCGAAGAAGCCAAGCTCTCGAGATGTGCTTTAACAAGCTTCTCATCTTACTATCTGCCATGTGTATGTGGATTATTAAATACATATTTCATACGTCCCACATGGGGACTCCCTACCTGGAGATTATTAACCAAAACTAATTTAGTTACGGATGTCTACGAGTGACGTGTGGTTAGAACATCGCTTCAACGAGACATCTAGTATACACCTCAGGTAATACTTTGATGGATTAAATTGGTTATTTTTTTACAGAGGCTTTTATTCAGGCTTACGGTTCTTTTAATAGCCTGAAAATCTTCGGATTCGGGACCCATGGCTGAATTCCTCTCAGAGGACTTGTCTCTTGTGTTCTTCCACCATAAAAATCCATCTATCCCGTCCGGATTTGAATCCTCGACCCTCGGGACTAGAGGCAAGAAACAAAGCACTAGATCACAGCAGTCAACATCTACCATGAAATAGATTTTAATAGACAGATTTTCAAAATCTGAATATCAATTACGAATGTCCTCAAAATACATTTTCCAACTTATGGATACGCAAGGTATAAAGTTTCTTTCGTTATATCTCTCTATCCGCACTTCTTCCAGAATTTTTATATTTGCAATCCTTGGTGTAAACTAAAGAATTATTATTTGCTATACTATCTCTACTCTCTGTCGCTACGTATTTTTCTTCATGTGTTGTCTTCGTCTTGTACGCTATATAATATTCTGTTCCATGTTATTATTTTCAATGAATAATTGCAAATATTTAATGTATTAATTATTGTTAATTATTCATACTAACCTAATCTTGACCATTTGGTTATATTTTATAAATTATATCATTATTAATAATTTAGCGAATTCAGAAATAATATTAAATTGTTTTCATGAAAATATTTTTTTTTTACAAATCTTCATCGATCCTACAAAGTAGACAACGAAAATAGTGATGCAAAATATATATCCATCCATAGTAATTCTGCCCGAAGGCAGGTCCTTCACTGCAATCATAGCATTTTCATGCTATGCTTGCAGCTTTACTAGGGAATTGTAGGTGTGGTAGCTGCCCGTTGCTTTCCACACCGGTGAAGGATGATGATGATGATAAGGATGATAATGGCCATATGATTTCGGGGACCGTTTTCCTGACATTTGGCTTACAGGCGAGGAAAAACCCCGATAAAAACCTCACCCAGAAAAACTGCCCCGACCGGGGATCGAACCCGGGCCCGCTGCGTGACAAGGCATCACGCTACCTCGAGACCACAGCGGTGGACTATGTATATATGGACTATAAAGCTGACTTGCTGAGGAATTAGCTTAGTTTATTTTTAGTACATCACTCCTGCTGTTTCCACTATAGTCTACTACGTAGAAATGTAATTGGTTATACTCTTAAAGTCAATTTAATGTGGTTTTATGTGTGACAAGAAACCGTCAAGTGGGCAAACGTTTGTGGAGATTAAACAGTCCCCATTTCCGGGTCTAATTTAGAGGATCCACTGAAAACATAAAGACATGTTCCTGGGAACATAGAAATTAGGACTTTATATAGAAGTGGTATATTATAAATATTAACACGCGAAGAACTACATGGTCTTTATAGGAAGCCAGATATAAAAAGAACAGTTGAGTCTCGTAGACTGCGATGGGCAGGACATGTTGCACGTATGGGGATGAAAGACTTGCATGGAAGCTTCTTGTAGGAAAGCCAGAGGGAAAACACCCAGTTGGTAGACCAAGAATGAGGTGGGAGAATAACATTAACTATGATTTGAGGGAAGTAGATTATACAGGTCCCGCGCCGTAGCCGAGCGGTTAAGGTAGGAAGCCTTGGCGCAGAGCTACGGGACTTGCGCTGGTTCGAGTCTCCATGGGGGAAGAAATTTTCTCATGGTATTTCGGCCAGTATGGGACCGGTGCCCATCCAGCATCGTGAGGCAATTGGATAGCTACAATAAGTAGCGGCTCCAGGTTGAGGAACCAGCTATAACGGCTGGGGGACTCGACATGCTAACCACATGTCACCCCTACACTGGCTGTTGATCATCTACCTCTGTGATTGACACATGTGGATGTGAAGGGCCAGCAGCCGGCTGGTAAAAGGGCAACCGCTGAAAAGTGGAAATACCCTCAATCGGAATCAGATTATACAGGGAATGATTGGAAAGGATTAGCTCAGGATAGGGATGTATGGAGAGCTTATGTCTGCGCGGCCATGAACATACGGGTTCGATAGTGCCAGTGATTAAGTAAGTAAGTAACACGCGAAGAAGGCCACATAAATCTCCCTTGGATATAGTTGCTTTGCAAGAAGTTAATGGCCAGAGAAAATAGTAATAATAAAACTTTACATATTGGTACAGGGAGACCAGAATTCGAAACGGGACTTTTAATTAATTGATTTTAACTAATTTAAGTTAACAAAGGTCACTAATTTAATCTCTACTTTGTGATTATGAGATTATTCTTAACCTGCCTGCAGTATTTTTATTTTTAGTACATCACTTCTGATTTTTTCCACCATAGGCTACTACGTAGAAATTTAATCTCTGGTGCTCTAAAATAAGACTAATTCTGATTTTATAAGTGTCGTGTTTCTACTCTATGGGAATGTGATTATATTTTTGCACACTAAACTTCTTGTTCTCTAGCATAGCACACCCTAATTCCAAAGAATGTTCAAACGAATTAACCCTGATAATCGTGGCCGCGCGGACTATGTTATTCGTAAATCTGTATCCTGAGCTAACATTTTCCTAGCGTTCCCTGTACAATTCTCCTCCCCAAAATATGGTTAATACCATTCTCCTACCTGTTCTCATTCCTGATCTAACTACTGGGCGCTTTCTCTCTGGTATATTCTACAAGAATTTTCCATGCTATTTCATTTCGCTTTCGTGCCACATGTCCTGCCTGTTCATCGTACTAGTACACTGTTGTTATTATATTCTTCGCAAATTTCTTGTAGCGTAATGTTATACAGTTTTGTCCATTTCCCTTGTCTCTACCTGCTCATTGGAAAAAATAAAATAAATAAATAAACAACGCTCAAATAACCAATACAAATAAGCTGGAAATGCTCCAAATTATACAGAATCGGAAACAGTATTATCGGAGATAAAATTAACTTTAAGGAAATAATTATACAATTTGTGGCAAATAATTACAATGGTTTGGACACGTGAAGAAGATGAATGAATAAAGATTGCGAGTTAGGAGTTTGGAGTGGATTCCAAATCGGAGGGAATGAAGAAGCAGACCTAAGAAGACATAGGTAGAGGGAATTATGAGATTGTTGAAGGAGAGGGGACTGCAGAATGGTGACTGGAAGGATAGAGATGAATGGAGGAAAATTATCAGAACTTAATATTAGGCAGAGGATGATCTTGTATACATATAAAACTGTTAAATAATAACCTTGTCTCTTCGTCTCTCTTTGATCCAAAATTTTTCCATAGGTTGTCAAATCTTTTCATATTTTCTCCCCCCTTAAAGATGTTTTACATCCATATAGTGTGTATATATATATATATATATATATATATATATAGTTTAACATTTTTAAGAGAGATATTGGGATGACAAGTTCCCTGGAATGCATAATAGCATGTGTTTCCGGAGTTAAGCCCAAGTTTAATTTTGTCACTGCACCTCATACCTGTTGTTACGAATGCATAGTGTATTTTACATAGATATTAATTATTTCATGGATTATTTTAATTATTCCAAATTAAACAGTTGTTGAAATAAAGCACTTAGACATATTATATTTCAGGACAGAGTTTTGATTATGGCAGGACAAAGATTACAAGGCTAACTGTAAAATCTCTGCATTTAGATTAATGGAATGTGTAGTACAGTTAGTGGAGATGTAGGTCAAAGCTTAGTATATAACCCTGGCAAAATAGTGGACTCGTGTCTGTCTGTTGAGTGCTCTGATGGGTAAGTCTGCATACCATTTTTCTTAATAAATTCGCTCGTAACAGTTAGAAATGTAGTCAAGTATTTTAAATAGTTCAATATTATATGTCTAAGTGTAGGAGTTATCAGATAATTATTTAAAATGTAGATTAGGGTAGATTTATAAAACCCCATCTCCCTCTCTCAAATCACAAGAAAGTTCTAATGTAGGTTTTCTTAATATAAGCTTAGATTAGTTATTTAGGGTTAGAATACTTAGGGTTATTGTATTCATTATTTTATAGAAATAAAATATATAACATTAAGAATCCATTTATTTATGTTCGAAAACACGTATGCCTTTATAACTAATACATCCACATACTAACGCTCGGCTAGAACCTCATGCTACCAAAATTCCAAATCCCGAAGGTCCTTTAAGCCCTAAGAAAACCAGCAGTTCGTAATACATGTTGTTAAATATTGTTCCAAAGTTCTTGAATTCTGTAATTTCTTCAAAATTTTCCCATTTGTTTTCAAGTGACCATACCCATTTAAGAATGTATTTCTGAATGTGATCCATATAGGCCTACTTAACTTTATTCATATTGAAATATTGTCTCAGTTTCTTAGTGTTACATGTATAATTATTATTTTAATTGTATTTGTTGTAATATCGTTCTTTTTTTGTCTAGAAGAACCACAACCTTTAAGATTTTGGATTCTGGAATATTAAAATCCATAAACTTGAACCGAATTTAAACTTGTGTCCGAGTCCATTTATTTCTTCTTCTTTTTCGGCTTTCCCCCACTTATAGGTTTGCCGCCTTCAGTTTCCATTTATCTCTATCATTCCAATCTTCCTCTTCCAAATTCCTATCCTCCATTATTGTTCTGACGTAGGTTTTCCATTTCCATCTTGGTCAATCCTCTTAACAACAGATGTGGTGACATTCATTTCTCTCCAAAGGAATTCATATCTTATGTTTTTTGGAGGCTTCTTCTAAAATAATCAAATTCAACTGTTCTAATTTTATTCTTTTGTAATTCCGCCAAAGACCAAGTTTCACTTCCATATGACAAAATATTCTGTATTATGCTCTTATAAATTTTCATTTTAGTTTCCTTTGTAATATTTTTGTTCCAAATTATTCCATTTATTTACTCAGTTTAAATATCAACTCAATTTTCTTTAAAAGATAAATATTATTTTAGGAATATTTAAAAATGCTCGTCATTGCACTTGTGTAAAATCACTTGTAGCAAACACGTAACTTTTGTACCTTGAGTTTAAAAACATTTTATGTAATTTCTATTATCAGATGAAGAGAGCTGCAGAGTTCAAGAAGAACAACGCCTCCGTGTTGGAAAACATTATGCCCATAGAGGAGGAGAAATTTTTTCTAGAAAACGATGTTGTTAATGTGCTGGTAGATAGAGATCAAAATGGAAGACGAATACTCATTACTAACTGCGGATGTAAGTATATTTTAATCAATTATGTATTTTCCACTTCCCGCAATAATATATATATATATATATATATATATATATATATATTTCGAACTCTGAAACATCACACCTGTACCTATTACAAACATCTGTTATATATATATATATATATATATATATATATATATATATATATATATATATATATATATATATATACACACCCACACACACACACATACACACAGGGGTTTTCTATAAATTACTAAAGTATATATGGGGGCACGCCGTAGCATAGTGGTTAAGGCACTGAGCTACAAGCCGGAGGGGCGAGGGTTCAAGTCCCGTTGGGGTCAGGATTTTAACTGACCCAAACCCTCTGGCGGCACTATGGCCCTGGGTTCGACTCAGCCTCTAACAGAAATGAGCACCAGACGCTTGTTCTGGGGGTAAAGGCAGCCGTCACGCAGGGCTGACAATCCGGCTGACATAAAGTGCCGATTGTCTAGAAAAAGTGGAAGCCTTAACCTCCTACTACCCCAAGGGCCTCCGGGCTTGTTGTGGGATCACTTTACTTTATATATATCTCAGATGAATAAAGCATATAAGCAAAAGTAGCCTTTTAAAAAAACTGTCGTGCTGGCTCAGCTGGTAGCATAACTGCATGCCTGCTATCTGGGTTCGATAGCCGGCGAGTTGATTTTTGTTAATATTAATTCAAATAAATTAATTTAATTGTATAATTTTCAATTTCGAATCCAGGAGGGGTTGTGGTGTACAGTTTTCAAGCTAGATGTGCACCAAATTCCTGCATTGAATTGTAAATCCCTCCGCAATACATATGTTGAGAAGGCATGTGGTACTGTTGATAGTGATTTATCTGTTGTTAAACCTAACGGGCCCTTGGTGTTTTTCGATAGGAGTAGTCTAAGTTCCGGCACCGGGTTTCACTTAATCCTTTCTCTTCATCGTCATCTTTCATACAACACTTATCACTACACAAACACACAAATACACTCATCCTATGACATATACTCTTCATTTTTCACAACACAAAAAAAAATCATTATATACGTAAATGGCCTGCCAAAGTGGTGCGTAAATTGAAAATAGACCACATTAACACAATCGGTCCGCCCAGCGCGGAAACACAAAGCAGGGACAGTGCAGTGGGTGACTTTAGAACACACACACACCTTAAAAATATTTAAACTTGTGAAATTTAAGATTTTAAGAGACATATTTTACAAAAAAGTGACATGTTCAGCCATTATTATTACAGATTGTGACTTTATCGACTTTTAAATTGCAACCTACTTGTTTTACTTATCTTTATTAAAAATAGTCATTTTCTTCAGCTGCATGAAAAAAAAGCCATTTCGTTCAATTTTTTCGTTGTTCTGGGAACAGTTTAATTGTTGCCTTGTTTTATTAATTTTTGTCACTGCATGTCCCCCGGCAAGAAGGCATATGATACCATTGTTAGCCTTTTGTCTATAGGATGGATATATTAAATATGGCGATCTCTTCTGTGCGTTTCGACAGGAGTACTGTACTGTTACGTGCTAGCATTGGATTTCACATTTTCGCTTTACTTCTTCCGTATCCATCATACAACACATTTACACTACACAAGCACATTTTAAACATACACTCATCCTACACTCCTCAACTTCACTTCTCCTATGTTATGGAATGCCGAATTTCAGTTTTTGAAATTTTATTAAATAACTAGTAAACAAGTACCCCTGCCAATGAATTTGTTGTTACGAAGTACAGATTTTTAGAATTTAAAAGTCAATAATATCAAATTAGGCCTACATTGTACTATATTACATTTCATTCAACAAAAGGTTGGAAAAGGTATGAAAAAGTTATGAAAAGTCCGAATTTACTGTATGAAAATGTGGATATGATCGTTTAAATGAGATACCATATCTTCACATGTTTCTACAATGTATAATTTAAAATTAATATAAAATTATGGAATATTCACCTGAAAGGTCCGTCTCCTCAACTTAATTAATCATTTAACTGTAGCGCTTTCGGGACTTGTCCCATCATCGGCAGGATTCAAAACTGGTGTTTCACTGAAGATCTGGTAGAGGGGGTTGCATGTATTGGGTTCGTTTTCGTTTATCAGGCTGTCGTTGTGAGCTGCTTTCATGATTTCCATCTCTTCGAGTACGTTTATCTTCGCTGGATTATTTTCTCTGTGCATTACTGTTACAGTGTTTTCAATATTTAACATGCGATGTCCTTCATGGATAACGTATTTTGCATAGCTTGATTTTCCTTCTGCGTGAATGAAGTCTCGAAAATGTTCTTTGAATCTGATGTTAAAACTCCTGTTTGTCCTTCCTATATACAATTTGTAGCAGTCCTTACATGTCTGTTTATAAACTCCTTTGCTGTTGAAAATGTTATATTAATTTTGAATAATACCTCAACGGAACACATCATGAATCTTATAAAAGTTAATTTATAATTTGATCTGCGATTGTTCTGCAAATACTCCCTCGCTGACATCTGTAGGGAAATAAGCGCAATTAAATTGGCATAATTAAGAAACTTCCCACTAGGGAGCTTCCATGCTCCTGCAATGGGACGAACATGAATTGTAAGTTAAGTCCATTTAGGTATTGGATGTATATGAGCTAGAGTGCAGTATTGCATGTACGAACGGATAATGAATGTGTATATCTTGCCCACTGACACAACTTTTGAACTCAATACATATCTTCAGTACTCTATGGGACTTAACTTCCTTACATATAGTTGCGGTCGATGAATTCTTTTCAGAGGATGGAGATATCCAAGGAAGTCTTCTAGAAGGGACTTTAAGCAGTTGGTCTCGAGGCTGTAGATTTTCGGGCTCATAAAATAATATCAAATTTAGGCCTAAATTAGAGCCTCTGAGCAAAATTTAACCGGCCTTCTCCCATTCAAGTAATACTTTAGATGTTTGCTAGGTGTCTCTTCGAAGAGATTAACTAACCACTTATCACTTACTGACTTACTGACATCTTTAAGGAATAAAAAAGTAACTAAATTAGCTTGGTTAAATAACTCCCGCAAGGGAGAACCTTGTTTAGCTAACTGAGGATACAAGGTATAGACCAAAATACTGTGTCATCTAAAGAAAGTTTTAAGTGGAACCTATACTCGTTAAATGCGATTTTTTTTCGGAATATTATCATTTTACTTTTTTAATGTCCCAGGTTATCCTTTTGGACATTTCTGGTGATCTCTCCTGGCACTGGCGTAATTGTAACCCACTTCTGAGGTTGGGGCGCCTGGAAGGTGGGGTTACATTACCCCAATGATATGATGGGTGATGGTGATAGTGGTGCGCCAGGAGAGTCCTTAATCCTAAGCTTAATCTAAGATGAATATGAATGATGGTGATTGCGATGGCCATATGACGTTCGGAGACCGTTTGGGCCTTAAAGTGTCCTGACATTTGTCTTACAGGTGAGGAAAAACCCGATAAAAACCTCACCCAGGAAACTGTCCCGATCGGGGATCGAACCCGGGCCCGTTGTGTGACAAGGCAGCACGCTACCTCGAGACCACAGCGGAGGACTTTTAATGTAATACTTACTTACTCACTGGTACTAATTAACCCGTAGGTTCATGGCCGCACGGACATAAGCTCTCCATACATCCCTATCCTGAGCTAATGCTTTCCAATCATTCCCTGTATAATCTACTTCCCTCAAATCGTAGTTAATATTATTCTCCCACTTCAATCTGGGTCTACCAACTGGATGTTTTCCCTCTGGCTTTCCTATAAGAAGCTTCCATGCAAGTCTTTCATTTCCCATACGTGCAACATGTCCTGCCCATAGCAGTCTACGAGACTTAACTGTTCTTATTATATCTGGCTTCCTATAAAGACCATGTAATTCACTATTAAGCAGTCTTCTGCATTCACCTGTCTGTTCATCTCTCTTTGGTCAAACATTTTCGTAAGTACTATATTATCAAATACTAGTAATCGCCTTTCCTCCCTTAAAGTATGAGTCCATGTTTCGCACCCATATAATATAACTGGTAGAATGATAATTTTATATATTTTCAGTTTAACGTTTTTTGAAAGGAGTTGGGACATCAAAAGTTTCTGCAATGCATAATAGCACGCATTTCCAGAATCGAGCTTGTGTTTAATTTCTTTGTGCATCTCATTCCTATTTGTGATTATTGTTCCTAAGTATTTGAATTCAGCCACTTCCTCAAAATTTCCCACATTTGTCATTAGGTGTCCATTTCCATTTACATAATGTATTTCTACGTGTGACCATATATTTAGTTTTATTGATATTTACTTCCAGTCCTAATTTCTTAGTGTTACTCAATAGTGTGTGCGTGTTGTCCTTTATTATCTCATCGCTATCGGCCATATAAATTAAGATAAAATAGCAAATGCAGAACATTAGAAATATTATCTTATTTTTACAGCACTTTGGGATCCCAGTAAAGTGACGGCAGATCAGATATTTAGAGTGTTTTATCTGATACATTTGGGAGCTCTTAAGGAGCCAGAATCACAAATCTGCGGAACTGTAGTCATTATGGATTTTGATGGACTGGGCTTAAAACAAGTACGGGGGCTTACACCGACTTTCTCATTGAGGCTGCTAACATTCATTCAGGTATTGACAAGTTCTTTATTTCATAGCTTTTATACTCTTCAGTTATACTCACTTTATTTATGGATTCTAGTGCATATGATAATATACCGTAATTCATATATATATATATATATATATATATATATATATAGGCTATATATATATATCTTACAATTGTTAAATGCATCATTACGTATGGAGCAGAATTTTGGCCAAATAAGTACCTTTTGGCAATGGAAATGGATTTTATGCGAAGGGCCGCAAGAATTTCAAGAAGAGAAAAAATTAGGAACTCAGTTATAAGGGAGAAAATGAAGATTTAATACACTATTTTAGATTATATTAAAACTCAGCAATTAAGATGGTACGGACATGTCCAGCGAATGGAAGAGTACCGACTACCAAAATCTGTTTTGGAATGGAAACATGATGGAAGACGAAGCAGAGGAAGACCTAAAACCTCCTGGAATCAGGGAATATGTTTATGTGTGAAAGAGAAACATCTACAACCAGGAGATTGGATGGATCGACAAAATTGGCTATTAGGAATCGGACGATGTCAAAGACATTAATCAACCGATGATCTATCTATCTATAAACGAACAAATTATTATAGCAGTATGTGGATAACGACTTGAGCAATATATATCATGGGTTTACAAGGAAGGTATTAAGTCCTAAAAAGTAGTTTTCACATAAATTGACTGTAAAGCTCGAATGGTATTCTATTTTTTTCACAAATTGTGTTAATTGAATAATTTCAATTTCTTCAAATTCTGTAGCGACTTTCTCACTTTGTGGAATCGATAACAAATGAAAAATATAATAACTTAAACTTCGGAATTTCTTTATCAGTCATGCGCTGTACATTTCCTACCTTTTTTTAATAATACTGTATTCAATTTAGTTTAAAAAACGTTTATACAATTCGTCAATACTGTACAGTATATCGCATTCTCCAGACACTATTTTCTCAATAGATATTCATGAAAACAATTTCTGTAAGCGTAGATTTTCAAGTTCGTATTAAATTAATCCCTCATATTAGACCAATTACATCCCTAGGTAATAGCAATAATTCGAATATTCAAAGAATAAAATTTGATCAAAATCGGATAGCTTTGTATATAGGAAGAAGTCAATATTTTAAAAGGTATTATAAAACACAGTTCAGATTACTATCTCAAAGATTAAAAGTATCAAAATATGTACATGAGATCTCAGTCGTCCTATACTATTTATAATTTTACCTTGTAGGCTTTTCGGAACATGTTCCATCATTAGCTTTTCAAATGACAGGGTAAACCTTGTGAGTTAAATTTCCGTATAAAAGTTTCTTATTATTCACAAAATAACAAAAGCTGAAATGAGATATCTTCGGAGGACTGCAGGATACACACTACTAGATCACAAAAAAATGAAGACATCTTAGAAGAATTACATATGGAATCTTTAGAAAACAAAATTTCTGATTATAAGTCATGATGGATACAACATGTTCATCGAATGGAAGATCACAGAATACCCAAACTAACGTTAAGATATCAACCTGCAGGAAGAAGAAGACCAGGACGTCCACTCAAAAGACTTCTGGATGGTGTTTCTCTTGAGGCCGAAACAGGTCAACAAATGGCCTAAATTCGTGAATGTACTATGATGATGATGATTATTCACAAAAGTATTTTAAAATTTCAATTTCTTCAAATTCTGTATCGACTATTCTCACTGTGTGGAATCGATAAAAAATTAAAAATACAATAACTTCAACAAATTTGAACAATAACTTGAACTGGGAAAACCATTTAAAACACGATAAAAAAGATTGATTACAAAACTGATAATAAATTAAAAATAGAATTTTAATTGAAATAGAAAACACAGATATAATGCGAACATAAAGGCGTGTAAGTCTACAAAGTTAAATGCTACAGTTGTGATACATTTTATATCGGTAGAAGAGATTTTAATTCAAGGTTTAACGAGCATTTTAAATATTTTGAATTCAATGACGTAAATCAAGTTTTGGTAAATATATAATAAAAACAGTTCACAATACAACATTCTACGATTCTATGCAGAGAGAATATTAACTAAAGAATAAACTTCCTTGAAGAAATTGAAATTTTAAAATAAATCAAGAATAAGAACCTACCTAACGAGAATACGCCCAACCTGAAACCTTTATACAGAATTCTAAAGAAAACATTTAGAACCTTTCAAAAAGTGGATGATTCGAAATGCCTTTAAAATGTTTAAACTCTGGATTTATAATTAGTTGAGGATAGCTGAGAATTCAGATGCATATTTTACTATTTTTAAATCGTTGTTCTGATAGAAACTCACTAAATCAGTCTTCAAGTATAATTTATTGCAATATTAATATATTTTAATAAGTGAATCATCCATAATTTTTTAGTTCTGCACATTGATCATGATGCCACGTAACCAAATCCAGACTTAACGTCCCTTGATTTTTTCTTTGGTGGGACATCAAAAGTATAATGTATGAAACTCGAATTACCACCAGAGATTATATGACTGCCCGAATCAATTATGCCTTTCATCACATCAAACATGTTACTGTCAAGTTCAATAGAGTTGGACGGTCGTTACTGTGAAGGTATAAAGTGTGTAATGAGACAAAAGACACACTGTTTAAACACACACTTGTAAACTAACAAAACAAGCCTTTCAACTGTAAAATGTATGTTATTTGAAATCGTTTTTGTTTAATGTCTGAACCTTACGAGTGAGCAGTTTAACCAAGGCGCAGAACTCATACACGACATGTTTGGGAGTATATGTTCCGCAACAAAAAATGATTGTCCTTATATGATCTTTCGTTCCTAAAAGTTCATATATAATTTATTTATGGGACTTAATTATTCAGTAATTATGAAGAATCGATTATGTCCAACATAAACAGTAATAACTTAACAATAATCTAATATTTATACACCGGTCACAACTTAAAATCATACATAAATAACTTACCCTAACTTTATATTTTGTGTCTGTTTTATCGTTGTTATTAGTTAAGTCACATTTAGGAAGTGGCGGCTCATAGAATCAGATGATGATAGTTGCACTTAAAATTAAAATATAACCGATTAAATAATTTTATCATTTATATTTTATATGTTCAAAGTGTACCAAGTAATTATGCAAAGCGATTTTGTCCAATTGTTGAGCTGTAATCATAGTACCCAAAAATACAATGACGGTACTGAAAACATTTAGTATATTATGTTGTTTTGAAGTTTCTCTGCTAGAGATTTAAATCTTTAACTCAAGAGTGAGTCCACAGATTTCCTCTAGTAAATAAAATGGAAGGTGAACAATAGATTGCATTGTTCAATTCAGAACCTCACAGACAGTTATGCCTTTCATACCGGTATACGTCCTGTCTGAAAATTCGTGGGAATTGTCTGTTTTTACATTGTAAACGTCTGTTTTATATTAAAGCCTGTCATGGGTCTTCCCAGGGTTTTTATTTTCAATGTTTCTTCAATTGAAAATATCGAAAACTGTTAAGATAATAAAGCAGTTATTCTATTCTCTATTTTAAATTTTTAGAAAAAGCAGTAATACACTCCATAAACATCTCAAGAATCTGGCATTTTTTGCGAAACTGCAACTTAGATAGCTACTAATAGCTAGGTTTTACGAAGAGGTGCGAGGATGCGCGCGCAGAAGAAACGAACGAAGATTTATACTGTCCACATAGTAAAAGATTTGCATTGGGTCCACGTCACGACTCATAGTCGGAAATTATATCTTAAGATTTCGTTTACATTAAAAAATAACTTTTTTGAAATCTTATTAAGGAGAGAATACGTTATTTTGAAACTGGTGGTTGCATAAACTTACAAAACTCCGTAAAAACCGCCCTTATATTTAGTTTATAATTTCGCGCCATATATCTTTTCTTCATTATTACTGATTATTCAAATGCAATCAAATACTTTTTAAAAATATTAGAACAAGTAGTATATAGATCTTGAAGTAAATGTTTTACAATATGGAGAAATTGTAATGTTTTTCACCATTAATTTACTTGCAGGATGCAATGCCGCTAAGACTGAAGGAAGTTCATATTATAAATCAGCCATTCCTGTTCAATATGGTGTGGGCGATGTTCAAGCCTTTTATTCGAGAAAAGCTGAAGAAGAGAGTAAGTACTGAGTACATTCACGACATTTTCGTATTACAGATTTTATTTAGGACATTGCATACAAAATTATCACATTTTATTTCAATTTTAATTAATTATTATTATTTCAGGTGACTATTTAACTCATGCCACAAATGCTAGTCAATGACCAATCACGTTTCAATGAATGTTGTTTTACAACCAATGACAGTCGTGTTTCACCTCGCTCTTTATCGATTTCTCTTTATCAGCTCCTGCTTTTGTGATAAAGAAAGCTCCTCCTTTTTAATGTTCTGAACAGATGAAAGCATTATTTTTCTCCAACAAATACATTGAATATAGCAAATAATGAAAAGATTCCTTGATTTTACTGAGTTGTTTACTAAAAAAATAAATCAATAACCCGTAATGTTGATTATGATATATAGTTTGATGTGTTTCATTATTTCTCCACTTGGGTGCACTCTTACAATATTGCGATATTATTTGGCAATAAATAATATGATCAAGGTACAGTGAATGAACATAAACTCACATTTCTGGTTTGTTTTCAAACTTCGCCGTTTACATTAAATATATAAATATTTTAAAATAACTATGGTTAAACAATGATTTGTGAGTAAACAGCTTAATTTTATTCGTTAAATAATCCTAACAAATGCCACTCTTGATTTCCAAATTCTCTACATAAATTCACTCCTCACTTCGTGAGTCCTGAATTTATCGATAATTTGGAAATCACTCGTGGCGTTACTTATGATAAATAAAGCAAATTATTTTTTTTCATGCTCTAAAATTTACAAATATGTGCTAAAAGTTAAAAAAATTATATTTCATATTCACACAATGTAACATGTTGTAGGCCTAACAAGGAAACGTACACAAGCATTCTATTCGCAAATCACTACTGGTCGTCGTCAGTTTGGTATATCTTCTTCTTGTAAGCCCATGTTTCCCTTAACAGAGATTTAGGCGCTCTCTCCCTACAGGGAAGAATTTGAACCATATTAATTTAGTTTCACTTGTTTTCGTATAGATGTCACTTCAGTAGTCCGTGGTCAGCGTTCCGCCTCATCTAGGAAACCAAGGTAGTACTAAGACGGGAAAATGCGGTAAATTTTGCTTAGAGGCCTTTTCATTCAGGCTTAAGGATCTTGTAAGAGCATGAAAATCTTCAGACTCGGGACCCATGGCTTAAAGTCCCTCCCGGAGGACTTGCTCCTTGGATTTTTCCATCCTAAAAAAATCCATCGACCTCGGCCGAGTTTGAACCCGCGACCCTCGGGACAAGAGTTTGGTACATAATAAATTAAATCTCTAAATTGTCGATTATAGGTAACACAGCTCGAAATTAAAAATTACTGTTCCACGTCATATCAAACGAGCAATGAACTGAAGACTTTACATATTGCATTGAAAAAAATCAAAATATGTTAATATATGTATACATATACCCCATACGTCTCGCATGGGGACACGAGTGTTCCCTAGCGGGAGTTTCTTAATTAGGCTAATTTAGTTATGCTTATTTACCTATATATATAAACGAGTGACATGTGGTTAGCATATCTCCTCAATGAGACATCTAGTAAGCAGCTAAGGTATTACTTGGATGGATGAAGGTCGTTAAATTTTATAAGAAGGCCTTTTTATTCAGGCTTTCGGTTCTTTTATGAGTCTCAAAATCGTCAGACTCGAGACCCACGGCTTAAATGTCCCTCCCGGAGGATTTGTTCCTTGGATTTTTGGATCTTAAAAATCCATCATCCCCGGCCGGGTTTAAATTCATGATCCTCGGGACTAGAGGCAAGGAAAATAACCACAAGACTACCGCGGCCGACGTTAATAATTTATATATATATATATATATATATATATCCATCCATAGTAATTCTGCCCGAAGGCAGGTCCTTCACTGTAATCATAGGATTTCCATGCTATGCTTGCAGCTTTACTAGGGAATTGTGTAGGTGTGGTAGCTTCCCGTTGCTTTCCACATATATATATATATATATATATATATATATATATATATATATATATATAAAGTCTAATAAAACATTTTTTTGGAAAACCAATAAAAGTGGAAAATTGTTGAAAACATAAAATACGCGTTTTCGACAAAATATTTGGAAATATATATGTCCATAAAATAAAATAAAAACGTGTTTTTATGTTAAATAAAACTTGACTTGTGTGGTTTGAAAGTTTCACGCAGCACAATTAAATCAATTTGGAACACTTTACTTTTAAAAACGTTTGATTCAGATGAAGTTTATCTATGTTAGATATTATTTTACCAACAATATGTATTTATCTGTCCATATTCGTATATCCCAACGTGAGGCAAGGGTACTTCATTGCAGCAGTTATTTAATCGAGGCTAATATAATTACTTTTATTTTCTTACGGATGTCAGTGAGTGACAAGTTGTTAGCTCCTTATCTCAAAGAGACATCTAGTAGGCAACTAAAGTATTGTATACCGGCAGATGGAAAATAAGCAGATTTAATTTTCCCTCAGATGCTCTAATTTATACACGAGGTTCTTTCAGGAGCCCGAAAATTTTCGACTCAATATCCATGGGTTGAAAGTCCTTTGGACGACTTGTCCTTCCTAAAAAAATCATCACAACAGCCGGGTTTGAAAATGAACGTATTTATTTACCTTAAAATCCATTCCTAGTAATTAAAATCACAATAATTATATTATATATTATAATAATAAAGAAGGATGTGCACAAACCGTACAGATATTAGTGCAATGTTCTTGCTATAAGAAACGATTGATTTACATACTTTTTATAATTTAAAATATGATATCTTTCACATTTATTTGAACACAAATCACATATGCACTTGTTATTTGGTTCGTTAAAAAGTTATGTTGGATCATAGCTTGGACTGTCAATGATGTAGTGACATAACACATTACACAGATCGACTTTGTCCATCGTGTGTCTTGCAACACACAGGTTGCATAGAATGCCGGTGGTATGTCCTTTTTCTTCTCTTGCAGGTCTTGTAAAAGTACATTGTAGGCTTTACTAGATGGAATGAGTAGTGTTCTCTGCAGATTTTATTATTATTATTATTATTATTACATTAGCGTTTATATTAGTGTTGCTAACATCAACAAAGTGTAATAACTATACACTAGACAATTAAGATTGACCAAAATAATTATTTTACAATGTACATTATGAAAACAAAACATTGAAAGGAAATAAAAAAAAGGAAGTTAGAAAACTAATGATTAAATAAAAAAAACTCTTTTATCGTTCCCATACAGATGATTTCATAGGATGCATTTGGAACCTTTTGAGCTATTTTAACTATTTTCTTAGGGCCTAAACTTTTGCACATGTTGGCAAAGGAGGTTATGGTTCCTCTTGATCTCACCATCAGATGTATAACTTCTATATTTGAATCTTGGAATTTTTCTTTATACATACATTTATAACTTTTCTTTGTTTCATTTTAGATGTTCTTCCATGGAAACAAAATGGAGTCATTGCACAAACATATCGATCCCAATTTCCTTCCTGCCAATTATGGAGGAAAACTGCCTAAGATCAATTATTCCAGTGTTGAATGGTATCCTGTGATCAGAGGCCTCGACGATGATATCAAAGGTAAATTAACTAAATCTTTATCATTATTTAAAAGAATAAAGTTCTTAATTTTGATCACAGCTAATTTTTTACAATTAATTAAAACTTTAAAAATAACATAATTTTAAGAAAAAATAGTTCAGTATGGTCAATGTAGTGAGAAACCATCCCCTAATTTTGAAATAGAACATGCAATAGTGTCTTTAGATGAAAAAGAGGGCGATTAACACAATTATATAAATCAGAAGTTGGCATAGGCCTAGGCTTGTGATGTAGCTGTTATTAGGGGTTAATGAAGGAATGCAAAAACCAACAAATTTTATATTAAAAAACACAAAAACTGGTACTGCATGTAAATATTAATAAAACAAGATATTAATACTTTTTGAATTCTACACTGTTGAAGTTATTAAGTAAAATGTTAACATCTTAAAGGCCATTCCTCATATATCAGCGAGCCTCAACTAAAATATTTAAAAAACAAAAGTGAGCAAAATTATGAAGAAGTGGGGACAATAATTACAAACAGGAATCAAACACAGGCTCAAATCTGGAAACGCATGGTATTATGCATTACGGGACACTTGTCCAAACTTCTATAAAAAATGTTGAAGTACTACTTACTACACATCTATCTATCTATCTATCTATAATGGCACAGCCCTTTGTTGAGCCTTAGCCTCTCCTTTGTAAGTAGTTACTAGAGCAAGTTAATTTTTAGTTACCTTATTTGCTCGTAGATGTCATGCGGTCAACACACCAATAAGACATCTAACAGGTAAATAAGGTATTACTAGGATGTTGATGTCGGTAAATTTTGCTTAGGGGCCTTTTTATTCAGTCTTACGGATCTTTTTACGAGCCTGAAAATCTTCAGACTCTGGACCCACAGAACTTGCTCCTTAGATTTTTCCGTCCTAAAAAAAGTTCATCGACCTCGGCCGGGGTTGAACCCGCGACTCTCGGAATTAGAGGTAAGGAGCATAACCACTAGGCCACCGTGGTAGACTACTTACTACCCATGGATATAAATATTAAGTAGGGCCTCCTTACTTACTTACTCACTGGCACTATCGAACCCGTAGGTTCATGGCCGCGCGGACATACGCTCTCCATACATCCCTATCCTGAGCTAATGCTTTCCAATCATTCCCTGTATAATCTACTTCCCTCAAATCATAGTTAATGTTATTCTCCCACCTCATTCTTGGTCTACCAACTGGGCGTTTTCCCTCTGGCTTTCCTACAAGAAGCTTCTATGCAAGTCTTTCATTCCCCATACGTGCAACATGTCCTGCCCATCGCAGTCTACGAGACTTAACTGTTCTTATTATATCTGGCTTCCTATAAAGACCATGTAGTTCATTGTTATGTAGTCTTCTCCATTCACCTGTCTGTTCATCTCTCTTTGGTCCAAAAATTTTCCTAAGTACTTTATTCTCAAATACTTGTAATCTCCTTTCCTCCCTTAAAGTAAGAGTCCATGTTTCGCACCCATATAATATAACTGGTAGAATAATAGTTTTATATATTTTCAGTTTAACGTTTTTTGAAAGGAGTTGGGATATCAAGAGTCTCTGCAATGCATAATAGCACGCATTTCCAGAATTGAGCCTATGTTTAATTTCTTTATGCATCTCATTCCTATTTGTGATTATTGTTCCTAGGTATTTGAATTCAGCCACTTCCTCAAAATTTCCCTCATTTGTCATTAGCTGTCCATTTCCATTATATAATGCATTTCTACATGTGACCATATATTTAGTTTTATTGATATTTACTTCCAGTCCTAATTTCTTAGTGTTACTCAATAGTGTGTGCGTGTTGTCCTTTAGTATCTCCTCGCTATCGGCCAATAATACTACATCATCAGCATAAACTAACAGCTTATTAATACCATTCAGTTGTAAGCCTTCCTCATTCTCTAAAGATTTAATGGCATGCTCTAGTACAAAATTAAATAGTAGAGGAGATAGTGCATCTCCTTGCTTCAACCCATACTGGATTTCAAAAGTGTCCGAAAACTGTTTGCCTACACGCACCCTACTCTTTGTGCCATTTAGACACATTCGTATAAGTCTAACTAACTTTTTAGGAATTCCGAACTCCAGCAGGATACTATATAACTTCTCCCTCTTAATTGAATCATATGCTTTTTTGAAGTCTACATATAGTTGATGTACAGTACCATTATATTCCCATTTCTTTTCTAAAATCTGTCTTATACTAAAAATCTGATCTGTTGTAGACCTGTTTCTTCTAAATGCACATTGATGATCTCCTAGAATGTCATCAATATAGGGAGTAAGTCTGCTTACTAATATATTTGTTAGAATTTTGTACGAAGTTGAAAGTAATGAGATGCCCCTGTAGTTGTTGCAATCAGTTTTATCTCCTTTCTTATAAATTGGTACTATAATTGATTCCTTCCATTCATCTGGAAGAGCTTCTTTTTCCCAAATCATACTAAGCAACCAGCATATCTTGTCCATCAATTTTTTTCCCCCTGATTTTATCAGTTCTGCTGGTATCTCATCCGAACCTGATGCTTTATACAGCTTCAATTTTTCTATCGCCATTTCAACCTCTAATGCACTTGGTTCTACGATTAACATTTCTGCTGTCTGAAAATTATCCCCTTCAATATCCTGTTCTGTATGTACATTTAATAATTGATTAAAGTAACTTTCCATCTATTTAATATACTCCTGGAATATGCAATCATATCCCCATTTTCATTCCGAATTATGTTTGTTCTAGCCTGAAAACCTTTCTTCTCTATCCTGATTCCCTGACATAATTCTCTAATATTCCTATTTTTGGCATTCATTTCAAGATCATTAATCTTCTCTCTCAGATATTCCCTCTTTTTACTCTTTAGTAACCTTGTGGTTTCCCGTCTGACACTACCCAATTGCTCCAAATTTACCTCATTTGGCTCATGTAACCATTTCATTTTTGCTTGCTTTCGTTTCTTTACAATGTCGGCACATTCCTCATCAAACCATTTCTTGTTTTGCCTCTTTTTCAAGTGACCAATGCTTTCTGATGCTGACAATTTAATAGTATCTCTTATAGCCTCCCATTCTTTATTTATATCAGTTTCTTCTTCGTTTGCCACAATGTCATCTGAAGATTTCAGTACTTCGAATCTACTAGCAATTTTAATTTGGTATTCTTGCTGCATTTGATCATTTTTCAAGTTTGTTTAATTCAAATTTTACAGAATCATCCTTAGCATTTGTTCCTCTCATTAGCGATAGCAGACGTCTGATTTTCACCCTGACCAGGTGATGATCCGAATTGCAGTCTGTCCCTCTAACTGATCTAACATCAATGATGCTACTGTGCCAGCGTTTGTCCACTAATACGTGATCTATCTGGTTTCAAGTTTTGCCATCTGGAGACCTCCAGGTGTATTTATAAATATCCTTATGCTGAAATGTTGTGCTCTTAACAATGAGATTCTTTGATGTGGCAAAGGTGACTAATCTAACCCCCATTGTCGTTACTACCTTCATGAAGACTGAATTTGCCTATTGTTGGTTTGAATATATCTTCCCGCCCCACTTTTGCATTAAAATCTCCTAAGACAATTTTCATATGATATCGTGAAAGGCTATCAAATACGCATTCTAATTCTTCATAGAACCCATCCTTCATCTTGTCGTCTTTATCTTCTGTGGGAGCATGTACATTTACAATTATAAAATCATGCCGTTTACCCTTTAGAATTATGTATGATATCCTATCACTGACAAACTTAATATCTCGGATGGTGGATAAGATCCTCCTTCGGACTAAAAAATCCCTTCCAAATGCAGGTCTTTCTGCACCCCCGTAGTATAATGCAAAGCTTCCTGATTCCTGACTACCTTCTCCTGGCCACCTAACTTCCTGTAAAGCGACTATATCCAAGGGTGATTTACCTAATTCACGGGTTAATATCTCTAGTGCCCCGCTATTGTATAAAGTCCTAACATTCCATGTTCCTAGGAACATGTCCCTATGTTTGAGCCTTTGGCATGGGTTCCCTGAAGTAGTCCCCACCCGGAGAACCGAATGGGGGACTATTTGACCTCCAGAAAATTTTACCCCAGTTGAACCCATGTCCGCATTTCTTGACGGTTGTATTTTTACGGTGAAAGATCGTCACTCTTTCGACCAAGGTACTTTTTTCGTCTGGCTTTTCACCGTCGACCAGTCCGGCATGGGTAACCCTATCGGCAGCAATGCTACCGCCGGCATAGCTCTCAGGATCATTTAAGCACACAAGCCACTCCACCACGACAAGGTAAAGATACCATGGAGGGAAGTAGGGCCTACATGATATAAAATTAATCTCTAGGATGGGTGAAATTTGCCCATTAATATTTTCTAACTAGTGCCACCAAGGTTCATTTTGGAGAGGAACATATTGTTTTTTCTAAAAAAATAGTATCTTGACAAAAACTATTTTATATTTCGTTTCAATTTTAGTTTCTAAAAATAAGATACAAAGATACATTTATAGACATTTTTGTCAAAATACATATTTTTGAAAATAGAAAAAAAAATTATCTGCAAAATTAAATTGGTGACAGCAGTTAGAAATATTAATGGTTACATTTCACCCATTCTAATGTTTAATTTTTATATTCTATGCTTAACGTTTATGACTATGTATTGCAGTGGTAAAAATTTAATTAAAAACCATAGAAATTATGATGTATTATGATAGTCCTATAATAGAAGGTAATGATAATCTACTGGTGTATTCATGGCGAGTTTGAAGTTTAACCGCGCTTCATTTATGTGCTCATTCGCCACGAAGCAGGGGAGGTGATGTAGTGAAGCACAAGTGTGTCAATAGCAAACTCAGATTTCGCCAGCGGCGGATTGCTTAGGCTTACAAAAAATACACCTACCTTATATTAACTAGTCAATTCATGACAACAATATTAATTAAATTGCACATTTTAAAAAGGGATCATGTTCAATTTTCCGAGAAATTCCCTTTGTGACAGTTTTATAGTCTATGGATTCATGTATTCCATATGTAACAGAGGGCATATTATATCTGATAAAGCACTTCTAGACATGATTCATTTAAACATGTATTTGGAAAACGGGCCATCTCATGCTCGATATTGTGGTTGGCTATCACAACAAACCCAGGTTCAATGTGAATTTAAGAAAAACGCAAAAAATAATATATTAAGTTAGTTAGAAGTTTATCAGTTATGAATTAGCAAAATAAAGAGACCAAAAGGTCGAAACAAATACGAGGGCGGATCGGAAAGTAACGCACAATAATTTTTTTTTAAAAAGTTTAATAGTAAAAAAAAGGAAAAAAATCACAAATGAACTTACATCTTTTACCTACTTTTCGACATAGTCACCAACTTTCTCAACACATTTTTCCCATCGTGTTACCAGTTTCAATATGCTCTGTTCGTAGAAGTCCGTTTGGTTGGAGTGTAGCCATCTGCGCACTGCTGATTTCACTTCCACATCTGTCTCAAAGCGTTTGCCGGCCAGGAATTTCTTCATGGGACCAAACAGATGAATGTCCGATGGTGCAAGATCCGGACTGTATGGTGGATGCTGGAGCACCTCCCAACCAAATTCGGCGATTTTCTGACGAACGACAGCAGCAACATGGGGGCGAGCAATGTCATGAAGAAGTTTAACGTTAATGTTGTGACGTTTGTCACGAATGGCACGACGCAACTTCACCAAAGTTTTAATGTAGGCCGCAGCATTCACAGTGGTCCCGTGTTCAGCAATGTCCACCAATAAAACACCATGCATATCCCAGAACAATGTCACAAGCACTTTCCTGGCAGATTGAGTCACTTTGAATTTTTTCTTTACTGGGGAACCAGCATGTTTCCACTCCATTGATGCCTGCTTTGTTTCGGGCGTATAGTGGTACGCCCACGACTCATCACCTGTGACGATTCCTTCCAGAAAGTCATGTCCTTGTGCGGTGTACCGCGTTAAGTGGTCCAAGCTTGCCATCATTCGCTGGCCCTTGTGGTCGTCTGTCAGGTTCTTAGGCACCCAGCGAGCACTAACTTTACGGAATTTCAAATTTTCATGAACAATATCGTACACCGCACCATAGAAAATGTTGAATCTTCTGCGATAAGGCTCGCAGTTGTCGCACGCCGGTCGTTCAGAATTGCCGCCTGAATGCCTCTGACATTCTGCGGGATTGCTGCTGTTGTCGGCCGGCCGGAGCGTGGCGAATCACTAAGGTTCACGCGTCCCTCTTGGAAGAATGTGCACCACCTGGAGACATTGCTACGGTCCATACAATCATCCCCATACACGCCACGCATGTCCCTGTGAATTTCACTGGGTTTATGCCCTTTGGCCCACAAAAATCGTAAACACTTCTCTGTTCCTCACAGGTGGACGACTGTAGCATGCGCGCCATCTTTGTTGCATAGTTCAAGCTTCTCTCGCAAGAGGTGCACCTGAGAAAAAAATACCATCTGTAGTGAAAACTTCAAACTATATCTCTGTGAAATTTCAACATTCTAGCTACAATACCAAGGCAGAAAAAAATATTGTGCGTTACTTTCCGATCCGCCCTCGTAGTTAAAGTTAAAATTAATAATTTTACATCCTAATAAAGGTTTAAATAATCTACAGTTGACTTAATAGGCTCTCTCGTGTTAATAGTAAGGTTAATTCAAATTCGGCGCGCTCAAAAATGGCGATTCAATAGCTTCCGAGCCCAAGCAAGGCACGGTTGTCTAGGTTATGTATTTATTGTTTAATTATTAGATATGGCTTATATGATGTGGGTGTTCTAAAATAACTATGTGATTTTAAATAAATGTGTTTTGTTTTATGGTGTTTTCTAAATTCTAAGTTCAATATAAATGTTACCGATTACGGATATCTCCAACATATCCAACGGAAGTCCCGTTAGTTTGCAAAATTAGCACTTTCACTGTCACGAATGATAGCCTCTAACCGCTCGAGTCAAGGTCAATCAAATATTGGGAAAAATAGCCCTTTTGGGACGCTACCCTACAACCTATAATGATCCAGGTTGTAACAGGTAAGCAAGGATTTGTCATGTATTCGATAAACAACAAGAATAATAATAATAATAATAATAATGATGATAATAATAATAATAATAATACAGTTGTAGATATAATGGAATGAAAGCTCTGTTGCTTCTCCTATAAATTTAGAAAAAAAGTGGAGACAACTTCTTTTCAAAATAATTGATTCAATTATAATGAAACTTACATAAATATTGTTTTCTGTTATTAAAAATAAAACATAATTTGTTTTGTCTGTTAAACTGATTATAAACAAAACAAATTGACTTTACAATAATTAACATTCTACAATAATTAACAAAATTATATTTATATTTATAATTTGTCATTTCAGAATGGAATTCGTTTGGTATAGTCCAAAAGAAGTGAAGCTGTAGAAGAGGAGGTTACCTTCAAGATACTCATCTCTTCACCTCATCCCATAGCTACCTTTTCCATAAAACAGATTTGTCCAACGATAACGCTCGTAATTTTAATGTCCATTGCATAGCTATATGATGTATTGTATACTAGAATGACAATGTAATCCAGCCCTTACACACCATTCATTACTTATCAAATTATATATGATAATATGTATAAAGATAATACAATTTATAACTGTACAACCGATGAAAGAATGTATACATGATTTTTTTGTAAGACTGTATATTTATTTAAACTATAGACCTATCAAAATAATATGAATTATTATAACAATTAAATTTCTTGATGATTTAAGTCTGGACATGTATATATATATATATATATATACACACTCACACACACACACATAAATATATATACATACGGAAGCTGATGCAAACATACAAAACTGAAGGCAAAAATGTTTTACCAGAGCACAGAAATTATATTTACGATAATTTTATTAAATACGCTATAAGAGAAGGAATAAAGGATAACTGTTGAAAATAAAGAATATACTGTATATATTTAAAATTATATATAATTTGTATGTTTATTTTGTAATGAATTAATGCCACAGGGAGGAAAATGAACTTTGTCCACTACCTACCTATCAATCACAATTTTGGTAAATCCATAATAGTGTAGCATTACTTACTAATTGAGGGAGTTGAAAAAAATCATTATCTCAGAATATTATATGGATATATGCACCTAACTGAAAAATTTACTTTTATGTAGGATTTCCGTATTCGAAAATTAGGGCAAATGTTTTATTAATGTTCAATCTTACCTGTTAGTTATTTTTCTACTACGTCAAACGTCAGTAGTGTGTTATGAATATTCATATAACTAGATAAAGCTATTTCATTAGGTGTGCTATAAAAATAATAGTAATAACAATCAATATCTTATATGTTTATTTACACATTTAAAATATGTCTCTTTTATAACTTCAAAACTCAATAATTTGCTGAGCAACTTTATTTTAAGGTTGCCATTTTTAGATTTTTTATCATGGAAGTCCATTTTCACTTACTTGATTGAGAAATATATTTAGAAGAAGTTTAAGAATCCTTGAATTAATAAAATTGTCCTGTAAGTATAATAAATTGTCATAACACTCAAACTTTTAAAATATTGCTTTCAGATTTGTACCCTACTACTTCACTCAAATATATTTGATTATATTATATACAGATATTTAATTTATCTTTGTCATTAGCTAATTGAAATATAAAGGACCCAACTTAAAATTTACAAATAAAATACACATTTAAAGACAACACGTAAATTAAATTTATTTTCTAATGGAACTGGAATAGTTAATTGCTGAGTTGGACAAATATGATTTAGATCATGATACTATTGTCTCGCAGACTGTTATAAGATTAGTATAAATAGTGTAAACCAGGTGTGTCAAACCCAATTGAATCCCAGGCCTCTTTGTAAAATACCAAACCTCTCAAAAGCCACAACATATGATTTACAGACCTAGCAATCACTATTTTTATTGGCTTTTTTTGTTAACAAATCATATTTAGAGTTGATAATGATATCAAAGATGGATGTGCAAGGAGATGTTCAGGAATGTATTATAAAGCACAAGGATCATTCATACATCTGTAGGCCTATACATTTAAAAAATAAAAAATAACTCAAAACAATGATCCTAATATATTATAAATTGAGTTGGATAAAATGTTTTCTCATCTCACCTTATAAAGTGCTGTGTTTTCATGATACTGGTTTCAAAGGTATTTGCCATCATCATCATCATCATCATGATCAGTCAACTCCAACAGTTGCAATTTTTCTGTTACCAACATTTTTTGTACTGCCATCTGGTGCAGATTTTATGAACTTGGAGATAAAATTTTGCTTGCTGGGAACTTCAAAATTCATGGATTTATATTTGTTCTTCTGAATGTATATCTTTACCCAAACTGAAAAATTCCAAAGGCTCCTCTAAATGTTCAAAAATGTAGTTTCTTTTCCAATTATATTCTCTAGCAAACTATCAGCTGGGTAAGGATTGGTGATGTGACATTGGAGATAACCCATAAACAAATTAGCCAAAAATGACGAAAGTGGATAACCCATGACCAAACCTGAAATATGTTTATAAAACTGTTGAAAGTGAAAAAGAAATTGCCGATACAAAATTTTGTTAGACTTATGTCTAACTAACTGACTTTTATTGTTTCTGTTTTTAATTTCAGGGAAATTAGCTATTTTTTTCAATATACTTGACTTTTTTCAGTCCGGATACTAATATTTAATTCAAATGTGAAATATATATTGTCAAATGGCTGTAAAACATAGAAAGTTACTATACAAATATCAATCTACTTCAGGTGTTTGTTATCAGAAGCTTACGATGGATATTAAATATGAAAATGTCTGATTTAATATCAAATCAAGAATTATGGTCTAAGACTGAACAAGTACTGATTGAAAAACAAATTAAAGAAAGAAAGTGGAGTTGGATTGGACATACTCTACATAAACCACAAAATGCATTAGAAAGGTGTGCATTGGACTGGAATCCACAAGACACAAGGATAATTGGAAGAGTCAAATTAGCTGCCAAGAGGACAGTTAAAAATGAGTAAAATGCGATAGGTAAAAGTTGGAAACAGTCAAAACGTTTGGAAGAAGTAGACAAAATGGAAGAGCTAAATGTTTCATTAAGGGGTCTATGCTCCAATTAGGATCAAAATGATATGGTGATGATGAAAAGCTTAATAACTGTTTAAATAGAAATAAAATGTATTAAAATAATACAATATAAAAATATATAATTTAATTTATAACAAAATACTGAAAAATTATAGGACAGTATTTCATCAAGAACAAAATAGCCAACTCAAAATATTTTAATTTTTTTTCAAGACACTTGGAACTTGCTTGTTTGCAGCCAGTTTTGGAAAATTCAAAATAAGACACAACCTACATAATGGAAGAAATATTAATATCTACGAGTATTAGCCTTTATCTGTGATTAGTTTTATTAGCTTTCGACTGGGGTTTGCACAGTAAAAATTAAATTACATTAAATTGTGGTTGTACAGGATGCAGCAAAATCAGTTAACCGAAAATGCAAATATATTATTTTCTGTATCTTACAACATCTACACAAAAAACAACTACCGAAATTGTTCAAAGTGACCTCCATTGTTGTTTAAGCAGTAAGTGTTTGAGATTATATTCTGAAGGACCTGTATTCACACCCCAGTTTCAACTGACCTGATTTTTTTCCTTGCAACCATATGCAGTGGTTAAGTGCGTATGTCACACTCTGTATTTTTCGGTGGAGGCGTCACACATTTAAAATAAGTAAATTGCAACTTATATCCCACATGCAGCCAATTTGACACACCTGGTATAAATGATATAAACTGCCAAAAATACTGGTGATAGAGCATCAATTATTGAACCAATTTTTTTTTACATTTGTTGATTTCCAAGGGGAAAAATGTATTTGTGAGTAATTTTTAATTATGATAGTAGACAGACTCTGTTTACTTGGAATGCCACGTACTGAGATGGAAGGCTATTGACAATGAGGTTCACATTTATTTGCACAGTAAATATTAAACTACACATCAATCCTAAAAACATAAAAAAAACATTGAACTTTAGAAATTAAAATAAAAAAAATAAAATAATCAAACAAATTTTGCTACACATCATGTTTATTAGACAGATTTGTACTATCTTTAATTTTGACATTTATATCATTTATATCTAATTTAAATGAATAAGTAGGATATTCCTTTAATGTATAGTTAGAAATATGTTATTACTTTTAACATATTTTTCTAAGCCTGAGAACATCACAAACATAGTTAGCTCCATAAAATGATCATTGACATAATCAATGTATTAATTTAGTTTTAAGCAAAATAAGCAGTTTTTTTACTTAGAGTAATGTAATAGTTATTTAGGTTACAAGGATTGAAAGTGAAGTTTTATGGATTATTTGAGATTTTACGTCTGAAGCGGAATGATTTCAAAATTAATTCGTAAAACATTTTCATTTCTTGCGATGTACATAATTTTATTTCATATTATGTCGAAGTTTAGTAATTTAAATAAATATTCAACAACTAATACGAAACAACTCCCTTAAATACGCTAATATCGAACTTGCTAATATGGAATGGTGACGTTATATTAGGACTATTTGAAGATAAAATATGAATAAAAGTAATCTATCTGAAATATATTATAACAAAACTAATAATAAAATACACTTATAGTTATGAAAGTGTAGTCAGCCATTTGTATCATTACTTCTTACAATGTAATAAATGCAAGTCGTTCCAATCGATAATACAAATTGACAGAATGAAATACAAATTGCATCACAACTACCAAAAATTCGTTTTTGTAATAATATGACATCGTTTAATTTTATCTAACGTTACAATGAAATAAGTACTGATGGTATGAACTTATTATTTACGTCTATATAATTTCTGTTGATTACTATGACTTGTTTATTTGTAAAATTTTCAATTAAGTTTACTATGATTAATTCATATACTCAACGAACGTTGACTCTGTTTTTGTGAATATTGAACACATGCTATAATATTTAAGCCTTAAATGGACAATATATTGGTTTGATTTATTTAATATTTTAAATAAAAAACAATATAAAAATAACAAGTAGAAATTACTCAAATTTGTGTTGAATTTCACAATATACTGTAATAATTTTTTACACAATTTTGTTTTCATTATGGTCTGACACATTTTAGTAACATGCAAGAGAAAAGTGTGTTTTTCCAATTTAATGTAAAAATTAAAGCCAAAATTGGTAATACTTACCATGTCTTGGTCATTTTTACTGCATAACTCTTGTTCCGAGCAAGTAAATTACTGTACATTAAAATAGATGCATTGCAAATTCCTCTAAAACTGAACATTTTTCTTAAATTATGCAATTACATTTGACCATTTAAACTTTTCAGTCATTGCATTTATTGTCTGGATATCAAATTTAAAGTTCCTTCTGCAATCATATAACGGTCCATTTTGAATCCAGTAAGTAGTTGGGATATGTTGATATTGGTGCTGTGAGTATCAAAAGATCGAATACATCATTCAAACTTTGGATGCAATATAACTCTCACCCATTAACACGATGCAGTTCTATGAATTGTAGCTTTAGCAATGTTTGATTTTCCAGGTTTTTATAAAATAGTAAATTAATGAATTGAGACATATTATGAAAAAAACTGATTAGAGGAGTATAATCTGTCTTCATGTACTTATATGCTTTACTAACCACATTCCAATGTAATTGTAGATAGGGCGAGTGCCACGTTTAAGACATAAGAAGGCAGGCTATGTTGAAGCTTTTTTTCAGGAAAACTATTTTAATGGGATTTTTGGATTCTTTACATATCCCACCTTCACATGCCTTTAATCATGGCAATCACTGTAATACTGGAGCACATGAAAATGCATCTAAATGCAGCATATTGGAAAACCTGTGTTCCACAAGAAGTGAGATTCTATTTTTTTACATTCTGTACATGACATTAGAAAAAATATATTTTATAGGTTAAAGAATAAGGTTGAAATATCTCACATAACTGTGATGTTAAATTAACTTTATAATTGAAATAAAACACATTAAAAAAAACTTATAAACTCTTTTTATCATCTTCCTTTCATTTTGTATACCTGAAAGTACTATACGGTCTACAAAAAAAATCTAACCATCTCTTCCTAGGACGTGTTTTTTACCATTTAGGTGTTACCTTAAAATTGCCTTAGGAATCTTGTATCAGGACATACAGTCCACATATTGACATCAGTTCTGTTGATACTGATGAATGTAATCTATTATGTGCACCATATACAATTTATCAATTATATCATCATTTCTCTGGTGATTCCACCTGGTACAGCCTGCTGTTCGTTGCATGAAACTTATCTTATTATTATCTCTTGTGATTCAACTTTCAGCACTTTTTTGCAGGGTCCAAACCTCACACCCATAGCAGACAACTAGTATTGCCAATATCTTTTATATGTGGGTACAGTACATTTTTGGACCAAAGTAGGCTTACTTGTATTATTATTCCTATATATTTATTACATTTTGTAATATTGTCGAAGACATCCAATTCTGTCAAAAATGACAATCAGAAGCCAAGATAATTAAATTGGTTTGATCTTTGTCAGTATAATAAACCTTAAAAACTACTAATTCGACACTAATCTAAAATTGGTATGATATTAGATCCCACAATTTGTTTTGAGACTCATAGAAGCCAGCCAGAGGAAGTTGACTCTGAAAAGAAAACCATATATGAGCCAAGTATTATACAGATAAATACTAATTAAATATTATAACTGTCACATGATTGATGATTGGGGCAAGAGGTACTATACCATAATTTTTAGCTAAATTTTGGAATTCCTTAGATTTGGATCAAGTATATCATTATAGAATTGCCATCACTGCCATTAGAGGGTCAATTTCATTTTTTTTGAGAAACCATCTTTACAACAATTCTACTTTATAGAATATACTTAAAATTACAATTTGAAATTTTTAAAATGTATTTACAAAATGTATTTCATCAATTTAGAAAAAAAAAATTGTATATACCACTTTGTCCTTGTGGCAATCCTCTAATGAAGAACAATTTCTGTCATATAATCAGTCACTTTTAGAATGTTTGTTTTTCCCTTTCCATTCTAATTAGGTGTGCTAGGGGTTAAACTTAGGCTTAAATGTCATCAAGACCGTCGCCAATCAGATAAGCGATCCCGAAACTCATAATCTAAGTCATACTGGAATTTCATTTTTGACCTTTCCTCACTTCGTTAGAGGTTCTAGAATTAAACTTAGGTTGAAATGAGGTGGTCAGAGGACAAGAGGTACAAGTGATAAAAAATTAGTTTGGAGAAAATTAAGTTTAAAGATCAATGAGAATATGAAATTCCAGGAATATCTGACAAGTCTCATAAATTGTGTTTGTGTTCCTTATATATGAGTCCATTTATCTACAAAATATAAACAGATTCAATGTAAACATTAACCCACACTATATCTTTTTTTGCATTAATAGTCACTTATACCCATTGTCCTTCAAGCAATAATTTGAAATAAATTATCCAAGAAAAGTATATTCATACCAAAGTTTTTATTATGATTGGAAATACGTATTTATCCAAAGAGTTACATATTACGACAAGAGTAATTTGGAGCCAGAACAGGCTAGATAAATAAGCCTAAACCGTGAAGAAGAAGAAGAAGAAGAAGAAGTAATTGTCAAAATTAGTCTTATTCATTGCGCTTAAACCTGCATTCATGGATACATTCTCTTACCCGCCTCTCCATATGAATTTTTCCCTTCCTGTCTGTATACTATTTGCCTTCATCCTTTCCTCTTTTTGCTTTATTTTTTTACCCAATTATCTGGTTTACTAATCCTCTTTCTGCCAACGTACAATATTGGAGCATCACATTCTTCTGTAGGTCCTGTAATGCCAGGTACTTCAATGGAATCTTCTTTGGAATCAGTCATGAAAACAAAAACAACACCAATGATTAATATTCATATTAAAAAGAAACATAGATTGCAAATCCTGCAGATCTAAATCATATTATATCTTTAGATTGTTAAATAAATTCCAATTATCTCAAAATGTATTGCTAAAATATTATTTTATAATATACGATTGTGAAAATATAGATAAAGAGTTAAAATATTTTACTTATCATGAAGGTTGAGGTTAATTTCATGCTCATGTTCATCGGTTTCTGATTCAGACATAATAATATTGATAAATCAATAAAACTCGAAGAATCACCAGCATTATATTAAACACTAATAATACAATAATAATCTTCACGTAGAATTTGTTGGGGACATTAAAAAAAATACATAGTTCTAAGCTTGAGTCCACCTAGCTGTTGAAAGCCAACGAGTACAACTGCAGACGTACCCCTTGTCCTCAAAGTAGAAGAGCTGCTTTTTCTGAGTGATTTTTTAAGACTCCACTTTACGTCAGGACCTGTCAAACTCACACATGTATCTCTTGGGCACCTAACAGTTTGTCATATTAGCTAACTATTTCTGCACATAACTCATTTAAAAAAATGCCACTTGTACCCCTTTTCCTCTGACCGCCTCAAATAACATCTGAACTGTAATCAATCAGCTTAGTGTGTCTGAACTATTTGGTTTTTATAGTCATATTATTTTTCAATCCTTCTCATCCCCTGTTCGCTAGGGGTGATAGGGGTCAAACATGTGCTTAAATGTAATCGGGATTGCCACCAATGGACTTTGCTACTCCAAAAACTATGAATTTGATAATAATATCAGTCTTTTCTTTTATTACATTTAGAGATCTCACCCTCTCATGGAGGGCTATGGGTCGTTTACTCGTCACATTGTAGGTTGCAAATATACTTGTATACTACGTTTGTCTGAAATTACTCCACACTTTCTAGAGTTATGTTGGAACATAATAGGTTATTGTCAATCATTTTTCCATTTCAACATCCTTCTCACAACGTACACACATTATATATATATATATATATATATATAGAGAGAGAGAGAGAGAGAGAGAGAGAGGATTTTATGGGGCCATACCCTAACATAATTGGTTAAGGGGGGTGATGGGTGAAATTTCTATTTTCTACATTTTTTAAGCTACATACATGATTTTTTGTACACACATTCATGCCATAATAGGTAATATTATACTGAAGTTTCATTCTTCTAGGCTTAAACGTTTTTGAGTTATTGAAGAAAATTCATTTAAAAATTTGCATACTAAAATTTTTAATTAGTCCCATAATTTTTGAGTAAATTTTTTAATTTTTATCTACACGATCACTGAGTTATTTAGAACAACACTATATATTAACTTTTCTATATCATAATAAAGGAAGGAAAAAATATATACATCCTCTGCATATGAGAATTTATTTTTTTTAAATTACTACACACATTTTATTTTTAATTTGAAAACATCCATATGGTGGGATAAGCATATTTGGAAAGTCACAAAAAAAAATATTGGTAAAACATTGGTGGAATCTGTTCCAATGTATGGAAGTGAGGTATGGACAATCAATAAGTACTACAAGAATAGACTAATAGCTCTAGAAATGGATTATTTACGGAGAAGTGCCAGAAAGTCTAGATTAGAACATGTCACAAATAAGGAAATTAGAAACATAATGGAAACAGAAGAAAGCATAATTGAAAGAATTGAGGAGAAGGAATTAAAGTGGTTAGGACATGTATTAAGAATGGAAGATGAGCGATGGCCAAAGCAACTATATGACTGGCATCCGAACAGAAAGAAGAAAAGAGGGAGACCAAGGTTAACATGGAAGGAAAACATGAAGACAGTAATGCAAGCTAGAGGGCTAAGCATCGAAGATGCCAAGACCGTAGGCTTTGGAGGTTTGGCACGGGAAGACGGCAGCAGCTGTAAAAAAACCCGAAGATAGATAGAAAAACTATCAACGTTATTTCAACACCCTAGCATAGAATTGTTAGGGATCGTGTGAGGGACATGCAGTGAAAATTTCGTGTCATTATCATTAAATTTGTCAATGCTATTTTGATTTGAATGTATTGAAATGCAATGAAAATAAAAGTGTGGAAAAGCCTATTTGAAAGTTTACATGCAGTTAATTGAAAATGTAGCATACATGCCCTCCTACAGTCATTAGGGAGACTTACAAGCGCTGAAACTTCACCAACTTATACGAAGGACACACTGAAAGTCGTGAGCAATCGATTGTTAAAATTCAAATTTCAACAATGTACAAATACGACTGCAGGATGGTAATCTACAGATTTCATAGCTTCTGTCACGTGACCACAAGCAGTTTTTTTCAAAATGGCGGACATCAGTGTTTCGTTTCGATAGCGTGCTGTCATTGAATTCCTTGTTAAAGAGGAACAATCTGCTGTTGACATTCACCCAAGACTTCAATGTTCATACGGAGATGTCTGCATGGGTGCCAGCAGTTTTAGGAGATGGGTGAAACATTTTAAAGATGGGAACACGAGTATCAAAGATGAGCCTCGTAGTGTTCGCCCACGCTCTGCCTCCACGGATCGCAACATGAAAGATTTGATGCGCTCATTAGAGACGATAGGCGTATCACAGTGAACGAAATCGCTACAAAACTTGCAGTAAGACACAGTGCAGTGCAATAAATGATTCACAGCTTAGGTTACCGAAAAGTTAGTGCCCGTTTGGTTCCACGTTTATTGACTGAAGACCACAAACTTCAGGGAAGAACCATCACCCATATCCTTCTTCAGAAATTTCGAAATGAAGGTGATTTTTTTTTGCCGAGTATTGTGACAGGTGACGAAAGCTAGTTTCATCGCTACGAACCTGAAACAAAACGCCAGAGTATGGAATGGCACCACTTGAATTCGCCATCAAAGAAAAATGCGAAAACAGTGCAATCTGTTGGGAAAGTTATGGGCAGCGTCTTCTGGGACGCGCAAGGTTACATTCTGGTTGAATTTCTTGATCCTGGACAAACCATAAATGCTGCCTGCTATATTCAGACACTTGCGAAGCTCCGTCTTGCATTGCACGGCAAACGTTCTGGAAGGAAGGTCACTCTGCAACACGATAACGCGCGTCCTCACACTGCTCGTGCCACTGTGGAGAAGATCAGAACATTTGGGTGGGAAACTCTTCCATATCCTCCCTACAGTCCCGATTTGACACACTCCGACTAACATCTTTTCGGTTCTGTGAAGGAGCAGCTGAGAGGCCAACGCTACGAGACGCTGGAGGATATTCGGAAAGCAGTGCGTCAGTGTCTTCGGACAGCTGGAACGGACTTCTATCATAAGGGAATTTTCAAGCATGTAGAACGCTGGACAAATGTGTGCAAAGAAATGGAGACTATGTTGAAATGTGGCACAAAGGTCTGTAGATTAACATGGTGTACTTGATTTGTCTAAAATAAGTATTATGATTGCTCATAACTTACAGCATGACCATAGTATTTTTTAATACAAAAAACAAAAAATGCTAAATTTGACCGAAAATGTAGAAAATTTCACCTATCACCTCCCTTAAGTCAATAAGCCTATGAGCCAGAACGTTACAGATTCGAGTCCTGTTGGGTTAAAGATTTTTGAACTAAGCTAAACATTTTGCTGGGATCGACTCATTCTCTAATGGAAATTACGAATTGCTATCAAGAGTACCACATGCTTCTCAATATCTGTGAGGGAGCGACGCTACCCCGAGATCAGAGGGGAGAAACGTACACTATATACACTATGTGGACCGCTCGAATGGACCTAATTTCAATTGCTTGTTACTGGCAAACGGTTGAAGATAGAAACTTAAAACAACGTTCATATTACAGAAAAACTCACCAAGTTTTGATATCCAGATCACCACATCTCTATATGAGCCCCAGCAGTCACTGTGACGATATCAAAGCGATGAACAATTTCTTGCCAAGTACGTTGGAGTATGTCTTCTGGAATGTTCTCAATAGCCTCTATGATGCGCTCACGAAGATCACGAAGGTCTTTGACTGGGGTGGTGTAAACTTTATCTTTGACATAGCCCCAGAGAAAGAAATCCAGTGGTGTTAAATCGGGAGATTTCGGGGGCCACGCGATTGGTCCTCCCCTACCAATCCAACGGCCAGGGAAAATGTTGTCCAAAGTCGTACGAACTTCATTGGACCAGTGGGGAGGAGCACCATCTTGCTGGAAAACGATGTTAGGCTGCAGTTGTTCAATTTGTGGAAACAAGAACTGCTCCAGCATGTCAAGATATGTGGTACCACGAACAGTTTTCTCGGCGAAGAAAAACGGTCCAATGACCTTATTATGTGACAAACTGCACCAAACATTCATCTTCGGACTATCACGAACATGCTCTTGAATAGCGTGAGGATTCTCCGATCCCCAGATCCGCACATTATGCCGGTTTACCTTGCCTGACAAATGGAAAGTGGCTTCGTCCGAGAAGAAAATCTTGGTCATGAAGTCAGGATCAGCGCCGAGACGGTCCAGCATCGTATTGGCGAATTCCACTCGTTTCGGCATGTCATTCGGCTCCAGACGTTGCACTAACTGCACTTTATATGCGTGCAGTTTGAGGCGTTTGTGGACAATCCGTTGTAATGTCGATTTTGGTATCTGAAGTTCCCGCGAAGCTCTTCTTAATGACTTCCGGGGGCTTCGCTCAAATGCGGCTTGAACATTTGCTACCATTACCATTTCATCGGATGCTCTGCGACCACCACCATGCTTCTTCAACACAGATCCTGTAGCTAATAATGTATCACGCCACTTCTTTATGCTTCTAGCAGTTGGAGCATCACGGTTAAACACACGCCGGAACTCCCTTTGAACTCTAATGATTGATTTAAACTCCGCATACCACAAAACAGCTTGCGCTTTCATCTGCGGAGTCGCCATTTTCACAAACAATTAAATCTAAGAACGAGAAACGTATCTTTGTGCCATCTACCGACAGGATTCGAAACTTGGTGAGTTTTTCTGTACTATGAACGTTGTTTTAAGTTTCTATCTTCAACCGTTTGCCAGTAACAAGCAATTGAAATTAGGTCCATTCGAGCGGTCCACCCTGTACTATTATAAGGATTAACTATGTGGATTTTTGTATCTCGAATTGTATTAATTATTTGTGCCCGAGTACTAACTACTGCTCATTCAGAAAATATACATTCACTTACGCTATGATATGCAGCAAGCTTAAGTAGGCACTAGGGTCTCTTCAGGGCGTGTTTTAGATTAAGCTTATTTCTGGGTTCAACCGGTGTGAAGGACAAGGAATTCGATGATCAGTAACAGTGAGTTGTGTAATTAATAAAAAAGGGTTTATTAGGTTAACCTCTTATCAACAACACAATATTCACAACGAATTAATAATATCTTGTAGACTACTTGAGCAAATCTAGACTTCCCTAGTATATTTACGTAAGATAGCTTGATTCACTCTTTTAGGTAATAATATGGGAGCAACTGGCTCCTCTGAAGACTCGATGTATGATCAACTCAGCCCGACTCTGTGATCGTATGACAGCAACTGGCTACTCTCTGTGTTTTTATCAAAGGTATAACAGATATCTTAAACCTATGCTTAAGAAAGGGCAACATACCAGAAATATGGAGGCTCTCGGCGATCAAAATGCTATTTAAGGGGAAAGGTGACCAGCTAGATCCGAATTCATACAGAGGAATTGCCCTGGAAAAATGCACTTTGAAAATATTCACAAGCCTTATTACAAAGAGGATCTCAAATGAAGTAGAACACAAGATCCCGGAAGAACAATTCGGTTTCCGAAAAGGCAGGAGTAAACTGTACGCCATCAACAACCTTCTCAGAGATATAGAGGACACACTAAGGCATCCCCATGGGAAATTCCACGTAGTCTTCGTAGACTACACTAAGGCTTTCAATAAATTAAACAGACGGATACTAATCTCGAAGCTGGAAACAATGAAAAGAAAAGATAAGTTCACAGCGTTGATACACAACATGCTGACAGCCAAATTCATCCAGATCACAGACGACGTAATCACATCGAAAACAATAACACAAACCAAGGGGTACTACAGGGGGATCCACTGAGTCCCCTACTCATCAATATCGCCACACACGATGTCGTACAAAAGATTAGACAGGAGACGGAGGAAGTGAAAATCTACATATATGCAGACGACATGGTCATCGGATCGAACTCCATACAAGATCTGCAAAGAGCAACCAACCAACTTGAGAAATGAGCATAGGAAAACAAAATGGAAATAAACTGGGGGAAAACGGTACAGATGACATTCCGCAACGGACGTCGAGAAGCTGCGGAGGACAGAATCTATCTAGGAATAGAACCTCTCGTGTCAGTTAACAGCTTCAAATATCTGGGACTGACGCTGCAAACCACTGCCAGGTCATTTAGAATAAACATAAAATCCCGTGAAGCAGCTGCCACAAAAGCCATGTTTGACATCAAAGCAATATCCAGACTGTCATTAAAAACGGCCATGGCCTTGTTCAACGCAAAAATAGTTCCCATTGCAACCTATGGAATAGACCTAATTTGGGAGAAGCTGAGTCTAAGAGGTCTAATAACTTTGGAAGCAGTCAAATCACGATTCTTGAAAGCCGCCCTAAGGTGTCTCAAAACACATATGAACTCGCCAAGGAACCCTTCTTCACAGAAGAACTGCGTGTGAGGCTACCATCCACAGACAGCTCAAATAAACTACTTCAGGAAAGGGAGAAGAAGAGACAAGACATATGGCTGGACCAATCAAGAACTCCGACACCTGGTGAACTCAATAGCAGTGCATGGATACCACCACAATATATGCAAGACCAAGTGTTTCCACGATCCCCCGAACAACTGTGTGTGTGTGTGTGTGAACTGTGCGAGAAACCATGCTACCGTTACCATGTAACCACCTGCAAAAAACGAGGGATATCCCTGGTAGAATTCTGTAAATAACAAACTATGTGAATCAAATTAATGACAAAACTTATGTAACATATATTTTCTGCACTACTTGTGCGCATTTATTCCATTATTATATTAATTTAGCAAGGAATTTGTGAATTTAGCTTATTATAACATTACAAAATGTTTATTGGTTAAAACAACAGTTTGTATACACCTCTATTTTAGATATTTTTTATATATGCGGCAGGGTATAGGCCTACTAATTTGTAAGGGCATGGATTTGAATATCTAGGACTTTCTTAAAATTTTAGGTATCCATCCTCTTTTGGTGGTAAATATCTCCAGACGCTACATACACCTTTTCGTATATTTCTCTGAGGCTATTAATTCCACCTTACTAAGTTTGAAAATTAAAGTTTAGCAAATCTGACCATTTTCGACCCGCCACTCAAATTTACACTCTTCTAAATGCATATAAATTTTATAATTAACATTAATTTCGCTTCGCTAAGTTTGAAAATTAAGATGTAGCATATCTGACCATTTTCGACCCGTCAATCAGATTTACATTTTTATAAAAAAAAAGTCGGCCGCGGTGGACTAGTGGTTATGCTCCTTGCCTCTGGTCCGAAGGGTCGTGGGTTCAAACCCGGCCGGGGTCGATGGATTTTTTAGGACGGAAAAATCCAAGGAGCAAGTCCTCCGGGAGGGACTTTTAAGCCGCGAGTCCCGAGTCTGAAGATTTTCAGGCTCGTCAAAAATCCTTAAGCCTGAATGAAAAGGAATGAAAAGGCCTCTAAGCAAAATTTACCGAATTTTCCCGTCCTAGTACTACCTTGGTTTCCTAGATGTCAATATGAGGCGGAACGCTAACCACGTACCACTCAAAATGACATCTATACGAAAATAAGTGTAACTAAATTAGTATGGTTCAAATTCTTCCTTGTAGGGGGAGAGCGCCTAAATCTCTGTAAAGGGAAAACATAGGCTTACAATACAATACAATACAATAAAAAACATTAGTTTCGCTTCACTAGGTTTTAAGTACCTGTTAATGTCAACCCGTTGCATTACAGATATTCACTGTATAACAGCTTATTGTGTGGTTTATATATTAAATTTGGGAATTTTTAACATTATGAGATTCAATTAATAAGAATTAAATAAATCGTGATTTCTTCTTACCTCATACTTCTATGTTTTTTAAACACAGCGCTGCAGTATCGGTGACCCATTATCACCATCGTCAGCTGTTTTCATGACTGTCAATTTTTTCTTTTTTTTGCCGGTAATTATCCAAACTGCCATCTGATGTTCTTTTGAAGGAATTACTCTCCAAACTGCCATCTGGTGTCCTTTTGAATGAATCATTTTCTAAACTGCCATCGGTTGTATTTTTGAAGAACTTTGTAATCAAGCTCGGTTCGTCCGGAATCTCGAAGTTCATGGTTCTAGTATGGTTTTTATGAATATATATTTTTTTCCCAAACTGTTAAATCGAAAGGTGTAGATAGATGTTTCAAAAGTTTTGCTTCTTTTCAATCCTATGATGCTCTAATAAACTATGCGCTGCTATAGCTGATTTTTCAATTTCTCCATTCTTTATGTTTCTGAAATGTTCTTTTTTTAGGAGTTTCCAAGTTCCTTTTTGTTTTTCCTATGTACCGAAATGGACATTTCGATACAGGAATTACGTGTTACTGCGCAAACTATACGTCATCGCGTCTCCTTCTCGAGTGTCATCTTTATGAACAGTGCCAAATGCTTTCCTATCTATCCCTTACTTTCTTCAGTGCGCACCATGTGCTATCGCGCATTCCCCCCTCTCCCGGTCAACTCTCATAAATAGCTGTGTCTTGTCACATCGAAAGGGGATCATCTACTTAGTCACCGTTGGAGTCTGGTCAGAAAAGCTCAGGAGAGCTGGTTATGTTTGTTTAGTCCAGTGAGCCAGGGTGGGGACGCCAGGACAGTATTTCCCCCAACCCGAGGCTGGACTTGAGTGATTGATCATGTATGTGTGTATGTAAGTTGATTTATATCATATTTTCTTTTTGTATAGATGATCAACTATGATTTCTTTTCTTTGTAAAGCGAATATTTATTTATTTATCTTTATATCATTTCTGACTAAATTTTGACTCGCATTAAAAGCTTTAGTTGTGCTTTTTTACTTACTGAGGCCTATTCATTCAGTAGTCACATGTCTAAGTCAAATTCCAAAAGCTTACTCAAGCGGGATTAGTTCCTTTATTCCAAAGCTTTCACGATTGTATTTTATAAGTCAGTAAGCATTACATATTGGGAGAATTTAGTAAAGAAAGTTGAATTCCTCTTTGCCTCTATGGGCCCGGGCAAAGATGTCACAATTTGGACAATCTATGCTTTCCAATTAAAATAATTATCAACAATACTGTTTGATCCAGCACCTATACGGTGCAATTTCTGGTAGCATTGAGCGTGGTTGCGCCGGTGCAAATTATGGTAGCAGTCAGCGTGGTTTTAACTGCACACCTATATATGTCCTGTTTCAATCTTTGCAATCAATTTGATAAATTCCAGATTTTTTTGTTGTCTGGGGTGTTACATTTATTATTAGTTAACAGAAGATTACCCAGGCTGAATTTGTTAATTGGAGCCAATGTTATATTAAATTTTCCGAAATTTTTTTTGAAACTTATTATGAACTTTAGGATGGTAAGTGAATTTCTTGAATTTTACATCTTTTTTGGAATCATGATGTAAGGTGGTGTATTCCTGTAACCTTTTCTGTTGTTGGAATTTCTTTAATTTATTCTTTATTATGTCTTCATCAAAACCATTTATATTAGCAACATGTACTATATGATTATATTCCTTGTCAAAATCTTCTACATTAAGTGGAATATTAAACAATCTGTGTAATAGACTATTGAAAATTGCATGTTTATGCGACAAATGATTAAAACCATACCAAAACAAACAAAACATCTTAAATTACGTTGTAAGTTATTGCATTACATTAATAAATTGAAATAACCCATAGTCATGCAAACTTCAAAACTTAGACTACGTGTCTACGTTCCTATCCCAAAGTCGAATGATGGGATCACAGTGAACGAGCAACACGGTCAGAGTAAACTAGATAAGCAAATACGTAAAGATTTAATTTAATTCTGTTACCACAGTTTATCCTCTCACCTAACAAGTACTTTCACGTGCCACATTCCACACGATGCGTACAGTTGTACGACCTGTCGGGAAGGGGTTTTAAAATATCGAGAAGTATTTGTCACTCAAGAACATGGAAGTCCTACACGAATGGAAAATACAAAATAAATATACACACATACATTTCATTTTTTTTAGTTGATAACGGAATAAGTACTTAAGAAATACTACATCTAATACACAAGAGACCAAAAGTACACTAATGACAATTAAAAATGAGAACGTAAAAATTCAACAAAACAACCAAAGCTGAGATGAAACCAACAATCAATGTTACTTTATTCAGAATTGTGGTGGATGATAATTACTAATAAAAAATATTCAGTGACAAACACAAACACACTGTGGTAAAAATATATTTATTAATCTTTACAGCAAGGAACTACTAAAAAACACGGAAACTGTATTCATAATTATTTTATTACCGATTTTGACGCTAAGTTCTATAGTTAAAGAAATATTAGCCGAGAACACCAATCAACACTTTGTTCAATCATTGATCAAACACGTTTTACTTAACAATTTTACACAAGAAGGTCCTATTGTGTTTTTACTGTCTAGCGACACACAAGAAGATCGCATTACATCTCTAAATGCCGTACAATCACCACAAACAATACAATGGTTACATGATATATAATTTGAAATTATGAGTGAGAATTGCCTATGGTCAATATTAGTTCAGGATCCAGAAAACAAAGATTATTCCCTAGATATTCCTCCGAAGGGGTATATTTTATTCACTAATATACAGATGGAGGAATTCGAATACAATTTTACTGAAAACTTGGAAAATTTTAAAAAGACATCATATTGGAATCCACGAACAAATTTCTTAGTTTTCACATGTGGCAAACTTGAGAAAGCACCTGCAGAATTCGCACATACAGTACTGAGTGTTTTAAAAGAGACTAGCAATATAATTAATGCTGTATTGTTTATATTCACTGGTGAAACCGAACAAATAAATTCAAATTCAAATGGAAGTACCACAAACAAAACTCTAATAAAGAACATCAACGCAATATATGCTTACACACTATTTCCATATTTAAATGGTGCCTGCAATGAAGACGTTATAGTATTAATTGGGAAATGGACTGCACACAATACAAGTCAAGACAGTTTTGAATCTATTGATTTCTTTCCAAATACGGTCCTGAAACGTTTCACGGGATGTGTTTTAAATATAACAGCCTTTGGAATTGAACCTTATTTGATAGTATAATCTTATAAGACTAAAGATGGAGAAAACAGGCTTATTTTCGAAGGTAAATGTATGGAATTGATCAACCCGTTTGCAAGAGAAGTGAATCTCACTCCCAACTTCCTAGATCCAGTAACTGAACTTAAATCTGAATATATTATTGCATTATTAGCAGTGTTTTCATCAGGATTAATAGACATTTTACCAGGAATCATTCCAACTGTTCAACCCATAAAATCGTTTTCAGATTTTTCCGTTCCAGTGCACATTGACACTTTTAAATATGTAGTTCCTTGCCCAAAACCTATTAACAAAACGGATGAGATTATAGCATTGTTTAGATTATCTACATGGATAAGTGTGGGACTTGTTTTCATAATTGTAAGTGTTCTATTTTGGACATTATCGAATTATCCAACTCGCAGAAATTACTTTACTGGATTCAATCTGTTGACACAATCTTTTAGTGCAGCTTGGGCAGTGTTACTGGTAATTTCAGTGCCACAAATTCCCAAATTCCTAGGATCAAGGACTTTATTTATTATATATGTGTGGTATTGTTTTGTATCAGCACAGTGTTTCAAGCATACTTCACAACTTACTCAGTTGATTCGGGGTATGAAGCACATTTAAGAACTTTAGATGACGTCATTAGAGCCGAATTGAAACTTGGTAGTTATTATCTTATGGAAACATTCCAAAGGGCAGTAGATTTAAATGAACTGGACGATTTTGAAGAAATTATTTATACTGATATAAATGAATGTGTTAAAACAGTGATGTTTAACAGAGACACATTTTCTTTCGCATTATCTTACTTTCCTTCATACCTAGCTAGCTTGGCCGGAATTTCAGATCAAAGTAAAGTTGTGTGTTTCTTGGACAATTCTGTAATAACATTGTCTAATGGCTGTTGCTGTACCTATAGGACATCCTTTACTGAAGAACTTAAATGTTCATATCAGACGTTGCGTGGAAGCAGGACTTCTCGAAGGATATTGGTCGAAAATTAAACAAGAAGTTAATTTCAAAGCTAATAATACTGATGATATTGAATTTGTGTAATCGAGTTTAACACATTTGTCACCTGTTTTTATGCTACTTTTGTTTGGTCAACTATAGATTGCGTTTTTACAATGGCCCAATTGATAGAAAAAAGAAAAGAATTTAATTTACCCACGTATATAGCTTTTGTTGATTATACTAAAGCATTTGATAGTGTAAGTAGAAATAAATTATGGAACATACTAGAAATGAAAGGAATTCCTCAACACCTTATAAGAGCCATTCAGAGTTAATATATATAAACTAATTTTAAAATAGACTGCGGAGATAAAATTAGTAGACAAAACATATAAATAAACCAGGGAGTAAGACAAGGGTGTCCATTGTCACCAGTATTACTTAATTTATACTTGGACCATCTCTCTAAAATACAATTTAAGAATATCTATATCTAAAACAAAAATATTAGCTCTGAAAGGAAAATGTGCAATAAGAACAAAAATAGTAATAAACAATGTAATTATAGACCAAGTTCAGAATTTTAATTATTTGGGTTGTCATTTAGGCAATGACAGAAAATTTAGATGAACACACTAAAATACAACGATTCAATTATCTATGTGGCACAATTAAACGCACTTTATTGAATCAGACTAGGAAAGAAACTATTTTGAAGTTTTACAAAGTATTGGCAGTTCCATCTCTTATATATGGGTGTGCAACCTGGACATTAACAAAGGCAGATAGTAAACAAATAGAGGCTGCTGAAATGAAGATGATGAGAGCAATAGCAGGATACCAAAGGACCGATAAAAAGAAAAACGAAGATATAAGAACAGAACTTAATATATTTAATCTCTGTGAAAGAATACCATATTACCAAAATGCTTATCTTCAGCACGTATTACGAATGAATGAACAGGGCATACCAAGAAGAATGTATAATTATAAACCAAAAGGGAAAAGAACATTGGGAAGACCATTGAAGAGATGGAAGGACCAATTCGACCTATAATGAGATCGGAACAGGCCATTGGGCCTAATCCTTGTTGTTGATGATGACATTTTAAGCGCAATATTATTAGTGTATGATCATATAGCTGTTTGGATTAAGACTCACAAAATCCAGATTAGCAAGTCTAAGGTTTCAACAATGAGCGCAATTGTAGATCTAAATATCAAGTAATTAGGCAAGTAACTTATCAAAGCTTACCACTTATACCATCTTTTAAGATCGCCTGTAAATACTGTTTGCATCTGACTTTTGATGTCTTGTGTTTCCACAAATCATATGAAGGAACACAGTTCTGATTATTTTAAAGGATACAGACTATATACCCAACACTCTGTTGTTTATATTCACAGACGATACAGATGTTCTAATATCAATGTATACGACACAACTGTTACATCTATGGAGAAATCACCACAATATTCACTTACACAGATTTCCTTATATTTGAATGGCTCCTGCAATGAAGGTATCACTTTTTAAATTGGGAAATGGACTGTGCATATTGGAAATGAGAAGAGCTTTATAGCTATTGGTTACTTTCCATATAAACTAGAATGGTTTAAATATAGCAGGTCTGTGATTTGAAGCTTCTCTTATCATAGAAAAATATAATTAACTCACTGTCACTATCGAACCCGTAGGTTCATGGCCGCGCGGACATAAGCTCTCCATATATTCCTATCCCCTATTTCCAATCATTCCCTGTATTCCCTGTATAATCTACTTCCCTCAAATAATAGTTAATGTTATTCTCCCACCTCATTCTTGGTCTACCAACTAGGCGTTTTCCCTCTGGTTTTCCTACAAGAAGCTTCCATGCACGTCTTTCATTCCCCATTCGTGCCACATGTCCTGCCATCGCAGTGTACGAGAAACTATTCTTATTATATCTGGCTTCCTATAAAGACCATGTAGTTCACTGTGATGTAGTCTTCTCCATTCACCTGTCTGTTCATCTCTCTTTGGTCCAAAAAGTTTCCTAAGAACTTTATTCTCAAATACTCGTAATCTTCTTTCCTCCCTTATGGGGGCTGATTGGTGAAATTTATATTTTATACATTTTTTGAGCTAGAGACGTGAGTTTTTGTGCAAATATTCACTGCATGACACATAATGATGTGTTTAAGTTTCATTCTTGTGATGCATTTATTTTATGAGTTATTAAATATTATATTTAAAAAAATTGCATATATTGTAATTAAATGGGTTCCACAATTTTTTAGTAAAATTGTCAGATTTTTTTACAAGAGCCCTAAAATATTTAGAAAAATGTCATGCATTAGAATTCTTCTAATGTGACTAGAAAGGGAGAAAAAAAATGTTGTACTTCACGCGTGGGATTACAAAAAAAAATTGATGATTGCATGCATTTTATTTTTTATTTCTTAAAATACTACTTCAATCATGAAACCCACGCACTACTTCCTTACTCATTCTTTTAGGACATGTAGTAAAAATTTGAACCTTATAGGACAAAATTTATGAATTCCATTCAATTTTGAATGTACAAAAATGCAGTGAAAATAAAGGTGTGGGAAAACAAGTTTAAAGATTTTCAAGCAATTTAAACACAATATGTAACATACAGGCCTAATCAGTACTTTAGGGAACGTAGAAGCGTCATAGGCCTCTGAAACTTTGCCAACATATACGTAAGGATACAGACTATTTTTTAGTACAAAAAAAACAAAAAATCCAATTTTGATCTCAATGGTAAATTTTTCACCCATCATACCCCTTAAAGTAAGAGTCCATGTTTCGCATCCATATAATATAACTGGCAGAATAATATTTCATATATTTTCAGTTTAACGTTTTTTGAAAGGAGTTGGGATGTCAAGAGTCTCTGTAATACATAATAGCACGCATTTCCAGAATTGAGCCTATGTTTAATTTCTTTGTGCATCTCATTCCTATTTGTGATTATTGTTCCTAGGTATTTGAATTCAGCCACTTCCTCAAAATTTCCATTATATAATGCATTTCTGTGTGACGATATATTTAGTTTTATTAATATTTACACTACTTAACCCTTTAGTAATATATAAAACTATTATTCTACCAGTTATATTAATATTTACACTACTTAACCCTTTAGTAATATATAAAACTATTATTCTTCCAGTTATATTATATGGGTGCGAAACATGGACTCTTACTTTAAGGGAGGAAGGGAGATTACAAATATTTGAGAATAAAGTACTTAGGAGGATTTTTGTACCAAAGAGAGATGAACAGACAGGTGAATGGAGAAGACTACATAACAATGAACTACATGGTCTTTATAGGAAGCCAGATATAATAACAGTTAAGTCTCGTAGACTACTATGGGCAGGACATGTTGCACGTATGGGGAATGAAATACTTGCATGGAAGCTTCTTGTAGGAAAGCCAGAGGGAAAACGTCCAGTTGGTAGACCAAGAATGAGGTGGGAGAATAACATTAACTATGATTTGAGGGAGGTGGATTATAGGGGAATGATTGGAAAGTATTAGCTCAGGATAGGGATGTATAGAGAGCGTATGCCCGCGCGGCCATGAACCTACGGGTTCGATAGTGCCAATGAGTAAGTAAGTAACCCTTTAGTGCTCGAATTAATTTTATGTGATTTTTTTTTGGTTTTTTTTCATTATATATGTACTACTTAATCCACAAAGTAACCAAAAAATAAGATTATGTAACGTTGTTTTTATTGGTTGTCTGTAAATGCCCGTGAGATATATGTAACGCTAGGCACAGATGGTAGCAAACATTAATTAGCCTACATTAAAGACACCATATAACTTATCATTCACGTAATTAACATTACTAACTTACTTACTTACTTACTCACTGGCACTATCAAACCCGAAGGTTCATGGCCGCGCGGACATAAGCTCTCCACACATCCCTATCCTGAGCTAATGCTTTCCAATCATTCCCTGTATAATCTACTTCCCTCAAATCATGGTTAATGTTGTTCTCCCACCTCATTCTTGGCCTACCAACTGGGCGTTTTCCCTCTGGCTTTCCTACAAGAAGCTTCCATGCACGCCTTTCATTCCCCATACGTGCAACATGTCCTGCCCATCGCAGTCTACGAGACTTAACTGTTCTTATTATATCTGGCTTCCTATAAAGACCATGTAGTTCATTGTTATGTAGTCTTCTCCATTCACCTGTCTGTTCATCTCTCTTTGGTCCAAAAATTTTCCTAAGAACTTTGTTCTCAAATACTCGTAATCTCCTTTCCTCCCTTAAAGTAAGAGTCCATGTTTCGCACCCGTATAATATAACTGGTAGAATAATAGTTTTATATATTTTCAGCTTAACGTTTTTTGAAAGGAGTTGGGACATCAAAAGTCTCTGCAATGCATAATAGCATGCATTTCCAGAATTGAGCCTATGTTTAATTTCTTTGTGCATCTCATTCCTATTTGTGATTATTGTTCCTAGGTATTTGAATTCAGCCACTTCCTCAAAATTTCCCTCATTTGCATTAGCTGTCCATTTCCATTATATACTGAATTTCTACGTGTGACCATATATTTAGTTTTACTGATATTTACTTCCAGTCCTAATTTCTTAGTGTTACTCAATAGTGTGTGCGTGTTGGCCTTTAGTATCTCCTCGCTATCGGCCAGTAGTTCTACATCATCAGCATAAACTAACAGCTTATTAATACCATTGAGTTGTAAGCCTTCCTCATTCTCTAGATTTAATGGCATGCTCTAGTACAAAATTAAATAGTAGAGGAGATAGTGCATCTCCTTGTCACGTAATTAACATTAGGAAATAAATTATTTCAATAATTTAAAAACTAATATTTATATAACAAATTAAAATAAAACTCAAATCAAAGTTCGAAATCACTTTCTTCATTAAATAAGTGAGCGCATTAACGCAGTTTCAGAAGAGATTTTAGATGTTGAATAACTCGTTAAAAATCATACTTCAGAAACTACGACAACATAATTTGCATTTAAAAGTGCATCCATCGTGTAACAGGCCGTGATCTGAACTGGGACTAAAACTATATTCACTGCTCAAGAGTGCAGGAACTTTCATTTTTGACAGCTGTACAAGAGTCCATTTACGGCTTTTGTTTTCATTTCGGATAGTAATATACCCGTCTGATATCACAATTAACATAGAATGTCCTCCAATTGTGATGTTACTTTAGTTAAAAGCTGGATAATGTGGCTAGTAACACAATTCCAACATTCACGCTCCGCCACTGGTTACAACTAGTAATATAGTGGATACAAAGAAAGTTTTAGGTAGTTTATGACCAACTCAATCACCAATATTATACTCACCAAATATTGATAACAATTTTAATTGAAACGATATGAAAATTATCGAAAGCCTGGGATTTGTGATGATGGGGAATCTGTTGACTTTAAAATAGAAATAAAAATAATAGCTAGTGTTAATTCCGCTAAAAGTATTCCGTTGAACAATCTGTGATACAGGTTGCACCGCCCTCCCACATTACCGGTACTATTTTTATCCTATATATTAAATCATGAATTTTCTCAAAATCATGCCTGACTTCATTAGTTATCTATACTTTTAATATTCATTTTTTTATGTTCACACAGTTGAGGTTACAATTATTTTAATTATAACACTTTTCTATAACTTTTTTATACCGTTGTCCTCAATTACAATAATTCACAATCTTCGTTACATCATTACATTTCTAAGCTTTACGAAGTCTTGGATTCATCTTAAAGAATCTTCTTGATATTGAATTTATTTATATATTTTATATAGGGGGCTTTGGTTTCTAGGCGTATTTTCATTCAATAAATATTTATTCTCTGCTTCTTTGATGATTTACATTTCTTCCAAAATATTAGTCCTTTGTTTGCCGTATTCTTTATATATTATTGTCAATGTTTTATCTATTTTACCAAATTGATTTATTTTTATTTATTTATTTTACCTGATGGAGTTAAGACCGTAAAGTCTTCTCTTCCACTACATCAGGGTTAAATTATAGGCCTACATACAATAATGGTTGGTCTTTAAAATGTGTTCAAAAACCAACCATCTCTTTGGCAAAACAGATGAAATATTGACAATAATACACAAAGAAAACAGCAAACAAAATATTAATATTTTGGAAGAAGCAGGAATCATCAAAGAAGCAGAGAATAAAAATTTATTGAATGGAAATACGCCTAACCACCAAAGCCCCCTGTATAAAATTATAAATAAATTCAACGTCAAGAAGATTCCTGAAGATGAAACCAAGACTTCGAAAACTTAGAAATGTAATGACGTAACGAAGATTGTGACATGAAGTATTGTAGTTGAGAACGACGGTGTAAAAAAAAGGTATAAAAAAGTTTTATAATTAAAATTCATTAGTTATATCTGTTGAATTAGCTGTTTTATCATTATACCTTCCAGCAGTAACATTCATTCCTTTAACATTTTTCTTTCTTTATCTCAGTTTAACCTCTCTCCTTATAGGTTGTTTTTACATACCACTCGCCACCCGGGCCTTAGAGTGGCACGTCCTGTCGGGAGGTATTTTAAATTGTAGACCACACACACATAATTTTTTGACCACACAAGGACACAGAGGGCCTCCCCGAATAAGTGACCAGCTCAATATCAGGGCTTCCTCCTAGAAAACACAACATTAGGACGAAACACACCATTCTCATACACATTCATACTAAACATGGCGAATATGTTAAGGATGATTATGATGGCCAAATGAAGTTCGGGGACCATTTGAGGTTTAAAATTTCCTGACATTTGTCTTACAGGAAACATGGGGATGCTACGAGGCAGTGACGCTACTCCGAGACCACAGCAGTGGATCATTTCTTTAATAGTCCAGTTATAAATTCAATGACAAATGATTTTGTTTAAGTTGGTTGCGGTTATTTTTTGATATTCAGGAGTAAAACATGGCAACTGACATTTTGATGTTTTGATATTCAGGAGTAAAACATGGCAACTGACATTTTGATGTTTTGATATTCAGGAGTAAAACATGGCAACTGACATTTTGATGTTTTGATATTCAGGAGTAAAACATGGCAACTGACATTTTGATGTTTTGATATTCAGGAGTAAAACATGGCAACTGACATTTTGATGTTTTGAAATATTAGTCGTTCAGTCCTGTGGTCTCGGGCGATAGTTTTTTTCGAGGCTTTTCCTCACCTTTAAGGAAACTTTAAGGCCCAAATGGTCCCTGAACTTCATCTGGCCATCATAATCATCATTGAGAGAAGATAGGAATACGAGATATGTAGTCTTGTTTTTGAATTAGTGAGTCTCAAAATATATATTAATATGAAAACTTAACAAACGTGTGTGTACATTTTATATGTCTTACGTTGTAGCAATATAAGTTGTGTGCGCGTTAAGAATTTTTATTTTAATTTTTACTAAAACTTGTCAAACACTCGGCGTTTTCAAACCGGATAGTAATTTGAGATATTGCCATTTTAATTAAGTTCTTTATTCAGATTGGGCAGGCATACTGCTCTGAACACCGCGATCTGTAATATCTATTGCACTATCTCAATATATTATAGATGAACGGAATTAAGTCCATTCTACGGTGATATGTGAGCTGTAGATCATCTTTCGGGTCCGGCAGACCATGTTCTTCTCTCATGGCTCATGACTGCCTTTCTTATTACTCAGACGCTGAGTCACGAATCAGCACCCAGGTGGGCTTCCCATTAAATCCCCGCAATCACATATTTTCAACACCTGTGGGTGCTAACAAAACTATTACATCTAATGGTGATATGAAATGAATGAATGAGAAATGAAGTAACATGAAAAATCCCGGTATGGCCCGCCACCAATATCTGACTGGAACAGCCAGGATTCGAACTTGGGAACCTAGTTGGGGCAGCCGCGCGCGCTAGCTACGCGTGTATTGAGACGGCATCACTTTAGTTAGTTATGGTTGAGGGGCAAAATTACTGCAGAGAATTAAAACGAGGAAGTATGATTAAAATGTTTATACAAACTATAATATGAATGTACATAATTTCATATGATTTGTAATCAAACGTCGTACCTTCCGGACTCTGTGCAACCACATTTTAACTAGAAGACTGCTTCCACAATTCACTTTTAAAATATGCAGAAAATTTACAGTCTCAAATATTCAGTTAGCATCTGATGATCCTGGTTCAAGATATCTAGATTCACTGATACCTAAGTCATTGGTTTGAATCAATTGGGATGCTCATGGCATCTGTCTCATTCTAAACATTCTTCTCCTCTTCAACAATCAAATTTTGTTTTCTTGTGGGTGGAGATGCAGATCACTTGCGAGTGGTGTGAATAAGAGTATGTTTATATTATGATGTAATCACTGAAAACTCGTTTTGCATTCAGATCTCTCTGAAAAAAAAAATCATTGAATTCACTAGATATGATGGTGGATTGTTTATAGTTGGAGAGTCTCTGTTGTTCTGAATCAATCGCAGACGTGAATGGTATTAAGACATTTCGTTATTTCCAGGCAGCCCAGCGATGTGTCCAACCAGTTCATTTAATCGAGTAGTTTCTTCATTTGCACTCACTTACGAGAACCATTCAATTGAAGTAGTTCATTATTTAGTATTGACGTTCAGAGTGGTATTAGGGGCATTCGTTCTCTAGATTAGTAGCTTGTGATGCAAAACAGTTCGTTCACTCTTTCGTACTTCAAGAAACTTTACCTTATCACCAACAGATGGCATCGCTATGTTCTGTAATCATAAACCACATACTCTCCGCGATGCTTTCAGAGACTAGGATGGAGGGAATGGGAGCGGAGGGGAGTACAGATATGAAGACTGCTGACGTAACATAAGACAATGAACCACACGGTAAAAGTAATATTCTAATTTGTTTTTAGTACCATCAATATTCACTTTCAAGATGACAGCTGCATAGACCTACTTTTTATATCTATATTAATTATGTAGGCTATTTTATTTTTTGTTTTACTTATTTTTCTTATAAATGTGTTATCTACATATAAAATTTCTTTAAAAAGAAAAATATAAAAGTATAAAATCATCGTATTATTAGAAGGTAATATTCGCAAAAAGAGTTGAATAGATTACTTTTAAATGGAAAATGTAATATTTAAACAGTGATTACAGTAATCTGTTTTACAATAGGCCAACAGTAGATGAACTCCCGGACGGGGATGCAAGAGAGTGTACTTTCAGTTTTTGATAATTTTTTTTGTAATGTTATGAACAAGAAATATACACAGATTGGGATTTAATTGTCATAAGTAATGCCACGAGTGATTTCCAAATTATCGATAAATTCACGACTCACGAAGTGAGGAGTGAATTTATGTAGACTATTTAACTCATGCCCCAAATGGGAGTCAATGACCAATCACGTTTCAATGATTTCTGTTTTACAACCAATCAGAATCGTGTTTCACCAAATATTTATCAGTGTTATGATTACCATATTAAAGAAAGCTCCTCCTTACAATATTGCGTTCCTTTGGCAATAAATAGTATGATCTGGTTGCAGTGATAAACAAATGAAGCAGTAGAAGCGTACCTATCGTTTCTCATTTGTTTTCAAACATCGCCGTTTACATTAAATATAGGCTATAAATATTTTAAAATAACTATAGTTAAATAATGATTTGTGAGTAACAGCTTAATTTTATTCGTTAAATAGTCCTAACAAATGCCACTCTTGATTTCCAAATTCTCTAGATAAATTCACTCCTCACTTCGTGAGTCGTGAATTTATCGATAATTTGGAAATCACTCGTGGCATTACTTATGATAATTTGGAAATCAAGAGTGGCATTTGTTAGGACTATTTAACGAATAAAATTTAAAAAAATCATTATTTAAATATAGTTATTTTAAAATATTTATATATTTAATGTAAACGGCGATGTTTGAAAACAAACGAGAAACGATTGGTACGCTTCATTTGCTTCTTTTATTTGTCACTGCAACCAGATCATATTATTTATTGCCAAAGGAACGCAATATTGTAAGAATGCACTCTAGTGGGGAAAAAATGAAACACATCAAACTGTATATTAATTCATTTCTGATGTCCTATGATGTAAATATGACAATTATATTTTTCTGGGAAAAAAATACATTTAAGAAAGTGCAAACAGTGGTTTCTTTTTTTTTTTTTGGTGGTATAATCAATTGCTACAAATGTTTTTATATTAATTCCCGCATGCGGTATGTATTGACATTCATGCACTATATATACAATCTGGTAGCCGTATTTCTTAGTGAGTCAGTCAGTCACTGCAAACTAATGCTATGGCCTATTCAGAATGTTAAAAAGGAGGTGCTTTCTTTATTATGATAAACTTTAGTTGGTAAATTCTAGGCGAAACACGACTGTGATTGGTTGTAAATAAAAATGATTGTAACGTGATTGGTCATTGACTCCCATTTGGGGCATGAGTTAAATAGTCATAAGAAATGCCATAGGTGATTTCCAAATCATTGATAAATTCACGAGTCACAAAGTGACGAATGAATTTATGTAGGGGATTTGGAAACAAGAGTGACACTTGTTAGGACTATTTAACGATAAAATAAGCTGTTTACTCAAACAAACATTATTTAAATATAGTTACCGGAATATAGAAATATTTATATATGTAAACAGCCATGTTTTAAAACAAATCAGAAATGTGTGGTTATGTTTCACTGCAACTTGATCATATTATTTATTACCAAATAGGATCGCAATATTGTAAGAATGCACCCTAGTGGAGAAAAAATTAAATACATTAAACCGTTTATTAAAACCAACATTATAGGTTATTAATTAATTTTTTTAGTAAACAACTCAGTAAAATCATTATTTAAAAACACAATTATTGAACACACAGTAATCAAATGTGTAGTTCGAAGGAATCTGTTCATTATTTGCTATATTCATTGTATTTGTCGAAGAGTCAGTCAATAAAAAATAATGCTCCGACGTGTTCAGAATATTAAAAAAGGACCTTTCTTTATCACAAAAGTAGGAACTGGTAAAGAGAAATTGATAAAGAGCGAGGTGAAACACGACTGTCATAGGCTGTAAAACAAAATAATTGAAACGTGATTGGTCATTGACTCCCATTTGGGGCATGAGTTAAATAGTCAAATTATTGTTTTCTATTAGAATGTAATGAAAACTGAAAACAAATCGTTTCTACGGTCTGTATATAATAACATTCGTGGATGAAAGATCCAACTTCAGTTCAAAGTTTTTAAAATCTAAAAAAAAAAAAAATCACGACAGCAACAATATAATGTGGTTTCATAGACGTGATGAATGTTCATTGTAGTCATGTGATTTGTGATAATATTATTTGTATAACAACATGACAAAATTTCTTGGGTAAAATAGCTAAAAAGAATTTTGCACCTCCCTAAAAAAATCCGTGACTAGTTCGAATTTCTACGGGATTTCGGCCATTATTGAATCTGTGCCCACCCAGCATCATGAGGAAATTCGGTAGCTACATTAAATACCGGTAACAATTGTATAATGGGAAAATTAGCTATAATATCTGGGGGATTCGGCATGCTGATCAGATGTAACTCATATATTGACAGAATGATAGTCCATCTCTATAAATGGGACGTGTGAATGTGAGACCAGCAACTGACTGGTAGAACAAGGACCTTCTAGGCATTCATGAATCGTAGTAATAACAGATATTATATAATTTACATTTAATTTTGTCAATTGGCAGCCGTGCTTGAATCAATATTAATTTACTTAAAATTCATTTTTAACATTTTATGCAATATATATAATATAGTTTTATCTTCATTATTTTCGCTGACTTCCAAGTTGGATCGATGAAAAAAAAATTAGTTTCATGAGAACAACCTTAATAGTTTAATTTTTTCGGAATTCGCTAAAAGAGTTATGCTGAACCGATTATTACAGTATGTGCAGGTTTCCGTCTCATACTTCAGTTATCCAAAACCCACACAGTAGGCATAATAATAATAATAATAGCTTTATTTTACCTGGCAGAGTTAAGGCCTTAAGGCCTTGTCTACCACTCAACCAGGTTAAAAAAAAATACAAAAGAAAAGTCTTAAATCTAAATTACAATATATATATAAACGATTACAAGTTATGAATACAATACAATTAATATTTATAATGTATTTTGATTTACTCTAAATTTAACGAATTAAATATATAATATGTACAAGATATATAAAAAAACGAGGAAAAGATTAATGACATAGTATAAAATTAAATAAATAGAGAAAAATTAATTATTAGACAACAGGTAACTGTATAAGCGTGACTTAAAGGTGCCAAGTGTGCGGCAACCCCTGATATCTTGAGGAAGGAGATTCCAGGAGCGGGCGGAGGCTACTGTGAAGGAAGTAGAATAGGAGGAAGTGCTATGAAGAGGAATTGTTAGCAGACTGCTATCTTGTGACCTAGTGTCAATATTGTGGTAGGAGGATAACTTCTCAAATCTGGACGCCAGGTAAGTAGGAATGTAGGAATTCAGAAGCTTACGATGTCTCTGATGATTCAAGGTAGGCCAAGTTTTATCGTCATAGAAACAGATGGACGGAAGACACACACAAACTCGTGCAAATGTTAACCCGTGTGAGTACATTTTGAGTCGAGCTTGTAGATGATAATTAAGTTTCGATTATAGAAAGGAGATTGAATGTGGTAAGTCATTCAGATTTACACAGTTGCGGAAGCTGACAGACTGACATACATGATAATTATCATAAGTAATGCCACGAGTGATTTCCAAATTATCGATAAATTCACGACTCACGAAGTGAGGAGTGAATTTATCTAGAGAATTTGGAAATCAAGAGTGGCATTTGTTAGGACTATTTAACGAATAAAATTAAGCTGTTTACTCACAAATCATTATTTAACTATAGTTATTTTAAAATATTTATATATTTAATGTAAACGGCGATGTTTGAAAACAAATGAGAAACGATAGGTACGCTTCTACTGCTTCTTTTGTTTATCACTGCAACCAGATCATACTATTTATTGCCAAAGGAACGCAATATTGTAAGAATGCTCTCTAGTGGAGAAAAAATGAAACACATCAATCTGTATATTAATTCATTTTTGATGTCGTATGATGTAAATATGACAATTATATTTTTCTCGATTATTACCTGGGAAAAAATACATTTAAGAAAGTGCAAACAGTGGTTTCTTTTTTTGGTGGTATAATCAATTGCTACAAATGTTGACATGTAAGCACTATTATATACAATCTGGTAGCCGTATTTGTTATAGGCTCAGTCACTGCAAAATAACGGTCAGACCTGTTCAGAATATTAAAAAGGAGGAGCTTTGTTTAATATATGATAATCCTAACACTGATAAATATTTCGTGAAACACGACTCTGATTGGTTGTAAAACAGAAATCATTGAAACGTGATTGGTCATTGACTCCCATTTGGGGCATGAGTTAAATAGTCACATTAAAAAAGCTGTTAAATTGAGGATATTTTATGAGTCGTGTTTATTTGTTTTATGAAGAATGAACAGAGCTCATACTATTCCACCCTACTGCGTCATGTTTTACTCTTCAAAGTATTTGTCCGAGACCCCCAAGGCGTCAATAGAAGCTTTCGTCTATTAACTCAATAAAACCAGAGACAAGGTCGATATTAACGCAACAATTATTACAAATCACTTCTAAGAACGTGTAATTAGTTTCACCTTTCAACGCCTTCTTGTTCTTACAAATTACATAAAAACTTTATCGCCAATAAAATGAGTAAAAATTAAATACAGTAAAAGCTCCTTATTCGCGGGGTATATGTCCGCAAAAATGCCGCGAATACAGAAACGGCGAATATGGTTTGGTAATTTGTATGGAATAGTCCACCGCTGTGGTCTCGAGGTAGCGTGCTACCTTGTCACGCAGCGGGCCCGGGTTCGATCCCCGGTCGAGGCAGTTTTTCTGGGTGAGGTTTTTATTGGGGTTTTTCCTCACCTGTAAGACAAATGTCAGAAAAACTTTAAGGCCCAAACGGTCCCCGAAATCATATGGCCATCATCTTCCTCATTATCATCATCACCATCATCCTTCACCGGTGTGGAAAGCAACGGGAAGCTACCACACCTACACAATTCCCTAGTAATGCTGCAAGCATAGCATGAAAATGCTATGATTGCAGTGAAGGACCTGCCTTCGGGCAGAATTAGTATGGATGGATATAGGGAATACGTTCCAAGGTTCCAAAATAAAATACGAATTATCAAAATAAAATAAATTAATGAGAGATTTTGAACAATTTCTATCAATTACTAGCTAATACCCGGCTGTGCTGCTATACCTAAATAAACGATAATGTGTTTTTGCATTTAGTTAAATGAGTAAATGGAAAAATAAATATAAATTTATATCGTTATTATTTTTAGATACACCGTGCTGATTATCCGGCGTTGCCCGGGAATCTACGCATCCCGATATATTAGTATAAATGAGCTGAAAGACAAAATTCGTTATTCAGAGTTATCCATAAAAGAATACCTGCGTGCGCTGATATGCTTGCCCGGGAATCAACTTATCCCGGTCTTCTTGGCATCAATGAAAGACAAAATTGGTTATTGTGAGTTATCCTTAAAAGATAAACATATGCTGTCGCAGACTTTTCTCTAGAGTTTTTTGAGATATTTAATTCTGTGTACAATAATTTTGTGTATTTGTTATGGTTTAGGCAGCGTAAGACATTTAAGCTTACAAAAAGTGACATTTTTCACGTTTTTTCCCTATAGAATATGATTTTTTAAGGGTGAAGGGCTTCAGTATTAAAACTCTTTTTATAACCTATAACTCTTCCGGGAAAATCCTGAACATATTGCAAAAAGCCCCATGACAATCGGATGAATGGTATGGCAGCACATGCTTGCCCGGGAATCTACTTATCCCGATCTCCTTGGCATGAATGAAAGACAAAAATGGCTATTGTGTGTTATCTGTAAAAGATAAACACATGCTGTTGCGGACTTTTTGTGGAGTTTTTTTGACATATTCAATTCAGTGTACGTTAATTTTGTGTATTTGTTATATTTCATACATTTTATCTGAGGATTGTCCTGCTACAGTAGACCTATTTTATAAATTTTATCTCGGAACTGTACAGTTATTTTATAAATTTAACCTCAGGTCTGTAATATTTCTAAATTTTATCTCAGGACTGCACTATTTCATAAATATTATCTCTGGACTATACTATTTCATAAATTCATAAATGTTATCTCAAACTGTACTTCAAAGTCGTCGCGTCGTAAGTAAGTTTGTTGGTCATAGGCACAGATCCTCTATATCCGTTTCCAAGGGCGTTCACGAATTTCTTTCCAGCCTTTCTTACAAACCCTACCACCAACTTTCTCTTTTAACAACACAATGACAGATTATTTTAGTGTAAATAATTATATATATATATATATATATATATATATATATACACATCGTCCACGGCTGTGGTCTCCAGGTAGTGTGCTGCCTTGTCACGCAGCGGGCCCGGGTTCGATTATCGGTCAGGACAGGCTCCTGTGTGAGGCTTTTTCGGGGTTTTTCCTTACCTGTAAGACAAATGCCAGGAAGCTTAGGGCCCAGCGGTTCCCGAAAATCATCCGGCCATCATCATCATCCTTATCACCATCATTATCATTCTTCACCGGTGTGGAAAACAACGGGAAGCTACCACACCTATAATTCCCGTAAAGCTGCAAAGCATAGCATGAAAATGCTATGATTGCAGTGAAAGACCTGCCCTCGGGCAGAATTAATATGGATGTATATGCATGTTGCAACGGATTACAAGATAGAACTATTTGGTCTAACTTTCATTACACCTTTGATTTCCTCTCATGCTTGTCAACATGATTTTATCTTCTATTGCGATATCTACTGACAACACTAGATACTACATTCTACATAAATACGTCACATGATTTTTGGAACACATTTGCAGCTATTACCTTTCTGACTACGAATTAGGTTTTACGTGACGAAAGTTAAGTGAGGTTCATAGGTCGATATAATTGTGGAAATATGATCGTCTCAACGGCGAAGATGGAATGTGGCACCAATAATGATTGAACCAACATAGTTGTGAGATATTAATAAACCATTCCCATAAGTTGGCATTTCTGTTTTAACCATATATCCAATATATCACGATTTTGGTTATTTCTATCTCCATATCTAATTAATTATTCCCCGACTTTTTTTTACTTTATTATGATAAAATAGTATTTATATCCTAAAGGTCGGTAAACAGTGAGACGAATATGATACGGCCCTAATAGTGATTAATGAATATAAGAAATGAATAAATAATGAAGGAATAGAATATAGTTAAAAATAAAATAAGTTTCATATTGGTAAATAGTTCTCACAAGAAGCGGTTGAAACCCTAAGTAAAAGAGGTCATAAATATGTAACTCCTCAAATTAGACCTGAAATGTTTAAGCTGGGTCTATCTTCAAAAATCACGTTTGGGAGAAATGTCAAACTCCAAATTTACAATCGCGTTAAGCCCAAACTGGCAAACACGGTCCCTAGCCGTGAGAATAAAATCAAAAGGTAGGTGGTGGTTTAAATAAAATAGTTACGCCCTTGGAGGACATGTGATTGAATATTCTAACCAATCAAAATCAGAGTTAGGGTATAGACCATATATGGGAATAATTGGTCCTGACTTCGATACGGAACTCATGAGGACAAAAGTTAATACACTGACACTTATACTCGACACTTAGAAGAAAGAAGATCTTGAATGTATAGTAAAAAAAAATATCTTTTAACAACGATTATGGACTTAGGGAAAATCTCCCGAACTCATAAGTCATTTGCTAGTCCTCATTAGCGAAATATCGAAGGCCAGGGACAGAAAAGTTTTATTTTTACTGTGTAACGTTCATTTAAATTGGCAGAGATTAATTAAATAAAATAATTCAAACAATTAGTGATTGTCTGTTCCCACGCAATTCTCCTTCCGAACCCTATATAGATAGGAGTCTCAGCGCTCACCCTGAAACAGGAACCGACTAGCTACCGAGGAAGGGCATAATAAATTCACAATTAAACCAAATTGAAACCCCAGTGATATTTAACAGCCCTCCAAAATACCGCCCCAAAGTGTCGCCCAACGAAAGGGTCCTTTTACTGTGACAAAGTTTTTTTTTCAACGTGAGTGCATTCGAAATAAGAGTGACTTACGAAAGTTGTGGACTGAACATCATGATCCAGCAACAGTGTGGAAGACAACATTCAAACCACGAGATGGAAGGTGCAGCTAGGAGTGGACAACAATCCAGGAGCAGATCAACGTAGATAAAACCGATGGCGGATCTCTACAAACCTGACGTAAGACAAACAAATGAAGATATACCAAGGTAAAGTGACAGATTTGTTTAAAAAAAATAATAGAACATAAAAGTTGTCAAAAGACGGAAAAATAAAGGATGTGGAAAATTAACAAATTAAACGAAAGTATTAGAGTGTTGAATAAAAAAAAATATTTTTGTGAATAGAAAATAAATATTAATATTAATAAATTGTAGAATTAAATAAATAATGGAGGGTAATAATATAAATTTACATGGTGGAGAAAATTTTCTAGAGGGTCAAAACAAAGAGGAATCAAAGAAAACTAATAAGTCCCAGAACGACTTTGAATATTTCGTGAGGCAAATGTTAATGTCAATTAGGGAAGAAATGAAACAATGGCATAAAGAAATGAGGGAAGACATGAGCAATTGGAGATTAGCAATAAAACAAACTCGCGATTCTTTAAAATCAGAAATTCAGGGGACAGGAGAAAAATTGACCACTAGTTTAGCAGGAAAGGGTGAGGTAGGTAGAAATAATTATGATGAAAGGGAGACAGGATATGAAACTCCCCAAGAAAATAAATGTAAAAGTAACAATGATATTTATATGGTAGTTACTACAACAGGTGAAAGTACTGTAGATCAAACTCAAAGGGACTCAGATAGGGAAATGACACTTCAGAATGAGGGAAAAGAATGGGAGCCAACTATTATAGATGCAAACAAAATACCTCAAACCAATGATGATGAATTACATGGAAATATATCTAAATGCAATAATGAAATGCATGTTGTTAATGAAGTTAAATTAAATCAAAATGGAACAACTGACCTGATGATTTCGGCACAGCCAAACATCCGTTCAGTATTCCAAGTTGAAAATGTGGATATGCAAAGTAGATGCATGGAAAAGATACGAACAAAGTATGAAAAAAACAAGAAAAAGGTAGTACGTAAAGAAAATATGCGTAAGTCATATCGCGTAATAAAGAAGCGCCAAATAAATAGGAGTAAATGGTCGAAAAACAGTCAATACGTTAGATTCAAAGGTAACATAATGAAGTTCTGTACTAAATTAATGCATGATGAGAGAGAATGTTACCTAGAAAAATATCGTGCCGAAATATTTGATCCGGGCGCGAAATTATCGCAAAGTGGTAGAATGCAAATTTCAGTCTATCCTGTTAGAATGAATGTAATATCAGTTAGACATTAACATGCACCTGCATTGTATGCACAATTAAATAAATGTGTAATTAGTAAATAAGATTATATCTGGTAATATTAGTATGATAAATGCAAGAAGTGTTGGTCATGCATATATCAGATTAGTATTAGGAAAATTTAATGAGAAATAGTTTAAAAGGCTCTTATATTGTACTTGCTAGAAAACATAATGAGACTAGATAAATGTTGACGAAAACAGGGGAAGAAAATTTAAATTTACAGAGGGAGCGAGAGGCACCACCCCGCTTTATAAGAAAAAAAAAGAATAAAAATAATTAGCATGTATATTTGCCTTAATCTAAAGCGTGAACAAGAACAGAGACGATGATAATAATAAGTAAATTGTGAAAATTATAAAGAAATGAACAGCTGATCGTAGTGGGAATATTTAAGAAAATGTTGAACCCAGTCTAAAATAGAGATAAAAATCAGTTCACTAAACTTAAAATGTTTGTAAAAGAAGAAAGAGTGCGAGTGAGACGGAAATAGGCACACCCTTCACAGGTACAAAATTCATTTGTCGAAAACAAGTTACTTACACAAATACGATGTGAAATGAATAAATAAATGTTTAAACAAAACTCTAAAAAAAAAATAACCATGTGCTATTATAACTTTATAGTCAATTTCATAATGATTCAAATGTTCTTAAAAATCTAATATTATTCTTAAGGAGTAAAATGGAAGCGTTATGAGCATATGAAAATCTAAGAAAGAGGTTAAGGCATCGTCCTTTTAACAGTTTATGATTGGTGACAGATAAAAAAATATAGCGTAGACAAAGTGAAAGAATTAATTAATACAGGATCAAAGCCCGAAGGAGGCGTTTATATTATGTCCCTTTAAACGATAAACGTTCGCTCATATGGTAGCGAGAATTGTTATGGGTAGATAGAGCGACATGATTTTGATTCGACCGGTGTTGTCGAGTGGTTTACTAATGAAATATAAATGGTCGTCAAAAACGAAATTGACGAATATGAGCTACGATGATATAAAATTCTGTATACAACGACGGTTCTGCGCGTATGAAATGTGATATTATGTTACCGACAAGTAAATAAATAAGGATAATTTCCACCTTAATCGATTGAATAAAAATAATATGCGAATGATGAATAAAGGAGTTCTATAAAGAATAAATAGATTTTCAAGGTATTGTGAAGATCAGTCAGTGAACATGCTGAGAATAAATTCTCAATGACCACAGCTAAGGGAGCGCTATAAAAAAAAAGATAGATTTACAAATGAATTATTATGATGAATCGTGAAATGTTCTGAAAACTGAGATCACGATATAAAACATATATGATTCTTATTAAATACCGATATACTTATTTATAAAGGATAATCATCGGAAATTACATAGGAAACTAATTAGTAAAGTTACCATTTGATTAAAAGAGGGCAAATATGTTTACGGCAACATTAAGATCTATGTCTCATTAAATAAATAAATGACCCAAATAGAATAAATTAGTAGCTAATTAGAATAAAAAAAATGTTAGTTTATAATAAGTGAGTTCCAGTGCATATGTAAAGTGTGAACCATGGAAAGTGCGAACGATATAGAGGGATGATATAAAAAAAATGTGCATGACATTGCAAAAATAAACTGAGTGATATATGGAAAACGTATTATGCGAAATTACCTAGCGTGTGAGAAATAAAAGTGACATAATTAAAACAGAAACAAACGTATAATAAAGTGAAAAAAAAACGAGAAGATGTATGGGATATGATAAAGTACCCATAGGGTTAAAATAAGAAAAACATTTGTTGATTATAAAAAAAAAATAAGTAAGGTGAATCACCGATCGCAAATTGAGTTTAAATGTACATGTTTTTTTGTTGTTGTTCTAGTGGTAATATGCAGAAAACTGTAAGTAAACCAGGGTGATATATGTTCAATAATATAATCTATTTGATGTTAGTAAAAACATTTCCATATATGGTACTTGTAGGAAAAGTAATAGTTTAATACATTTTGGTTTGATGTAATTAGCATATTTAATTACTTCTCTTCTAAGGGGAGCTGTGTTAAAAAAAAAAAGATATTTTTAAATTTACGTTAGTATTTTTTTTTTGTTTTAACAAGAGGCATTGTGAGACGAATATGATACGGCCCTAATAGTGATTAATGAATATAAGAAATGAATAAATAATGAAGGAACAGAATATAGTTAAAAATAAATTAAGTTTCGTATTTGGTAAATAGTTCTCACAAGAAGCGGTTGAAACCCTAAGTAAAAGAGGTCATAAATATGTAACTCCTCAAATTAGACCTGAAATCCTTAATCTGGGTCTAGCTTCGAAACTCACGTTTGGGAGAAATGTCAAACTCCAAATTTACAATCGCGTTAAGCCCAAGCTGGCAAACACGGTCCCTAGCCGTGAGAATAAAATCAAAAGGTAGGTGGTGGTTTAAATAAAATAGTTACGCCCTTGGAGGACATGTGATTGAATATTCTAACCAATCAAAATCAGAGTTAGGGTATAGACCATATATGGGAATAATTGGTCCTGACTTCGATACGGAACTCATGAGGACAAAAGTTAAGACACTGACACTTATACTCGACACTTAGAAGAAAGAAGATCTTGAATGTATAGTAAAAAAAAAATATCTTTTAACAACGATTATGGACTTAGGGAAAATCTCCCGAACTCATAAGTCATTTGCTAGTCCTCATTAGCGAAATATCGAAGGCCAGGGACAGAAAAGTTTTATTTTTACTGTGTAACGTTCATTTAAATTGGCAGAGATTAATTAAATTAAATAATTCAAATAATTAGTGATTGTCTGTTCCCACGCAATTCTCCTTCCGAACCCGTTATAGATAGGAGTCTCAGCGCTCACCCTGGAACCGACTAGCTACCGAGGAAGGGCAAGTAAATTCACAATTAAATCAAGTGGAACCCAAGTGATATTTAACAAACACCTCAAAAATACCGCCCCAACAGTAATTATGTTCCACAACAGTTAATTCATAATTTGCCGTTTCTTTATTATGGTATATACTTTTTTAACAGAAGAAAGTAAGAAGTATAAGATAATAGTTAATTAGGCATATTAGTTGAGACAGAAATTACTAAAAATGTAATATAATGGATATATGGTTAAAACATAATTTCGAACTTAGGGGAATAGTCATAATTAAATTTGAAGAAAAAACACATGCCCAAATCGAGATTTGAACCCAATATCTCTGTTTCTGTACACCAGTGATTTAACGATTTAAGCTATCAGCGCACGGGGATTGTATGAATTCTATGTTTAAATCGAGATGTGTAATAGCTTAAATCACTGGTGTATAGAACCAGAGATGTTGGGTTCAAATCCCGATTTAGGCATATATTTTTCTCTTCATATTTAATTTGTCATTTAATGAGAAGTGATACTTTTAATATCAAATATGGAATGTTAGCTTTTCTTGCGAGAAATGTAATGTGTTGATTTCCATTTTAAAGTGTTCTTATTTGAGAGACCGCTAGATGGCGTTAGTGGAACAAAAGTTCACTACTACCTGGCGCTCAGGAATCATATTAGTATAAGAGAAAGATCTATGCTAAAATAGAGGTGCCTAATAGCTTAAATTGTTAAAGCACTGGTGTGCAGAACCAGAGGTATTGGGTTCAAATCCCGATTTAGGCATATATTTCTCTCTTCAAATTTAATTTGTCATTGAGTGAGAAGTGATAAATTTAATATTAAATATTGAATGTTAGCTTTACTTGCTAGAAATGTAATGTGTTGATTTCCATTTTAAAAGTGCTCTTATTTAAGAGACCGCTTGATGACGTTAGTGGAACAAATGTTCACTGCTACCTGGCGCACGGGAATCATATTAGTATAAGAGAAAAATCTATGTTTAAATCGAGATACCTAATAGCTTAAATCGTTAAAGCACTGGTGTACAAAACCAGAGGTTCTAATCACGATTTATGCATATATTTTTCTCTTCAAATTTATTATGTCATTGAGTGAGAAATGATAAATTTAATATTAAATATCGAATAGTCAGAATGTCGGGGATTCGGTTGTTATATCCGGTATTTTCAACCTTGTTGCAGCTACCGACATTTCTCAAGATTTTGGGTGGGCGCAGGTAACATTTCCCAAAATCCCATGATAAAAAATTCTTCCTTCATGGGGATTCAAACCAACACAAGTACCATAGTACGATGCGTTAAACCTCTCGCCAACGGCGCGGGACCTCTCATGTTTTATCGGATAAAATTTAATAAACGAAATTATGTAAATATTTGATGGGGGTCCACCAAAACTACCATTTCCGGGTCATGACACTTACGGGACCGCTGATACAGTCCATTGTGAAAAATAAAATAAAGGTAACTATTGTACAATACCGAGAACGTATTTTAATCAAGGTCATATTCCGAATTGTACAGCACAACACTTATTATTTGTTTATATTACAAGTGAGTAATCAGTAAACATTATTTTAAAAAAACAAACCTGTATTTTCTTTTTTGATCGTACTAGGCCTTATATACCGTGAAGCCTAATGTACTAAGTTGAATGACGAGAAAGACCATTGAATTCCGGGTAAAGTGATTTACTTTTTCATTCCTAAGTTTTATTTTTAATAACTTTTAATAGAATGTGTAATGGATTTCAATTATTTACGAGTCTCTCTAGACTCTAGACAATGACGGGACAAAATATATTGATAACAAGTTAAATTAGTTCTAACATATTTGTGGTATAATGTGAAGGACACAGCGAACAAAACAAATTGCGAAACGTTTCTTGAATGTTATAAAGTAGTAGTAGTAGTAGTAGTAGGGCTTTATTAGACAAAAATTAAGATATTTACAATATTATTTACAAATATGGGTCGCACGGGCAGTAAGCCGTACGTGCTGTTGACAATCCGTTACAATAAAGTAATAATTGGTAATAGTATGAAGATAAACAGAAAAGAAAACAATAACATTACAATTACATAAAGAAGGCACAATAATATTACAATTACATGATAATATAGTAGCATTATACATTAATTAAGTTATGTATAATTATTAAGAATTAATGGTATTGCATTTTGATAACATACATTTATTCATGAATGAGTGTTGTTCTTATTTTCCGCTTTTGTCCAGAAATTTATCCAAGTTTATCCAATTTTCTGGATTTGGCAATAACACGTAGCATGCCAATGTTTCCCGATTTGAATTTAGAAATCTTTCCGGTAATAACTGACGTCTCCAATATTCTAAATCATCACATTTTCCTAATATATGTATCTCGTCTTCAAAGTTCCCGCACATTGGACATAGGCCTATTCGCATATCGTAATCGTCGCTAATTTTTAGAAATTTCTATGCTCCTAGCCTAAACCAAGCAAGCCCTGATCTCTCTTTAAATCCTAGGTTGAGTATATAAGTTTATTTTCCCCAAACGTGTTTTAGGTCTCTTTGTAAACACAGTGAGCGTTTTCCCGTACATTCGGCGAAAATATCTTGTTGGTTTATATCTAAGTACCTCCTCCTCCTTATTTTTCTCCACACGTTCTTGCGATTTTCAGTCCCTTTTTCCCATATCCAACCCATCCCAATCTTTTGGAGTTCTCTCCTAACTTCGTCTGCCCAAAATTTCACATCTATGTTTCTAATTTGATGGTCGTAATAAATTGCTCTAAGTATTGTTTGTTCATCTTAGATTACCCGCAACCAGTATTTGAATACACGAATTTTGCAAATGATGTCGTCCTGGAATGACCCAAATTCATATAAAATTACACAGTTAGAAACGGCCTTACTAAGTCCTGTAATATATTTTAGAAAATGCGTATATACCTTATTTAGTATTTCCGTTCTTTG